>JAWWNH010000137.1:2930000-3372053 GCA_034641385.1 Darevskia mixta | reverse complement strand
GGCACGGCAGTGAACAAGATGACGTCATAATACTATGTGCACAGCCAATCAAATGTGACTTATGTGATGATGTCGCCTAGGAACTCAGGAAAAGGACCAATTCAGCGCCTCTCCTCTGATGAAATGCCATGGGTTCCTCGGAGGAAATACACACCAAGAGCTCTGTCCATGCTGATCTCTTCATTCTCAGACACTACATTTGAAAAACAGAGTTACATGATACTTCCAAATGCACTCTACAAATTAACATGAACTAAAAATTAGCTGACGAAGACATCCATATCGGAACAGGGCCCTGTCCTGGTTGCTTTTCCTGAATCGACTCTTCACTCCGGGTTTACTTATAAAACGAACCTTTTGAATTTGAAGTTGTATTTTTGAATTTGAAGTTGTCTTTTTCGTTTGAAGCTACACATATTATTGTGAACTTGAAACTGTTTGTCTTATTTGAATTGACATTCTCTGCTTAAGACTGTAATTCTTAACAGAATACATACTTTTATTTAACTATAACTCACGAGTAGGATTTATTCCTAGTATTGAAATTTCTGGCCAGAGCTCTTGGTGTGTATTTCCTTTCAGTATAAGTAATAACAAGAACTCCAATTTATGGGTTCCTCGGACGCAGATTTGCTGCTTCCCCGCACTGGTGGAGGAAGAAGGGAGCGGGGGGGGGAGCGCACCGCCCCGGGCAGCGCGATCCCGGTGGGGTGCCATCGCAGCTGCCCCCCCCGCGCTGGGAGCCACACCCCCACAGGTGGTGCACCACGCCCCCAGGATGTGTGTCACGCCCCCAGGATGTGCGCCAGCCATGCCCCCACCTGCTCTCCACCCCCCGGCACTGGAGCATGAAGCTCCGCCACTGCTTCCCCCTCCTGCTCTGCTTTCAACCCTAGCATTGTAGAGTTGGGAAAGGACCCTGAGGACCAACTAGTCCAACCTCCCTTATTCCAATGCCGTTTCCCGCTGCTATCCCGGATTGTTGATATCCCTTAAATTTCCCGGATTTCAAAGGAAGCAGCTCCTCTCCCTCCCTGCCGGCCAGGGAGGCTCCTCAGCTGCATTGCTCGGCTGCCAATAAGGAGTCTGAGACCGACTGGGGGCAGAGCTTGCATGCCTTGTGCAGCCAGACCCTCACGCCCAACCAGACAGACAGCCTGCCTGCCGTCTATGCGCTCGCTCTTTCACTCACCCGTTCGCGCGCAGCCTCTGGAGCGCAGGGCGGCGAGGCTACTTGGTGCCATTGCACCGCCCTCGCGGCATCCCTTATTTTCAAATCCGAAAGTTTGGAAAAATCCCTTATTTTCAATTCCAAAAGTTCACAGCTATGGTTAGTATGCCTCACATGTGTTGCGATTTTTGGTATCCCCCCCCCCCGTATTGGATAATAAATCTTTCGCGTTTGTTGCTGCTCCTGTTCCGCACCGAAGCCACCTTCACCTCACCTGCCTTCCAAGCTCTTAAATAACTGCGGACAACGTGGAGGAACAATTTCTCCTTGCTGGATGCTGCCTGCAGCACTTAAGACAAAGAAGAAACTCCATTCATTTACATATAGAGTACAGAGTAAATCGTAATTAAGCCACCCTCTACAGATGCACTATAATACAAGAAAATAAATACAAAGAAGGGGAGGGGGGGGAGAGATAAGGGGAGAAAAAAACAATTACAAGCTGGCATACTTACTGCTTCACATTTCAATAATAATGTGAACTATTAAGTAAACCAAGGGATAATGAGCTGAGGTTCATTAACTTATCTTACTGTAGGAACAGTGCTGCAGTTTGGTATAATTAGCAACTTGGAAATCAGTGGAAACTGCTAATGGATAATGTTGCTGAGTTGCTCCCACGGACCATCAGGGCTGTGTACTTTGGGCAGCTGCAATTTTTAATATTAAAAAAATCCTATTTTTATTTATTGTAACTGTATACAAGTTACAAAACAAAAAAAGGGGGGGGGGGCGGCATACATTACCAAGCCAAATATTATGCATGTTGACAGTTCTCTTGTTCTATAGGAATTAATGACTTTCTCTGTTTCAGATCCTTGAGAGTATGAGCTGTATTCAAAAGTAGTGCTTAGGAGATAGCTGCATCTGTGTGAGTATTTCTGCATGCCCAGTGGGGCAATCGGCCATCTCCTCTCCCTGCATGGTGTTCCAGAGGTTCTCCTGACCCTCTGAAACAGATTTGGGGAGGTCACGAGGAGGTTGCATGAGGCGAGGGCAGCAGGGAGAGTCCCATTGTGCTAGAGAGAATAATTGCACGGACTTCTGCTAGTGCAACGATTTAGCTGAATATGCTCCTACGAAGAGCCAGTGCTTATCATTAGGCCAACTAGGCAGTCGCCTAAGGTGCAGACCTCAGGGGACAGCACTGTGGTCTAAACCATGGAGCCTCTTGGGCCTGCTGATCAGAAGATTGGCGGTTTGAATCCCTGTGACAGAGTGAGCTCCCGTTGCTCTGTCCCAGCTCCTGCCAACCTAGCAGTTCGAAAGCACGCCAGTGCAAGTAGATAAATAGGTACCCGCTCCGGCGGGAAGGTAAATGGCATTTCCATGTGCTCTGGTTTCCGTCATGGTGTCCCGTTGCGCCAGAAGCGGTTTAGTCCTGCTGGCCACATGACTCAGAAAGCTGTCTGCGGACAAACGCCGGCTCTCTCGGCCTGAAAGCGAGATGAGCACCGCCACCCCATAATCGCCTTTGACTGGACTTAACCATCCAGGGGTCCTTTACCTTTACCTTTTAGTAATGTTCTTTGAGGGGCACAGTTTAAAACAGATTAGTCTTTTACATTTCTGATAATATTTTATATTTTGAAGAATTTTATATTTTTAAAAGCAATTCATACATTAGAATTGCTGTTTATGATTGCTCCATAGCTTTTTTTGCAGGAAGTAGTTAGCCTTGCCCAGGGCGCAAAATAGCTTGGCACCAGAGCTGCTCCTGTGTGTTTATTGCTTTGCTGGACCAGAGAATTCCAAAACAGAGCGTGCTGAATTAGCCCTGTCATTTCTCCTTCTGCTGATGCACCAAACTGGCACAAGCCTTGTATGTTTAACTTGCAAATGCACTATCACAAGTCCTGTAAGAGAACTAAAGAGTGATTTCAAAGACAGAGTACATCAGTCAAAACAAAATAAAAAAAATAAAAAAATTCCTTCCAGTAGCACCTTAGAGACCAACTAAGTTTGTTCTTGGTATGAGCTTTCATGTGCATGCACACTTCTTCAGATACACAGAGTACATCAGGTTTCGGATGACAGGTGTTGCCAGGATGTAGAATTTGCAGTAGGGAAACCTGAACTTTGAGCCCATCCCCTACAATGACGGAACCACAGAGTTGGAAGGGACCCCAAGTGTCATCTAGTCCAACCCCCTGCAATGCAGGAGCGCAGCTTGAGAATCTTTGGCAGATGGCCATTCAGCCTCTCTTTAAAAGCCTTCAGTGAAGGAGTCCACTACTTTCCCAAGTAGTCTTTGTTCCAGTGTCGAACACCTGTTACTGTCAGAAAGTTCTTCCTAATTTTTGGTCGGGGTCTCCCTTTATTTATTTATTTATTTATTTATATGCCACACTGGGTGGCTTCCAGCAAATTAAAACATCAAACACATTCTATATTGCTTCAACCCTTCGGGTTGGACTCAGTCTGATGTTTTCCTCCCCTTGGGTTTTTTGGGGGGGGCGATAAATGAAGCGGCATTTTAAATTTTAAATTGTCTTTTAACCTGTATTTTAATTAACAGTTTTTCTTTTTATACTTTATTGAAATTTTACTTTTGTGAGCCGCTCTGAGCCCAGTTTCGGCTGGGAAGGACGGGGTATAAATAAAATTTATTATTATTATTATTATTATTATTATTATTAATTCTATTGTAGTTTGATTACTTTCTAACTAGTATTTTTCTATGTTTTCTAGCTTTCTGCATGGGATGCGGGTGGCGCTGTGGTCTAAACCACTGAGCCTCTTGGGCTTGAGATCGGAAGGTTGGCGGTTCGAATCCCCGCAATGGGGTGAGCTCCCGTTGCTCGGTCCCTGCTCCTGACAACCTAGCAGTTCGAAAGCACGCAGCGCAAGTAGATAAAGAGGTACCGCTCTGGCGGGAAGGTAAACGGTGTTTCTGTGTGCTGCTCTGGATTGCCAGAAGCAGCTTAGTCATGCTGGCCACATGACCCGGAAGCTGAATGCCGGCTTCTTGGCCAATAAAGTGAGATGAGCGAGCAACCCCAGAGTCGTCCGCGACTGGACCTAATGGTCAGGGGTCCCTTTACCTTTAGCTTTAGCTTTCTGCATTTCCTATGCAATGCTTTAATTTGTGTAAACTGCCTTGAGTCCCAGTTTGAGAAAAAAGGTTTGATATAAATGATGATGATGATGATGATGATGATAATTGATTTTTTTATCCCTGCTGAATATCTAAGCATCCTTTTGAATTTCACCAGATTTGCTAATCTCCTGCTGTTATTTCCCCTTAAACACTCCACTCTCTGCCTGCTGTTTCTGTAGAAGCTTGGAAAACAGTGAAAGGATGCTAGACAAATAGCTGCAATGAACAGCCAGTTTCCGAGCAATCTTCAGCCATCCATTCTCCGAAAATATTGCCCAAACAATTGCCAATGGCAAATATTTGCTAGGACACACACACACACACACACACACACACACACACACACTGTTTGTGGACAATTAGTTCTGAGAAAATTAGTTTAAATTAGTCAACTAAATCATTCATTGTGAATTATTCATTCAGCTGCCTCCAGAATGTTACAGAATCCAAACACAGGGCAGCATTTAAAGCCATCAAAACCCTTGTTGTTGTTGTTGGCATTCATCTGCATTGAGAGACAATGGAGTGCACCTCTGAGTATAAAGGTAAAGGTAAAGGGACCCCTGACCATTAGGTCCAGTTGCGGACAACTCTGGGGTTGCGGTACTCATCTCGCTTTATTGGCAGAGGGAGCTGGCGTACAGCTTCCGGGTCATGTGGCCAGCATGACTAAGCCGCTTCTGGCGAACCAGAGCAGCACACGGAAACTCCATTTACCTTCCTGCCGGAGTGGTACCTATTTATCTACTTGCACTTTGACGTGCTTTCCAACTGCTAGGTTGGCAGGAGCAGGGACCGAGCAACGGGAGCTCACCCCATCTCGGGGATTCGAACCGCTGACCTTCTGATCGGCAAGCCCTAGGCTCTCTGGTTTAACCCACAGCACCACCCGCGTCCTTCCTCTGAGTATAGCAGCACCAAAATGACCTGGGCTACCTAGATGACAAAACCCATCCCCCTTGGCCTTGCTGAAGTGGTCCAAATGAAAGCAGAGGAGGAGGAGGAGGAGGAGGTGGAGGTGGAAAAGGTCACCCAACAGCTGCATGTGGAGGAGCGGGGAAGCAAACCCGGTTCACCAGATTACAAGTCCACTGCTCTTAACCACTACACCACACTGGCACATTAGAGAAGCACATTAGACACCAGCTTGGCTGTAGAAGTTTCTATAAGGAGGTGTGCAAGGCACCATCCAACTGTCTTGGGGACTCCGCTCCAGATTTGTGTAGGATTTACTCCTGAGCCTTTTCTTCTTCCTGAATATATCCTGTAAGGCAGCTGTTGCATGCTGACAGCTTCTAGGAGCCACAGGTGAGAGTTAAGATCAGGGTGGGCAGCAAAGGTGGACAAACTATCCCAGAAGGAGCATGATGTGTCCCCAAACGGAGGTACTACCCCTCCCCTAACACCCTATACACCCCAGCCTACGATACAAGTGTAATATTTACATAACTTGTCATGCCCATCACTAGTATGTGGCTTCTGGTAAATTTCCCAGAATAGAACGTGGCCTTTAGGCTGCAGAAGGTTTCCCTACCCCACCCCAATTTCTATGATACTTGTTGTTCTAGTCTAGGTTAGCACCTACATTGGCTCGCAGTACGTTTCTGGGCACAATTCAAAGTGTTGGTGCTGACCTTTAAAGCCCTAAACGGCCTCAGCCCAGTATACCTGAAGGAGCATCTCCACCCCCATCATTCTGCCTGGACACTGAGGTCCTCTTCTGAGGGCCTTCTGGCGGTTCCCTCACTGCAAAAAGTGAGATTACAGGGAACCAGGCAGAGGGCCTTCTCGGTGGTGGCACCCGCCCTGTGGAATCCCCTCCCATCAGATGTCAAGGAAATAAACAACTATCTGACTTTTAGAAGACATCTGAAGGCAGCCGTTTTTAGGGAAGTTTTTAATGTTTGATGTTTTATCGCTTTTAAATTATTATTATTAATATTCTGCTGGGAGCCACCCAGAGTGGCTGTGGAAACCCAGCCAGAGGAGCGGGGTATGTATGTATGTATGTATGTATGTATGTAGGTAGGTAGGTATAAATAAATAAATAAATAAATAAATAAATAAATAAATAAATAAATATTATTCAGCATTTTGGTTCCTTCTGCCTTTGTGGTGTAGTGGTTAAGAGCGGTAGACTCGTAATCTGCTGAACCGGGTTCGCTTCCCCGCTCCTCCACATGCAGCTGCTGGGTGACCTTGGGCTAGTCACACTTCTCTGAAGTCTCTCAGCCCCACTCGCCTCACAGAGTGTTTGTTGTGGGGGAGGAAGGGAAAGGAGAATGTTAGCCGCTTTGAGACTCCTTCGGGTAGTGATAAAGCGGGATATCAAATCCAAACTCTTCTTCTTCTTCTTCTTCTTCTTCTTCTTCTTCTTCTTCTTCTTCTTCTTCTTCTTCTCCTCCTCCTCCTCCTCCTCCTCCTCCTCCTCCTCCTCCTCCTCTGTGAGCAGATTCTTCTGTGCTTCATCTGGAAATTGCAGTCAGTGCAGAAGGCAACAGCACATACATTGACATGCACATACATTCCTCCTCCTCCTCCTCCTCCTCCTCCTCTTCTTCTTCTATGGTACAACTGAGCACTTCTTTCAGGACCTTGAAATGATGTATTTTAGACTGGCTGCCAAATGGCAAGTCTTCCCACATCAGAGGTTATCCCTCCAACTTGTGGAGGTTCTGAAGAGATATGGGATAAACTCAGGGCTCTTTTTCTAGAAAAATAGCAGTAGGAAAAGTTAGTTATAATATGTAATGTTAATATAAAAACAAGAACGTGTTTTAAAAGGCAGTGGCCACTCGTAAACAACAGCAACCACGAGAGATGAAAAGGTCAGCTTATAGCTAAAGCCTTTGGGTTCTCCGTTTACTGCGTGGGAAGCCTGTAGCTGTCAGCTGTCAGTAATGTAGCTGTTATGGGCCTTAGTGGTTCACACTCAATAGAATAAATCCAAAAAGGTCAAAAATTGATGGGCCGAAATTCAGGGACATTCTATTGCAGCCTTTGCCATCCTGCTTCCCTCTAGATGTTTTGGACTCCAACTCCCATCAGCCCCATCCAGCATGACCATGCTTCCTGGGGCTGATGGGAATTGCAGTCCAATTTGATTGGACTGGACTCTGTTGATAGGATGGTCACACCAACACCCCTTCCTTTTGAAGTGGATGTGGTTCTATCCATGATTCAATTGGGGTGCATTAGGTTGTCTGTACATGTTATGTACTGAGCTGAATCCTAGAACAATAGGATCCAGAATGCAGCAGTCTGATTGGTCCGCAGGAGCCACCCAATCTAGCTCCAGGTGGAAGTGAATCAGCGACCTGATTGGCCTGGAAGATCAGCCAATCAGGCTCCTGGATGAAGTGAATCCGCAACCTGATTGGCCTACAGGAGTAGCCCGGAATTAGCCAATCAAGTGGGACCCGTTGTGTAAATAATGTATATATAGCAGACATTTTGGGGAAAGATTCATTCCTTGCTACTATGAGTTGAATAAAGAGCATGAAATTCACACTTGACTCCGAGTATATTTCAGTACAGCAAGCTTAGTCTGCTAGATTTGTGTCCTGTTGTTCTTAAATAAATAAGGTTCATGGAGGCTCCATATGCATTTGATTTATATACTGCATAATACAAATTAAAAACATCAACACAAAATATTGCACAGCAGCATTAAAAATCTGAAAAAAACCCTTCTAAAACTTCAGTCTAACAGTTACAATTGTGGATTCCTGGGCATTTTATTCCCCAAGGGCCTGGTGAACAAATATGTCTTTAACTGGCATCTAAGGGTCAGCAATAAGCAGGATATTGCCCAAGTGTGTTTGTGTGAGAAAGAGAGAGTTTGAGGGTCACCACTGAGTAGGCCCTGTCTTATGATCTGGGTCTGCCAGCTGATCTTGAGATAGTCAACACTGATGGAGATAATCTGTCAGGGCGTTGTACATAGGTACCAAAACATTTACCAACTGAAGCAGGTATAGAAACTATGGCGGTTCCTGGGCTGGGAGAGCTTGACCATAAAGGTTCAAGCACTGTTGACTTTATTAGATCTCTGCAATGCAGGAGTCAGTGTGGTGTCGTGGTTAGAAGCGGTAGACTCGTAATCTAGGAAACCGGGTTCGCGTCTCCGCTCCTCCACATGCAGCTGCTGGGTGACCTTGGGCTAGTCACACTTCTTTGAAGTCTCTCAGCCCCACTCACCTCACAGAGTGTTTGTTGTGGGGGAGGAAGGGAAAGGAGAATGTCAGCCGCTTTGAGACTCCTTCGGGTAGTGATAAAGCGGGATATCAAATCCAAACTCTTCTTCTTCTTCTTCTTCTTTCTTCTTCTTCTCCTCTGTGAGCGGCTTCTTCTGTGCTTGATCTGGAAATTGCAGTCAGTGCAGAAGGCAACAGCACATACATTGACATGCGCATTTCTTGTTAGTTTGCTATTGTGCCAAGGTCAAAGTGTTCCTATAGAGCCCTTAGCAGCATGGAACCCGTTTATTTGATCAATTACCTTAACCCATATAGGCCCACACAAACACTTTGAACTGTAGAACTGCCACTTCTGTGTCTCACACAACATTTGTTCTGCGTTTGTAACAAATCAATCTTTTGGTGTGGCAGCTTCAGAACTCCCTGCCTATTGACATCGGACAGGCACCTTCGCTTTTTAAAACACATTTCTTCAGACATGTGCTTTAACCTCTATTTATCCACACTGTTTTAATTATATTTTGATTGATATATATACCTTGTTTTAACTTTGTCTTTTTACATTTGTTTTGATTTTTGTAAACTGAGGAGGCTAGCCACTAGACCATCCTCAATCTCATTAATTAAGTTCCTTTGGTGGGTCCGTAATCCAATGAAAGAGCTTCCTTGAGAATGTCAACAGGCGCAAAATTTTAAGCCAAACAGAAATATTTCAGGGAATTTAAAAGCAGCAAGCGATTCTCCCAGGCTGTCTGCTAAATGCAGAGTGTGTTTCTGCAACCTTGCTTCAGAGATGTTGTGTGCAAAATGCATTTAGCAGGGTTCCAAGGTCCTAAAGGAGATTACAGGCACTACTAAAAGCCGAGTGCCCTTTCCATGGTACATTTGTGAAGCAAAGTGCTTAATTAGGTATAGCCTCAAAACTTCAGAGGCACGTTACAGGCAATTTAAAATTGGTCTAAGTCCAATTTATCCACAGCAGTGATATACATGCATAGTTTGGTTTATCCATTTTGGGGCTCTTTTCTTCACAAAGTCTGCAAATGTTTGGACTACTAATTGCCGGAAACTCTAGCCAGGGTTGTCCCAAGACATTTTGCCGCCTGAGATGAAGGAGAAGATGGAGTCTCCCATTTTATCTATGGAATCTAACTGTCAACACTGACAATGGGACAACACCTTTCATTCTGCCTGAGGGCCTTTTAGGGGGTCTATCTTAGGAGGTCAGGACAAAGGACCTTGGGGGATAAGGTCCTGAGATACCCACCTCACTCTGCCTAAATAATCCAATAAATATCTAAAGGGTTGGCAACAACTTTAAGAAAAGAAAAAGTGACTTTAGTGGTGTGCAAAAATATCCATCTGCTATATATTTTGGAACATTGTTTGTTCACTATGCATTTGGACACAGTTCCAAGGTTTTCTTTTAGTTTTGATGCAATTGAATATTGCATTGCAATTGATCCAGCGCTGAGGGCCTTCTAGCGGTTCTCTCACTGCGAGAAGCAAAGCTACAGGGAACCAGGCAGAGGGCCTTCTCGGTAGTGGCGCCCGCCCTGTGGAACGCCCTCCCATCAGAGGTCAAAGCGATAAACAACTACATGACCTTTAGAAAAAACTTGAAGGCAGCCCTGTTTAGGGAAGTTTTTAATCTGTGATATTTTAATGTATTTTGATATTTGTTGGAAGCCGCCCAGAGTGGCTGGGGAGACCCGGCCAGATGGGCGGGGTACAAATAATAAATTATTATTATTATTAATATCACTTTTGATTAAGGTGGCAGAATGAACCTCTAAAAACCGCATTGATTTTAACAAAATTTTGCTGGATCATTCCTGGGATGAAGTATTAGGTTTTCATCTACACTTGGACACATTTGGAAGCCAAATCAAGGTGGTGGACAGAGCTTTTCAAAACTGCACTGATTTATTTTATAGTTTGGCCTTTCAAGCAATTTTGTGTGTGAGGCTGCTAGTTGTGGTTCTACTGCTTGTTTCGAAAATGCACAGTTGGCAGAGCAAATTTTGGGCATCCTATGTTTGGTTTAACCAGCCAGACCAAAGCCACCAATTTAGACAAGGCATTTAAGGTCTCTGTTGTTTAAACATGATGTATGGAGCTGGATTTTTCAGCACCAGTGGGAGTTTGGGACTCTTAAAAATGGGTGATTAGGGATGCACCTGTGTTGAAAGATTATGCTTGTAAAAAGCCAATTAAGATTACATCAGGTGCAGGTAAGCAAAGAGTGAAGAAAAACTCTGCTGGAAAACCAGGAAGAGACTTGTTACAAAGTCTCTTCCTGGTTGTTCTCTTTCCTTGGAGGTCTTTAAGCAGAGTTTGGATGGCCATCTGTCATGGATGCTTTAGCTGAGATTCCTGGATTGCAGGGGGTTGGACTGGATGACCCTTGGGGTCCCTTCCAACTCTACAATTCTACACCATTTTCTTGAAAGTGAAGCACCTTGTGTTTTCAGTAATCCTACATGCTTAGCTTTGGAGCATACAGTGGCTAAAAAGCTCCATTTTCATGATAGTAGGGGATTTCTAGTGTACTGGAGATGGGGAACTTGCAAGGACACTGCTGCAGAAATATTATTATTATTATTATTATTATTATTATTTTATTATAATAATTCTTTATTTAATTCATAAAATTACAACATATACATCACATCTCATCATACACAACATACACAGCATACATAACAAACACATCAATCTACATACAATCTAACTCAAACACCATACATCCTACCTTCATACAATTGACTCATCCCCCATACCTCCCCTCCCTTTACTCCTCCACCCCCTTCCCCCCACCCCCAACCCCAAAGGACAAACAAACTTAAAATTGACCTCCTAAAGTTTATCCTCACATTCCTCTTCCCCCCCCCCCTCCTTATTTTTGTGATATACTTATAATATCTTCCTTAGATAACCTATTTGATAATATAGAAATAAACAATCGTTTTCACAATTTATATCCTTTAATCTATATATTATTCCAAGCAAATCGTCAATTCTGTTTTTACTCCCTCCTTTATTAAGTAATCTTCAACATACTTCCACTCTCCTCTAATTCTCTGTTTTGTTATGTTTCTAATCGCTGCTGTCATCCTGCTACATGCTTAGCTTTGGAGCATACAGTGGCTAAAAAGCTCCATTTTCATGATAGTAGGGGATTTCTAGGGTACTGGTGATGGGAAACCTGCAAGGACCCCGCTGCAGAAATATTATTGGGTCTCTGAGCCCCCCACCCTCGCCAACCCCAGGCTATAGCACTGAACAAGATGAAGGCAATGTAAATGAACAAGTGTATGCAGAAAAAAACTTCAACCCCCCCCCAAAAACTCCAAAAAGTTTGGTTTTCTTAAAACAGATCTGAAAATCTTCATGAACAACTGGGAACAGTTTTGACTGAGCAGAAATAAGTTGGGGGGGGGGCTGTTGAAAGCCAGTATTTCACATTCAAGGATACAAATGTTTCATGTTTGTATCACCACATTCCAATTACGACATAGTTATGAAAGTCTGGGTGTAATGGAATCATTGGAATAAAAGATTCCCCATTAATTGATACAGTTGGTTTTATAGTGACAAGACGCCAACATGTGATGAAGGAATCTTTGATCTTAAAAAGCTTGAAATGGGGGAGCTTTATTCTGTTCAAATATTTGCAGGCAATTGTACATAATCCGAACTGAGTTTCAGGTCTGCGGGGCTTTACATAAGTAATTCACACAACTTAAAGGGCTCTGAATAAACATGAAGTTGAGCATATGAAGTGTTGTTGAGCGGATGATCAGTTCCAAAAACTTTGTTTATTTAGTTCCTTAGTTATTAATGAATCTCATTTTTATTAAAGATGCTTTTTTCTGCTTGTTAGGAAAGCCTCAATACAAGTTAGAAATCTTAATGTACGCTAGAATTTAGAAGCCAAAGCTAAAACTATAAAACCTAAATAAGTATAAACCGTCTAATAAAATAGTAACAGATACATAAAACAGTCAGGTGTTTTATGATAGTCAATTGACTGCTAAGGCAAAATGCAAAAGCACACCCTCAATAAAAGAATTTACTGTAAAACAACAAAGAACTAAACATCATAAAAATCTTAGAGAAATGAACAACATTCAGATATTTTTCCTGACACTCTGAAGGGTCTCTAAAGATCAGCCAGGAAACTGCCTCATAAGACAATATATTTTGTGTTCACCAGCATTCTGATAAAAGCTACAATCAAAGAACACAGTTTCATCCTCTGAGTGATCACATCAAGGGTAGCCAATGTGGCGTTTCCCAGATGTTGCTGGACTACAACTCCCATCATTCCTGGCTGCGCTTTTTGATGGGAGTTGTACTCCAACAACATCTGGAAGGCACCATGCTGGCTTGGTTACATGGACACCTTTGTCTTCCTTTCAAGGGAATGCCAGCAAATCTGGCATCTAAAATCTTTGAAGATAAAACGTGGCAATAAAATAGCTCTTCTATATACTCATTGGGAAATTTTAATATGGCACTCATTCATTAGAAACAGATCGAGTTAGACCCAATGGCAATGAAGTAGATGGTCCATTAGCTAGTTCATGCAATACAGCCATATTTCTAAAATCTCTTCTTGGGCTATATATTTAGCTTGCACAAATCTCAGCGGCAGCAGATCAGAGGGAGGAAAACCAAGAGCACCATTTTGTCTCATCAACTCACTTTTACACAGGGGCACAAAAGAGTGAACCAGCAGCTGATACTAGAGAAGCAGAAGAGAAAATTTGGAGCCAATAACAAGTAGAATATATCCATGCCAAGCTATTTAATGATCGGGGAGCTTTTAAAGTTTGATGTTCTGCTTTCTTCTCTTTATATTTTGTTGGCAGCTTCCCAGAGTGGTAACCTAGTCAGATGGGTGGGGCATAAAAAATAAATTGTTGTTGTTGTTGTTGTTGCTGCTGCTGCTGCTGCTGCTATTATCTGACCTCCAGATGAATGACAGCAGGGGCAATACATTTAGACGTGCCCATAATAGCTCTGGGACCCAGGTGGCGCTGTGGGTTAAACCACAGAGCCTAGGGCTTGCTGATCAGAAGGTCGGCGGTTCGAATCCCCGCGACGGGGTGAGCTCCCGTTGCTCGGTCCCAGCTCCTGCCAACCTAGCAGTTCAAAAGCACGTCAAAGTGCAAGTAGATAAATAGGAACCGCTCTGGCGGGAAGGTAAATGGCGTTTCTGTGCGCTGCTCTGGTTCGCCAGAAGCGGCTTTGTCATGCTGGCCACATGACCTGGAAGCTGTACGCCGGCTCTCAGCCAATAAAGCGAGATGAGCGCCGCAACCCCAGAGTCGGACACGACTGGACCTAATGGTCAGGGGACCCTTTACCTTTATAATAGCTCTACTAGCTGAAAGAGCTTGGCGTTGCCTGGGAATTTTAAGAAACAAAAGAATATTGGGATTTTTTAAATGGATAAAATAATTTAAAACAGCGAACACCTCCCCATCAACTCAGGTAACACCTGACCTGGATCTATCTCAGAATCAATTCATGGATGGGGCAAATGTTTAATTTGGCTTTTTAAAACCCTGTGCGGTTAGGAGCGTGGTTGGGAAATAGATTCTGAATTTCATTTTGCCCTCATCTCAACCACAGTGCAGAAAGTAGGGCTCAGTTCTGCTGGGTGATGCTTTGCCAACGTGTTCCCTGAGGGGGAGCATTGTAGGAAATGGCCACCTCTGCCAGACCTACCTCACTCACCCCAAACGGACTCCTGCATCAGCTGCTGTCATCATTGTGTGGGCCATAACTGGCAGTGACAGACTCACTATCCCCCTGAACTGGCCCAACATGAGGTATATTATAGCTCTTTTCTCCTCCTCTCTCTGCCTCCCAGGTCCTGGGGCTATGTCTCCTCTTACCACCTTGGTATCTCCACAGGGAGACTCAGAAAAGGCTTTGTGAGTCTCTTCCAGTTCCCCCTTTAAGCCTCCAAAATCAAGGACTTAAAGAGGAAAAGCAGAAGCCACCCTCTCATTTTAAGTCTCCAAAATCAAGGGCTTAAAAGGGGAGGGCGGAGAGGCTTGCAAAATGTATGGGATTTTCCCTGTGAGGCGTTTCCTAATAAGGTTCCCCATCCCTCGTATATGCATTTTGTACTTGGCTAAGGAACTGCATTGCAAAATTCAGAGAAGTGCAAATTTCAAGGGAGGGCTGAGCTTGGCTGTGTGTATTGTTTCAAAAGGTGTGAATTCTTATCAAACTCTCCTTTAAAAGCAAACTGAATTGAATTTCTTACCCATTCCTAAAACTGATCTATCAGATCCAAAGCCCCCTCATTCTTACTCTTGCAACAAACCAAAGAATTGGAAGATCTGTACAGCATATACAGTGTAAAGAGTGGAAGTGTAAAGAGAAAGAAGGAACATTTTACCATATGTGGTGGGAATGTAAGAAGGTGAAAGGCTTCTGGGAAATGATATATAATGAAACTAAAAAAAATGTTGAAATATATACCGGTACATTTATAAAGAAACCAGAAGCATTTTTGCTAGGAATTGAAGGAAATGATATTAAGAGACAAGATAAAAAAACTGCTTTTATACGCAACGACGGCAGCAAGAATATTATTGGCACAGAGATGGAAACAATAAGAATTACTGATGATAGAAGAATGGCAGATGAAGTTAATGGACTATGCAGAATTGGATAAGATGACAGGAAGAATTCGAAACCGACAGGACCTGGAATTCTTGAAGGATTGGACTAAATTTGAGAAATATTTGAAAGACAATTGTAAACAACAAATCACGCTGGTAGGTTTGCAAGAAGTTTTGTAAGGTTAATTTTAGGAAAGATTACAGAGATAATTTTGGAAAATAATAATTGATTTTTGTTATTAAAAGTAATAGTGAAATATGAAATACAAGATGAAGTCAGGAAGAGTGAAAATCTTGAGAAGTGGTTGATGGAAGTTAAAAATTTGTATAAGATATGAATGTTAAAGGATGTTTAAAAGAATGTATGCAGAAACTTTAATAAAATATGATTATTTAAAAAAAGATCTGTACAGCATATATACACCATCCCACTGGAAGGAGGAAAGGAAAAAGCCGTCTCTTGTCCTGGCCACATCAAAAGGTCAAAGCTGTAGCTGTTCTAGGGCTCATCCGCACTTGCCTTTTGCCCTGCACTTTCTAGTCACAGGTTGTGCTTTAACATATCATGTCAGAGTGTTGTTGTTTTGCCCTGGTGCTTTCCCCACAAAAACCTTTTAAACCCTAAATTGGAACATTTCAGGTTTTCCATTTGCTCTGACCCAGCGGTAAAGGTAAAGGGATCCCAGACCATTAGGTCCAGTTGTGACCGACTCTGGGGTTGCGGCACTCATCTCGTTTTATTGGCCGAGAGCCGGCATACAGCTTCCGGGTCATGTGGCCAGCATGACTAGCAGCACACGGAAACACCGTTTACCTTCCCACCGGAGTGGTACCTATTGATCTACCTGCACTTTGACGTGCTTTCAAACTGCTAGGTTGGCAGGAGCAGGGACCGAGCAACGGGAGCTCACCCCGTCGTGGGGATTCGAACCGCAAACCTTCTGATCGGCAAGCCCTAGGCTCTGTGGTTTAACCCACAGTGCCACCCGCGCTGTAAAGAGCGAGTATTCGCAGGGTAAATGCTGCAGCACAGTGCTTTAAAACACAGACCTGTGACTAGAAACGCAGTAGACAAGGAAGTCTGAACGAGCCTCTACGCATGCAAACGCTTTGTGTCACTACAACAGTTTATTTGCCCATAAATAACTGCAGCCGTGGCCTCAAAGCAAGAGCGAAACGGAAGCAGTCAAGTGCCCTTGAGCCTGCCCGAACTTGCCAATGCAACAAAATATTTAAAAAGACAAAAGAAAGGAATAGCGTGGCATGTATTCGAGCTTAATTATTTCTGTAATTATTAGCAGATAGTGCAATTGTATAATCGTTCATATATAATTCATGGGATCACGAAACATTTACAGATTCCACTCTCTCTCTCTCTCCCTCTTTTCAGAGTGATGAAAAGGATTTCTGAAGGAAAAGCTCGCTTTGATGCAGAGTGCTTTTTATCTCCCCATTTGATATTCTCTTGCGTGGCATCCCTGTTTTTCTCCCCAATTTGCTCTTGCGGATGCACTCTGGGGACCTGGACTCGCTTCACTCGCCGGAATCTTAAGCATCGCACAAAATAATATGCGATCGGCGCTAAACATCCCAGGAAAATGCAAAATAATAATAATAATTGACAGCTTTAAAAGAATTTATCCCGGTTGACAGGGAAAGGATAGACAACAGCTACCTTTTCTTTACTTTTTAAAAAGCAGAATATAAATACTTCCTTCAAGGATTTTTCCTCCATGTTTGTAGTGTCAACGTGCTGTCTGGAGCTGAGCAAATAAGTTGCAGTGATTCGTTCCAGATATGTTGGGTCCTGAGACTTTTCCTGTTTGCCAAAAGCCCAAACAAAAAACAAATCACATTTATCTGGCCTTTGGTCCACATGGCTTTTTAAACCTAAGTTTATAGAAGTGGAAAATATAATGGGGTGGGTGGGTAGGGGAGCTAAGCCAAAAGTAGCCCCTTTCAGCATCAGCATGAAGTATTCTTCCTTTTGATAATTTTTCATGGCTGATATTGAAAAGAGAGCAGGAGGTGCTACCATCACCTCTGAACTGTTCCCACTTGACATCATCATCGAAGCAGATCTGAATGGCTACACAGCTATTGGAATGTATGTATGTATGTATACCTGAAGAAGCGTCTCCACCCCCATCGTTCACTGAGGTCCGGCTCCGAGGGCCTTCTGGCAGTTCCCTCATTGCAAGAAGTGAGGTTACAGGAAACCAGCCAGAGGGCCTTCTCGGTAGTGGCACCCGCCCTGTGGAACACCCTCCCATCAGATGTCGAGGAAATAAATAACTATCTGATTTTTAGAAGACATCTGAAGGCAGCCCTGTTTAGGGAAGTTTTTAATGTTTGAAGTTTTATTCTGTTTTTAGTAATGTGTTGGGAGCCGCCCAGAGTGCCTGGGGAAACCCAGCCAGATAGGTGGGGTATTAATAAACTATTATTATTATTATTATTATTATTATTATTATTATTATTATTTGTATATTGAGTGGTTAATGTGCATATCAACCAACCATTGTGCACATTTACTAAGCCACATGGAGAATGTGTACATATTTTTCCCCCATGAAGAGGCAATTGTGCATATTTCTTAGGCAATACACATTATCTCCAACAGGATTCAGGAAATGTGTGTGTGTATCAAATGAATTTTGGAAGTTCTCTAGCCATTATGCACAATCCCTTGAATTAGGTTTGAAAGGTCAGGAGCATCCCAGACCCTGAGATTTCAGAACCCAAACTTGATACCTAGAGGCACCCCTAGAGGTCTGGGAATCCGACTTTGGATGGGTCAGCCAGGCTGCAAGTGTGTGTGTGTGTGTGTGTGTGTGTGTGTGTGTGTGTGTGCGCACACACACACACACACACACACACACATTTGTGTCTGTAGATTTGATGAATCTCACCACTTCCTTCTTTCTCTCCGGACTGAACTCTTGCTCCCTTGCACCATATGGTCCTGTGTTCATCTGTAACACACAGAGTTATTGCATTACATGGTTATTTGTGACCTGTAAAATTGATACCAAGTTTATTACACTGCAGCTGAATTCGTTTCGGATTGCAGATGTTATTAATCATCAAGGAGGGGAGAGGAACAGTGAGCTTAAGGTTGATGGAGGAGGACTCAGACAGAGATCTGCCCTGTTTGTAAGCCCGAGATGACTGAAGAGATCTGTACATTTCAAGCATAACTCTTGCCTTGTCAGGTTTCGCTGCTTTATCTAAAGCCATCCAGCTCACTGTACGAAGACAATATCATGATAACTGTGGGCTTCTGATCCATATCCTGCCAACCACCCTTCAAACACACAGGATTGAAGGTTTGCTCACGGTTATGATCCTATGGCATGGCCCCTGCAACCATAGAGTCTTGTTGTGCTGGCTCCAATCTCAAATTGGCAAAAGATTCCCTGGTTTCAGTTTTCTAGAATTACGGTCAATGGGGATTGTGAGATATAGGATGGAACAGCTCACAACATTAGCATACAAACAGATCTTCCCTCCCCATGTATTTCCTAGGGAAAGCTCCAAGCCATAGCTTTGGGTCCAGAACAGAGCAAGACAAGCAACTGTCTCTCCAGCTTCCAGCATCAACCAATAAACGCTCTCTCACACACTCCTGGCCTATTGTCCTAGGATAATGTGCCATACAGCCAGGGGAGATGGGAAAAGACCCACCCATTTGTCTCTATGGCAACAGGAGAACCTCTTTGGACATGTAAATGGCATACTCTGGCCAGCTCAGGCCTTAATCTTGCAAACAAACTGGTTTGACTGGTTCAGCAGCCTCTTCTCCTAGATTCTAAACCTCCTTGGTACAGGATCATAGGTCTGGAAGGGACACAAAGATACTATTTAGACTGGCCCTCCAAACATACAACAGTATGTTGGACCTCACTCTCTGATGTCAGAGGGAGAGAGGGAGAGATGAGATGTTGGATTCCTGTCTCAACACCACCAAGAAAACCTCTGATATCCCAGCTGATGACACAGAAGGCTTCAAAACTAGATGTGCAGGGCAAGAACCAGGAAATGGCTTGAATCCAAAGCAGTCTCAACTGTTTTACATGCCCCCAAACTGGGCAGAAATTTGGACCAGCGGAGGATCTGGTGTAAAGGTCTGCCTCTGATTTTCCTTCCATTATTTCCTAGTGGGGTTTTCTTTTCTTTTAAAAGCCACAAAACTGATGGAGGAACACAAGAGCATTCCTCTGAGCTCTCTTATGCCCTCCTAGGATGAGTTTGGTAGGACCTTGGTTAAGGCAGTTCAGCTGACTTCATTTTGTTTGCTGCTGCTGCTGTTCTTCCTTCCACCTTAGGATTGCAGCATGAATGATGTTTCGGCATGACCTTTTTTCCCTTTTCTTTTTATTAGGCCAGACCTTAGGTTAATGCCACGTCTGAAATTGCAATGCTCTTCCAATACAGATTCAGCAAGTACATTCCACATTAACTTTCAAACATTTGCTGGAAACTTTTGTTTGCCACCAGGCTTATGCAGACAATTAAGAAAAAGCATTTTCCATAATAGTCAGCTGGTGATCTGCTTCAATTTTTTCGTGGTTTTTATTGTGTTCTAATCGTGTGGTTTTTATAGTGTTCTAATTTCTGTTAACTGCTCTGATTTTTTTTTAAATGAAATTGTGGCGTGCAAATATTTTAATTAATTCAACTCCTCTCCCACCATTTTTACTTTTTTTTAAAAAAATGCATTTAACTTACTAACCCAGGAGGGATCCTCTACAACCCTATTGAAATGAATGAGAAAGTAACACTACCAACCACCAGGTCCTAACCCCAAGGGAATATTGCAGATATTAATATTGTGCAGTGTGAAGTGACTGGATGCATAAAAACCAATACTATTAAATTTAAATTTTTAGACTGCTATATTCATTCTGCGTTTTAATCTCCTTTAGCTCTGTAAAGCACTTTTCAGATTTCAAATGCTGGTCTATGACCGTAATAAAATTTGATTTGATTTGAACCAATACTATTGTGCCCTACTTTATGAAGATTCAAAAAGGAAAGTAAAAATAAATAAATACACAAAGTAAATGTTTGAAATGTCTAACCTCTTGCTGCTGTTTAATGGTGGCAACACCCTAGAAGGTCATTTTGCAGAATGTGTACATCAGACCTCAGTGATCTACACCGAACTAAGGATGCAACAACCCAGGCATCATGATCAACTGTGAAGTTTTAAGAGCATAAGTTGGTGCATCATGCTTTAAAACTGGACAGAGCTTCTTCCGGAATAATTTTGAGCTTTCTGAATTGTTGCTTGAAGGCTAGCCCTGAGTCAAATAGTCATCCTAACATGATGGAGCAACCCATGAAGAAAACTGAATTATATCACTGCCAACACAAATCTGATTTCAGACAGATGGAGCTGTTGTGAGTGTCTGGAAGGAAAATGGGCTCTGGATTTTATACTTAGCAGGATACAATTTTTCTTCCGTGTTACAGGATAGTTTCTGCTGACAGCGCATCTCGGAGCACAGGTCAGAAATTTCTTGGGCTCTTGCTTCACTTTTAATCCCCAAAGAGTTAGCCTGTATTTATTAACTGCAGCTATTGGTGTCAGTGTGTCGGTCACCTTTGTTGATTCAGATCGAGGCACCGCATTATACGATATGGAGGAAAAAGGCTGAACGCAATGATGAGCAGAAGGAGATGACAAAGTTCACCTCCCGAAATGATTTAAGCGTGCTCGCCAATAAAGTAACAGCAGAAGAGAAAAAAGCAGGGGTTTGAACTAAGATCCAAAAAATCCACTTAATACCAAACACATAGAAAAAGGGTTTCTAGTAGCAGAGTGCAACAAAGTTGCTTCTGAACCAGTCACCACCAGATTCCCCTCCCCCCACTCCTTTGGATGTTGGAGCCCATAACCACAGGACCTACATGCCTCAGCATTCTCCCTGCCTTTGGGTTTCCCACAGCTGGAATTCAGAAACATAGATCCTTCACCTGTGCAGGTAAAACATTGCCTCAGGGTTAATTGCCATTGTTAGCCTTATCCTCCATTTGTTTGTCTAACCCAGTACGTTTCCAAGCACAGTTCAAAGTGTTGGTGCTGACCTTTAAAGCCCTAAACAGCCTCGGCTCAGTATACCTGAAGGAGCGTCTCCACCCCCACCATTCTGCCTGGACACTGAGGTCCAGCGCGAAGGGCCTTTTGGTGGTTCCCTCCCTGCGAGAAGTGAAGCTACAGGGAACCAGGCAGTGGGCCTTCTCGGTGGTGGTGCCCTCCCTGTGGAACGCCCTCCCAGCAGATGTCAAACAACTATCTGATGTTTAGAAGACATCTGAAGGCATCCCTGTTTAAGGAAGTTTTTAATGTTTGATGTTTTGTTGTGTTTTTAATGGGCGGAGTATAAATAATACATTATTATTATTATTATTATTATTATTATTATTATTATTATTACCCTCTGCAGATATTCTGAGGGAAGTGACTATAAATTTGATAATTGTTGGTAGAAAGCTCTCAAGATGTGTTTCACCCATCTCTAGTTAAGACGCAAGTTTACCTGAGAAAGTCAAGCCTATTTCATCGTCCACATTTGTATGGAGCGTACACAAGCTAGTCATGGTTTGGCGGTGGAGCGTCAGTCCCTAAATATCGAAACTCGGTACTTGTTGAAGGCTGTGGTATCTGGCGCAGGAATTATACTTGGAACTATTCATTCAGTGTGGTCAAGAATATATCCCTTATGAGAGTTTTTTATTTTATTTGTAGTTTCTGTCTGAAGGACAGCTGTGTATATATTGGCTGGAATGTGTCATGTGGGATATATATTGCTTCCATAATTTTAAAAGGTGTGTGTGTGTGTGTGTGTGTGTGTGTGTGGTAAGGTGCATTGAATTTTTCTTTTTTTAAAAAAAATATATGGTTTTTGGCAATTTAAAGAATGTGGAAACAAATGTAGTCAGCTTTCAGCATATTGACTCCTGGGTCGATCATTATATTGGTGGTCTGTGTTTGCACAGGGGAAGATTACGCATTAGGCTTGGTATGTCGTAGAGTCGTAGAGTCAAACTAGGACCTCTGGTGCAGTTTATTTGATATAGCTGTGCGCGTGGAGAGTTGTCCAATGCGAGGAGAGAACTGGTGCACAAGAATAGTTAGCCTTTGCGCCAACGTTGCATTTTTGTTAACGTCCCCACATTGGCTCATTGAAGCCACTGAGAAATTTCCGAACATCTTTGAAACCCCAGACCATAACTGCCTTATGCCGAGACTATCGATATAGGAATGTTATACACTATGGAGCCATTCTGGCAAAAATGTGTTGTGTTTTATAAATAAAGAAAAGGCCCAGGAAACTATGGGGGCTGCTGGTGTGTGTGTGTGTGTGTGTGTGTGTGTGTGTGTGTGTGTTCTCATTCTTTAGTAGATACCCTGCTGGTGGGTTTTTATTTCTGAGATTTTTCTCCCATTTCTCAGCAAAAGCTGTCCGGGCAGCTAATAAATAGAAGCTCTGAAACAATGATATTTGGAATACAATGGCAGTTGGAATGAGTTTACACAGAATATTTTAGGTTATTGAAAAGTACATGTGTACTAGGATAATAAGAATGTACATAACTGTATATTGGGACACAGCTGGCGCTGCAGGTTAAACCACAGAGCCTAGAGCATGCCGATCAGAAGGTCGGCAGTTCGAATCCCCGCGACGGGGTGAGCTCCCGTTGCTCGCTCCCTGCTCCTGCCAACCTAGCAGTTCGAAAGCACGTCAAAGTGTAAGTAGATAAATAGGTACCGCTCTGGCAAGAAGGTAAACGGCGTTTCCGTGCGCTGCTCTGGTCCTCCAGAAGCGGCTTTGTCATGCTGGCCACATGACCCGGAAACTGTACGCCGGCTCCCTCGGCCAGTAAAACGAGATGAGCACCACAACCCCAGAGTCGTCCGCAACTGGACCTAATGGTCAGGTGTCCCTTTTCCTTAAGGTACCAGTATTGCTTCTTTTCTTTTTTTTTCATTCTCACTCACTTTTTTCTTTCTTTGTCCTCACTCTATCTTTTTTTATAAATGAAATCTTCTTAATAAAATATTAATAACATTTTTTTAAAAAAAAAGAACAAGAGAAAAAGAATCTTTAAACAATAAAACTGAAAGTACTATATGCAACAACAAATCAGCTGCGACAGAGTAATAGTCATATGCATTTAACAGACGCTTTCAACTGTTAATGGGGAAAAAATAGATTATTGCCTTTATGGGTAACAGCCATCGACAACCCTGTCTTGCATGAAACATTATAGAGTTTGATGAACAGGAGTTGGTGGTTGGTGGTTAGATCAGTGGGTGTTGTCATGAGATCTGAAAGGGTTCCTTAGGCTGATGGACTGATCCTGAGGATGAGTGGGAGGATCTCAGAGAGGATGGCCCAGAGGTGGGTCCAAGCCTCAGGGACTGGACTGAGGAGGAATGGTGGAGACCGCCTCCCCCTCCCCCTGAATCTTTCAGAGAAGAGGAAGACAGATTTACAACAGTGGTTTGCAGAATGTCACGGCTTAGAGATAGAAGAGGGACAAAACTGAGAAATAATGGGAGATGGGGGGGGGAGGAACAGAGTCAGAGCAGCTGGCTGACATGCTATCATTAGAAAGCATTCAAGACCCCACTGTTAGGATGCCAACAAGTTGGCGCGCTGAAGAGCAGCAGTCAGTCTGATAAAGCCGAGGTTAAACAGTCTGGGTCAGAAGCCAGCCAAAGTCAGTTCAAACCAGAACTCAGGAAGCTGAGGTCAGGATTAAGCCAGGAGTCAGAAAGCCGAAGTCACGCAGCCGAGGTCAGGATTAAGCCAGGAGTCAGAAGCCAAAGTCACAAAGCCGAGGTCAGGAGGAAGCCAGGAGTCAGGAAGCCGAAGTCTGGAACACAGGAACCAGGAACAGGATGAGCAGGCACAACTACGTGCTTCAGCACAGCAGTTGCAGGTGCTGGTGAGGGAAGCAGCCGGCCTTCCTTAAGTAGCCAACTCATCACCACGCCTTTTACGAGCTGCAACTGCCTCCAATTGCTCCCTCCGTTTCTCAGCTCTACGCTCTACAGCTGAGATGGTAGGAGGGGAGGGGGCCCTCCGGCTCCTCTCCTCACAAGGGCCTGATTCTGGCTCAACTTCTTCCTCCTCCTGTTCTGGCCTTCCCTCTTCCCCATCTGCTTCTTCCTCCTTTGATGAGTGTCACCACCAGTCTTCTTCAGGTAAGACTCCTTCAATTTCTCTGGACTCTTCCGTGGTTGCCGCTTCGCCTAGGGGGGGCTTGCCACTACTCCTGCTCATCTGGTGCAACCCTGACACCCACCTTCTCCCAGAACCCGGTGAGCAGTGAAAGTGGGAGAACAGAAAGCGAATAGGCAAATGGCCTTAAGCAGCCACCGTAAGGGGGATAATGCTGTTGATGACTGAGAAGTGAAGGGAGAGGAGATTACTTGGAGCAACGTCATTACCCCTAGAGGCAACGTTTCTAAGCCTCTCTCTGTGAACATTGAATAAAAGACATTGGTGAGAACTTCTTGTGAGGGGGAGGGATTGGATTCCTTGAAGCCTGACACCTCGCGGGATTGGGGAAGTGTTGGTGGGACCCCAAAAAATCTCAAAGTCCAGGGAAGAGATCACTGGCATGGGAGATAGTGAGCTGGATCCCAGGGAGACACAAAGAGGGCAAACAGAGGAGTGTTCTACCGTGGTGACAGTGGATACCCATAGTTTTGAGGAGCCACTTCTGGTGCCTCCCACTGCCAGTGACAGATTTACTTCTGGAAGGAAATTTAACTGGCATCACCTCCACCTCCAATGTCAGGAATGAGCCAGCTCCAAGTGAAGTTTTGCAGCCAACTGCAGAAAGCAGCCAGGAACAGAGAGGCTTAGGGGTTAGTCAGGCAGGGGAGAGCTGACAGCTGCAGACTTCGGCTCTTCCTGACCTTGACGGGCTGGCTGATAAGGCAGTAGCTGAGAGTAGGTGGGAACACAGCCAAAGCTCGCAGGAAGCACAAACAGGTGCAAACAAACTCAGAGAAAGCCTCTCAGAACAGGAAGAGGTTGGAGCTGATCCACTAAGTCCAAAGAGTCGGTGAATGGGAGGGCTGCTAAATAAGAAGCAAAACAAGAGACGTAAGGGTTGTATGTTCAATATCTTCTGTAGACACTGGAAGGAGTCTTCAGAAGGGTCATCTTGAGTAATGATGCTGGAGGCGTTGTCAAAGCCGTCCGGAGCTATCTGTTTGTTATTGCAATAAATCCTCCTTTTTAATTACCTACGCTTACTGTGTAGGTAGATACAGGACGATGACAACAAGAACAAGCCGTCTTAGAAACAGCTTCTTTTCCAGAGCGATCGCGGCCTTGAATGGGAAGCCTGGACTTTGAAGTCATCTAATCTTACCTGTTATGTTTCATCATTGTTTTAATCAGTGTGTATGGTTTTAATCAGTGTGTATGGTTTTAATCAGTGTTTTTGTAGTTGTTTTGTCTTTGCGTGGAGTGCCCTATCTGGGTGGATGGAGCAGCCAAGTAATTTCGTTGTTCCCGAAGGGGACAATGACAATAAATATATTCTATTCTATTCTATTCTATTCTATTCTATTCTATTCTCAAGCCCAGAACCTGGACTCCTGACATCCAAGGACACTGAGATGCCAGAAGACAGGCCTCACAAGCTCCACCCACCCAGAGTTCCTGTTTGCTTGGCCAATCTTGGGATTTGGGCCGTTTGTTGTGCTATGTGCTGCACCCACCCTGTCCTTCAATGTACAGGGTTGTGTGCTGCTTCTTGGAGCAATGTTTGATCTTGTACTTAGCCATGCAATTCACCTGCTGCGCCTTTAACCCTTGCTTTGCTCAGCTTAAAGATTTTGGCATAAACGAAAACCCGAGTGCGAATTCTTCGCCCAGCAGTGAGTGCCAGGAGAGGTGTTAAAGCAGCTTGGCACTGCACCACAGATGGCACCACTAAACTACAGGTTTTTCTGCCAAGCTTGCAGTGGAAATGCAGTGACAGTGGTACAGAGTGTTGGCTCCTGGAACCTCTATTTAGCATCCCCTCTGCCACCCTATACCCATGTAACATGTGACTTTGAGCCCAGGTTGGGCCAGGCTTCCCCAAAATGCACGATTTTCCCTTTCTCTACGAATAGAAGAAGGAGAGTTTGGATTTGATATCCCGCTTTATCACTACCCTAAGGAGTCTCGAAGTGGCTAACATCCTCCTTTCCCTTCCTGCCCCACAACAAACACCCTGTGAGGTGAGTGGGGCTGAGAGACTTCAAAGAAGTGTGACTAGCCCAAGGTCACCCAGCAGCTGCATGTGGAGGAGTGGGGAAGCGAACCCAGTTCCCCAGATTATGAGTCCACCACTCTTAACCACTACACCACACTGGCTCTCTAATAGTGGCAAGTTGTCAGAACACAACTGCCTTGGGAAACAATATTCCAAGCCACTGAAAAATAATCCTTCGTAAAAGCAAAATGAAAAAGAGAGAGAGCTCATCTCCCCACAGAAATCAGGCATCTTGAAAAGCCAAAGATTTTATTTTATTTTTCCTCACAGGAGGTACACAGAAACAAAAGCTCCAGTGAGCAAGAACTGAAGTTGATGTCACAGAAGCTGAATGACAGTAAATTTCGAATGTTTAGGGAGACGGGGAGAGAGAGAGAGAAGTCGTCACAAAAGGCACAGAATGGATTTGAGAGCAAATGTTAAAGCACCATTGAAAAGACATCTTTGATAGGTACAAGCGATCAACAGGGGAGAGGGCCGAGGTCTGATGAAACCTACTCTTCTTCTTTGGGTGGGATCCAGATCAGCAGCCTAGCAGCTGCTCATGTTAGACAATGCTCTTGATTAATAAAGGGAAAATGAAACCAGGTATCATCGCCGCAGCCTTGCATCATGAATGCATAAACCGGGGATTTGGCGTCTTTGAGAAAGAGCGTGGCATGCACTGTGGAAGAGGTTTCAGGTGCTGAGATGGCCTCCCACTCTTTGTCCCATCGAGCTGTAAGAGGACGCCATTTTATACTTCTTTTTCGGCAGAATCCCATGGCCGGTCTGGTCAGCGTGTAGCCTGCAGTTCAGGAGTTCACCACACGGGGCAGCCAAACATGGATACAGCAATTTCTGATGGACTGGTTCCTGGGACCCCTATTTTATGACTGTCCCTCTTCCTGGGTAGTGCACAGCCCAGAATGGGATATTTTGGTGCAGAACCAAGTTCCCAGATCGCCGGCGAATGTTTTGTTCAGTCCCGGATTTCAGACATTATGTGTTGGCTGCCATGGACTCCATTTCCATTTCCAGTCAAACTCTGAGCCAGAGAAAAGAACTGGGGGATGAAGGGGGCTAATGCTCCCTTTTAAAATCTTTAAAATATTTTAATCTGTATCCTAATTAATTGTTTTTTCTTTTATGTTTCATGTTTTATTGTGATTTTGGTGGTGTGAGCCGCCCTGAGCCCAGCTTTGCTGGGGAGGGCGGGGTACAAATAAAAATTATTATTATTATTATTATTATTATTATTTGTTTTCAATGCGAGTATTATAAGCTGCCAAGGTTCATAGTTTGTGCCAATGAATTATGAAGTTTGGTGGACCCCTCTAGTTCCCCCCAGAAGGTGCTTTATTTATACTATGGGTCATGTTCTCAGAGCCTAAAATTCAGGCCAGCTCAGAGAAGGACTCAAAGGAACCAGATTTCCTCTCTTTCCCACCCAAACCTTTGCACCCATCAAGCCAGAGGATGTGACTTGGCTGAACCCCTCTGGCTCAGGGGTAGGGATGGGGATAAATTTGATTGAGATCACATCTGAAGGCGTACCTGCCAAATTTGCACTTCCTGAAGCCGCACGCAAACTGAAACATAACCATCGTTTGAAATTTGCTAGTCTCCGAATTTTGCAGTGCTGTTCACCAGCCGAGTAATGTGTGAAGAAATGATTGCTTGAATTGTGTTGGCAGAGAGGGCAGAATAAGGAAGAGAGAGTCCAGAGAGAAAAGAAGCTGGCAACACGTGAATGAGGTAAACAAAAAGCCAGTATACAGTGGTACCTCAGGTTAATAACTTAATTCGTTCTGGAGGTCCGTTCTGAACCTGAAACTGTTCTGAACCTGAGGTACCACTTTAGCTAATGGGGCCTCCCACTGCCGCCGTGCCGCCGCGTCGAGATTTCTGTTCTCATCCTGAAGCAAAGTTCTTAACCCGAGGTAATATTTCTGGGTTAGCGGAGTCTGTAACCTGAAACGTCTGTAACCCGAGGTACCACTGTATAACAATATCTAGTAAAATGAAGTGCTTTCTCAAGAGGCTACACAATGAATGAGACACAGCAACAATAACTAATGGTTTTGAACCCAGTTTTTGTTTTGCTTTGTACAGTTTTTCATTTTTCTCTTTTTGTTATTTTATCTTATTTTATATTTCTTATTGGACTGTTTTTTTAACTTCATAATAAAAAAAGAAGAGTATATTATAACTTGAGGAGAGGGGGAACTCCTCCAGAACCACTATTCCTTCCAACTCCTCCAACTGTCAAAACCGTACTGTCTTCCTCTCTGACGGATAACTTCCAACTGCTGCAAATTGCATTTTAATTGCTGGTTTCAAATGCATCGCTATGTATTTTAATTATTGTTTTAAACCTGTTTGTATTTATTACTCAACATTTTATAATTGTTTTCTTTTAATGTTGTAAGCCACCTTGATTTCCAACTTGTGAGAAAGGCCAGATATAAATAGGATGGTGATATTAATGATAATGATGAATAACTGACTAGAACCTCCAACCAATCAGTCTGCTATCATCCAGATCAGTAAGAGACTTAACCTGTTAAGTCTGAATGGTTTCTGATGTTGTCCTTCCAACAAATTGTGTACTGGTCAACTTGTGTGTGAGAGACCGAATAGAGTGCTAATGTTTATCTCCATCCTGTGAAAATCTCCATCCCCTGGGTTCTGAGCATCACGCTGCTGTTAAACACAAAAGCCAATCCAGACTTGTAATTTTATTATGGATGTTTGTTATTAAAACTGTTTATTTTATCTGTACTTTTTAAAATTGCATTATGTCTACTGCTTTAATGTCTGTTTTTATCACTGATTTTAATGAACATTTTATGTGAACTGCTTAGAGATTTATCTTTTATTAGGCAGCATATAGCTCTTGCCAAATAAATAAGGAAACTTTTCTGGTAATCCTAACTAGCGCTTCTTTTGCTACAGGAAACCCCACTGAAATCAGGGGCATTTTCCAGTACAAGGCGATACATGCCCACTCAGAAGTAGACACAATAAGACCTGCACCAGCAGTTGGTACTTCCAGGAGGCTGGAAGAGAGACTCTCCATCGTTGACTTCCCTGACATTTGCCTTTTGCTGCTGTCAGCCTCCTCTGGAGTGAGGAAATGGGAGACAGTGTGGCGTAATGGTTAGAGTGGAACCTGGGACAGCAGGTCCTCACTCAGCCACAAAATTCACTGGGTGACCTTGGGCCAGTCACCATCTCTAAGCCTAAGGGTTGTTGGTAGGAGGAAATGAGGAAGAAGAGAACCATCTGCACCACGTCGAGATCCTTGGAAGATGAAGGTGGCATCTAAACAAACAGACAAACAAACAAACATACAAACAAATTTCCTCTCCCCCTCCCCTCTGAATTGTATGTAAGCCAGGGTCCTTGGAGTTGCAGCAAGACCAGTACCAGAAATTTTATTGGCTGTTAACTTTCATTTTTTGCTTTTGGTAATATAGGAATCTATTCTGTGTTTGCTAATTGGTTGGTTTTTGCTATTTTTGAATTTATTTATTTCATAAAAGTTATACACCACTTGATTGCAGATACACACACACACACACACACACACACACACACACACACACACCAAGCAAACCTCACAGCGGTTTTCAAAAGTTCTCTGATGTGTTCTGTATTTTGTATATTTGTATCTCCAGTGTTCTCTGTTTTGATGTTCTGAATGTTAGTTTTGAAGGCTTTGAGCTCATTGAGGAGAAGTGCCATATAAGTAAAATCAATCAAATCAAATCAAATGAAGCCCTGTTGAGCTCAGACTCCCAGATTTGCGTGTATTGGTTTGCAGATTTGAACAAGAATATTTCACTGGTCAGCCAGCAGAAAACTCTTTTTCTTTAATGAAGAAGCTCTCTCTCTCTCTCTCTCTCTCTCTCTCTCTCTCTCTCTCTCTCTCTCTCTCTCGTGTGTATTAATTGTGTACATACATGCATTATTTGTTAGCTTTTCTTTTTCTTTTTTTTTAAAAAAACAGGACTGCAGAGTTTCAAGCATCGCTTTGATTATGCTTTCTGGCTTGGAGAAGAACTTCCTAGAGTATTTCTTCACCTTCTCTAGAGAAACATTTTGGTCTGTTTCTAATATCTGACCCACTACCCCGTCTCTCTTGAAAACCCAAAGCCAAGAAGTAGCAAATGGCATGTCTTCCACCAACAGCTGACCTTTATAATATCTTACAGTGCAATTCTAAGCATGCCTCGTCAAAGGTCCTGCTGAATTCAATGGGACTAGCTCCCAAGTCAAGCGGAGTCAGGAGTGTAGCCTTAGGTAGTGATTTCTTCCTGAAATCGTGCAACTTTTTATACCACAAATGTTTGGGCATATTTTCGTTCCAGTTCCTCTGCACTGACTCCATCCGGCTAATGCATATGCATTACTCAAGGGAGCTTCAGAATTATTAAAAACACTATGTCAAACTATGATATCAAACAAAACACAGCAGGGGAAGGAACAGCAGATAGAACCTTGTCGTTGGATAAATTATTATCTACCTGGCAGGGGGGAAAGCCTGCCAAAATAGGTTTCTAGTTCCACAAAATATATGTAATGGATGACTTTTTAAACCATTGTTTTGATGTTTCCTTTACATTGAAATGCATGCAAGTTACATAAAGTCATGTGATGTGTCATCTTTGGCCATGGCGATGCATGGTTAGTTATATGCTGGTTGGAGTATAACAACAACAACAATAACAATAAATTATTATTTATACCCCGCCCATCTGGCTGAGTTTCCCCAGCCACTCTGGGCGGCTTCCAACAGAACATTAAAATGCAATAATCTATTAAACATTAAAAGCTTCCCTAAATAGGGCTACCTTCAGATGTCTTCTAAAAGTCTGGTAGTTGTTGTTCTCTTTGACATCTGGTGGGAGGGCATTCCACAGGGTGGGTGCCACTACCGAGAAGGCCCTCTGCCTGGTTCCCTGTAACTTGGCTTCTCACAGCGAAGGAACCGCCAGAAGGCCCTCGGCACTGGACCTCAGTGTCCGGGCAGAACGATGGGGGTGGAGACGCTCCTTCAGGTATACTGGGCCGAGGCTGTTTAGGGCTTTAAAGGTCAGCACCAACACTTTGAATTGTGCTCGGAAACGTACTGGGAGCCAATGTAGGTCTTTCAAGACCTGTATGTGGTCCAGAACATGGCAGCCAGATTGTTGACTAGAGTCAGTAACAGCGTGCATGCTACTTCCCTGTTAAAACAACTTCAGTGGCTACTGGTCCGTTTCAGGGTACAATTCAGAGTGCTAATTATGACCTATAAAGCCCTTTTTGGCTAGGGCCCAGGCTACCCAAAAGATTGTATCCCCCTATACAAACCTGCCTGGATGCTCAGACCCTTGGGTGAGCACCTTCTCTCAATCCCACCAGCATCAGAAATCTGCTCAAGCTTGGATTTTAGAGGAACCAAACAATTACTGATTGTGAAAATATACCCTGCGGCACTGTTTTTCTACAGAAGACTCATATTTGGAACATCAGCTCGTAGTGGCAACAGTTATGTAAGTTATGTATGTTGCATTAAATGGCAGCCAGCAAGACAAATAATGTAAGATTTGGCAGAAACTGAACTGCTGATTGTGGTTAATGCACGTCAGAATGGAAATTACTTCCGTCGCACATTGCTGCATCTCTAAGAGCAGGCTTGCTCATTGGAACGATGGAGGGTTTCCTTATATTTATATATTAATAAACTGCTTAATATTTTAAAAATCTCTAAGTGGTGCACAGCAGAGAAACAAGAATAACATTACAACAAAAGTACAACATAAAACCAGTGAAACGTCAGTATTAAAAGCATATAAAAGCAATTGTCAGGACGCTGCCAGACAAGAATGTGCAGAGGGAGGAATTAACTCTTTATTGTCTAAAGTACACTTACAAGTTAGAGAAAGGCATGTCCATCAGTCCGACATCTCTCAGCTACTCCCAGGTGTCCACCCGATGAGCCAGTTGCTGCAACAAAGAGGCCCCACCCCTGACCTCAACTTATATACCTCCCCCTTTAAGCTGCACACAAACAGGTGAAGACTATGCCTACATGAACCTGCTTCTGCTCCTCCCACTTCAATCCTCTTCTAGTCCTGGGAGACAGTGGAGCAGGAGAGATGGGGGCAGGAAGAGGAGGAGGCATGGAAGCCCTTTACACCAGCATGAACTCTCTCTCCCTCATCCTACACCTGTTCTTCAGTCTCTAATCCTGCAGCTTCTCCTGCCTCTGACTCTCATCTCCTGGCTGTTACAGGTTCCCCCAGGTCACCGATCCCTTCTTCCAAGTCAGTCTCCAACCCCGCTTCTCCTGGTGCCCACTCTTCAATATCCAGCCACCACTCTTCAGTGGTGATGAAGAAGAAGAAGAAGAGGAGGAGGAGGAGGAGGAGGAGGAGGAGGAGGAGGAGAGTTTGGATTTGATATCCCGCTTTATCACTACCCGAAGGAGTCTCAAAGCGGCTAACATTCTCCTTTCCCTTCCTCCCCCACAACAAACACTCTGTGAGGTGAGTGGGGCTGAGAGACTTCAGAGAAGTGTGACTAGCCCAAGGTCACCCAGCAGCTGCATGTGGAGGAGCGGAGACGTGAACCTGGTTCACCAGATTACGAGTCTACCACTCTTAACCACTACACCACATTGGTTCCTGACAGCAATGCATCCAGGGTCGCCAACATGGTGCCCCCCATATGTCATTGGACTACAATGCCCATCATCCCCAACTGGTGTGCCCAATGATCAGGAGTGATTCTGGAAGGGTCTCTCTGATGGTTCTCCTTTGTATTACATCAATTCCACATTCGAAGCAATGCCAAGTCACCCAGAGCTTCAAAACTCTGGATAAATTCAAATAGGTTTTTCAGAAGCATAACGAATTATTATTAGTGTAGCCAGTACTGCTGTTTATTTCCCCCCTCTCCTGCGAGAATCCCCATTTTCCCTCAATAATGATGTAATAAGTACCAAACATTGTCCTTGTAGCTTGGTAATCCCTGTCTCATGGAGCTCAACAAGTCATCACCCCATATTCATCTCGTTTTCTCTTGATGTGTTCATCCAGCAAAAATATTACATCTCTCCCTCCTCACCGATCATATGTTTATTCTTGTGTAGGTTGCCTAAGCTTTCAGTCTCCCCAACCCTAAATCCCATCCAAGAAAAGGGAGGAAAGAGACCCATCAGGGAAGAATAAAGACCATAAAACAAAATATAGACAGCGAGTAATCTGCAATGTATTTTTTTTAAAAAACACCAAATCAAGACCAGATGTATGGTCAAGCTCAACCATGTAATGCAAAACACACTCTCGCCTCGCTAAGTTTGTTTGCCTGCAAAAGTTTCGGGCTTTTCGACAAATGCCTGTGCCTCTTCTTTCAAGGCTATAGTGGTGCCTGCTTTGCAAGACTGAGCCGCAGTGATATGTTTCTAATCATAATGCACTTTAATTAATGATAAAGATAAATGATTCATTGCAGCGTTCCCGTGGCACATAGATCCTTCAAGTCCCCGATGCTTTTTGTTGTCGTCGTTCCATTCAAGCCGCCTTGCACTTCCCATTCCAGCAGGGAGTGACCTTCTCTGCTCTGCAGGAAGCAAAGAGTGCCTCTTCTCCAGGGAAATGAACCCTTTCAGGACTGATTCTTTGCCCTCGCCAACGATGTTGATGAGGCATAGCCAGCAAGTTAATTGATGTGATGAATTCTGGAAACCAGCTGTGGAACCAGAATCTGTTCAGTTTCCTCTGGGCTATCTTACTGTAGAGGACAAATAGTCTTCATTAAAAAAAAAAAAGATTGCGTGAAGACAAATCCAGTTCCTAACAGATGTAGAGGGTGGGGTGAATCATAGTATCATAGAATCATAGAGTTGGAAGAGACCACAAGGGCCATCCAGTCCAACCTCCTGCCAAGCAGGAACACCATCAAAGCATTCTTGACAGATGGCTGTCAAGCCTCTGCTTAAAGATCTCCAAAGAAGGAGACTCCACCACATTCCCTGGCAGCAAATTCCACTGTCGAACAGCTCTTACTGTCAGGAAGTTCTTCCTAATGTTTAGGTGGAATCTTCTTTCTTGTAGTTTGAATCCATTGCTCCGTGTCCGCTTCTCTGGAGCAGCAGAAAACAACCTTTCTCCCTCCTCTATATGACATCCTTTTATATATTTGAACATGGCTATCATATCACCCCTTAACCTTCTCTTCTCCAGGCTAAACATACCCAGCTCCCTAAGCCGTTCCTCATAAGGCATCGTTTCCAAGCCTTTGACCATTTTGGTTGCCCTCTTCTGGACACGTTCCAGTTTGTCAGTATCCTTCTTGAACTGTGGTGCCCAGAATTGGACACAGTATTCCTGGTGGGGTCTGACCAGAGCGGAATACAGTGGTACAGTGGTGGACCAAGAGAGACTCAATTCAAGGTGTGAGCTCTCACCTTTGAAGACCTACAATCCGAGGACCTACAGTCCTTGCCTGATATATGTTCCCTTCTGTATTTTGAGTCATTGAAATGACATACCTATTGTCTGTTGCAGAGGTAGCCAAAGTAGTGCATTCCAGATGTTGCTTGATTACAACTTTAGTAATCCCTGGTGATTGGTCATGTTGGCTGGGGATGACTGGAGCTGTATTCCAACATCTGGAGGGCGCTACATTGGAAAGTTGCTACTTAGAGTCCCTTCTACAAGTCTGGGGATGTCATTTGCAGCTAGTCATCAGGGTAACAGAAGAAAAAGCTCCTGTAGTTGTACAGTAAGAGATAATTTTGATAGAATTGGGGAAAGCTTAAGGAACTTTGAAGATGGCTCTTATCTACAGCTTGATCATAAACATGTTCTCAATAAATTTCAAATAGGTTCAATGGGACTAACATTCTAGTGGATTGCATCTGCATTTTTCTATACTTCTGTCCTTGTTCTGTTATGCAAAGCAGGAAAAATAGATCAGATCATGGGCTTGTGATGGAGTGATATAGCTTACTGCACTAGTGAAACAATTCGTGGACAACTGCTCCAGGAAACTCAACCACTGGGGGTGCACCACTCATGGAAAGGAGCATCCAACACCTTCCAGCAGCTATTTCTGCATCCCCATAACCTACTGTATAGTAAGTCGCAGGTAAAGACAACAGAGGGGCAATTCATGCCAGGAAAAGGGTGCCAGGAGACCTCAGTAGAACTTCAAGTGCTTGGGGAACCTTCATAGACTTGTGGTTTCAGAACTATAGAGAAAAAAACTGGATTAACCTGCAGGCATCCAGGGAGTTATCAGTTTTCCCCATGCTAATCATGACTTTTCCAATGCACCAGAAAAACAGGCCCACTGTGAAAAGCCTTGCTCAAGTTGGGGTTGGGTCGGATGAAGAAGTATGAGGATGCTTCCAACATCCACCTTCTGCATTTCTGCATATTCCTGCTTTTGCTCCTGTACTGAAAGGCATGCATTAGAAATCCACCATCACCTTTGGTAATTGGCCATGTTGGCTGGGGTTGATGGGAGTTATGGTCCAACAGCAAATTGAGGCACCATGTTGGCTATTCTTGTTCAATTCAATTAATTAATTCCTCCGATGCTGCCTTTTGTAGAGTGCACTGTGCATGAACATCATGACCCAGCTTGCAGTTCTTCATGTCTCCTCTCATGTACTCCATCAAGTGCTCACATGTGCACAGATAAAACACTGGGAGGAAGAAGGCAACTCTTGCGTTTGTACATAGAGTTGTATTAAGTTTCTTTTGGTTACAATGCAAGAGTGCATCTGAGCACAGCAAGGTAAAAGGTAAAGGTAAAGGGACCCCTGACCGTTAAGTCCAGTCGCGGACAACTCTGGGGTTGCAGCGCTCAACTCGCTTTACTAGCTGAGGGAGCCAGCGTACAGCTTCCGGGTCATGTGGCCAGCATGACTAAGCCGCTTTTGGCGAACCAGAGCAGTGCACGGAAACACCGTTTACCTTCCCGCCAGAGCGGTACCTATTTATCTACTTGCACTTTGACGTGCTTTCGAACTGCTAGGTTGGCAGGAGCAGGGACCGAACAATGGGAGCTCACCCCGTCGCGGGGATTCGAACCGCCAACCTTCTGGTCGGCAAGCCCTAGGCTCTGTGGTTTAGACCACAGCGCCACCCATGTCCCTGAGCTTGCTGAGCACAGCAAAGCACTACACAAAAGGAATTTTGGTGCAATTATACATATACCACCATATCAAGATTTATTGTTACCGTGTTGTGTCAATGTGTGTGTTTGTTCATCGGTAATATACAAGAGATGCAGATGAACTGAAAGCTTCTGCAAATGAAGAATTCTCCAATTCTGGAATTAATTTTAGAAATCCTCCTAGTTAATTTTCAGGTGGAGTGGAATGCATGGCAAAGAGAACCCAGGGAGCACTAAAAGAATGCAATGAGGGAAATGTGCTTATCTGATGAAGACTATCAGCACTACCTAAAGCAATTGGATTACAGAGCCTATGCACTGAGTCAATTTTGCAGCTACAAAACAGAAGAGGCCTGCAAGCCTCAGCCCACCCCCAGATCAACAGCTATGAAAATGACGCTGAGTATCTTCTAAGATGCAAATGCTCGATCTGCATTCTCTCCTAGCCAGGTCTAGACTTCCAGGCATGTTTTGACTTGTACTTACAGTGTCTCAGATAATGTGGCTTCTGTTCTGCCTTAGGGGAAGCAAACAAGGTTTGGGAATTCAGGTAGGTAGACGTCTTGGTCTGACGCAGTTGAAATAAATAAATAAAATTGTCCAGTAGCAGCTTAGAGACCAACTAAGTTTGTTCTAGGTTTGGAAAGGTGGGCATCCAGTTTATAAAACACTATATAATGCCACTGAAGTGCACGAGACTTTTCGGTGCAATGTAAACAAAAAGAAGAGCTTACGATCTAAATTTCATCAGAGAGGAAGAAAGCATGGAGAGTGGAGCAGAAAGAAGGCAAAGGGAAGGGTAACTAGGAAAGACATTGCATGTCAAGTCCCGACCCCTCCCGTGGTGAAATAAAGACACAGGACACAATAAGTAAGTTTAATGGGCATAGAAAGGCCACAACTTTATTGGTTACGGATGTAGAGCGGTATAGGCTTAGGCATTGGAACTAACTGACTATATCCGACTCCAGTACGCCGTGCTGGCAGTCCGGGAAGGGTTAACCACCGATGGGAGAGCCCTGCTGCTGCACATCAGCTAGGAACTCACCCTGGGGTCACCGATATGGGGCGTGCCTTTGGCCCTCACCTACCATGGCTTTGGACAGGGACACGCCCCCCGGACTCGTTTAACAAAGTACCCTTCAGCATTTTGGGGGAGGTGATGGCCCAACCTCCCCCCCACCTTCAGCCTTCACGAGATAATCCAATGCCTAGCAGCCAACCAAAGTTGTGACGAGTTGCTACGAGGTAGGCGAAAACCACCAGGCACCAGCCAATTCGCCAAGTGGGAAAATTCCTACCAGGTCCCTCAACCAACCGAGGTCCATAGCAAGGTCTGGAAGAACGCTACCTTAAAAAGGGGTGGGTGGGAGGGAAAACGAGTCAGCTGGGGGCAGGAAGCAAGAGGCTGAGCCCTGGCCGCGCGCTTGCTTAAATGCAGCAAGCCACGCCTGTCGGCCACCCTGATTTGTTGGCCTGCCAGGCGCCGCACCCACGGCTCAGCCAATGGCAGCAGGGGATGAAGCCATCCCCTGCACACGTGAAGGGCTCGTGATGCCTGCAATCCCCCCTCCTTTCTATGGGCGGAAGGGGCTTAAGCACAAAGAGAGTTACATGCACTTAGGTTTAACTTATATATGGGTTAAGGAGTGGGGTGGATCATTTTCAGCTGCAGGGCCACATTCCCTGCTGGGTGATCTTGCAGGGGCCACATCCTAGTGGTGGGTGGAGCCAAAGGCAAAATTGGCCGGAGCAATTCATGTATCCCTCCCCGTTTTGCACACTAGTCTAGTATCAACACATTCGAGCAACCTCTCCATTCTCCACCTTAGGCAGGCAAGAGCATTATCAGAATTCAATGACACATTCCAGTCAGGTAAAAGCATTCAAGGAAGGTGCACAGCGGAGCCTGTAAAGGGATGTGCCTGGGGAGATAGAGATGCCTGGAGGGGCCCATTTGGCCCCTGGGTCTGAGGTTCGCCACCGCGGTTTATAGCGTGCCTGTGCATGGATGTTGATACAAGGGATTTGGGCATTAGGGAAGAAAGGAGAAAGAATTCATTTCTCTCATCTGCTAACTTTCAATGGAGAAAACAGATGGCTGCCTCCCATTCCTCTTTGCTGCTGGTAGAAGGAATAATATTTCCAAATCCTGGAGATTATGTCTGTGTAGAGTTGGAGGGTCTACAACAATATGGAATGCATCTTGCTACCAGGGTAGATCTTTTGTTTACTGGGTTCACAGACGAGAGGAGTCGTTTGGCTTTTCTCAGCGCAGGAAAAAGAAAGTTCATCACTTTGTCTGTGCATCTACATGCACACATACACTTTCTCTTAAGGGAATGGGTTTGCCGTTTCATTCTGGATCAGACTTCAAGGGCTTAAAGCTCCAAATTGGAGCCAGATCTCCAGCCTTAGTTTAGCATTTGGAAAAGGCTCTGGACAAGTTTGTATGGTCCCCAGTGTGGATGTCTGCATGCATGTACAGGAGAGCAGGAAGACTGTTCCTCTCCCTGTATATATGTCTAATGTATGCATTGGGCTTCAGCTGCAGAACCAGTTTCCTAATTTTTGTTGTTGTTTTTAGACGGTTCTTGGAAACCTATCCTTCAAAGGCGGCTTTCCCTGAAGAGTGACTCCGCCATTTTCAGCAGCTGCTGGTCGGGTGGCATGCGTGGGGCGCCATTGCTTTCCTGCCTTCCCAGTGCCACAGGTCACGGCCACTTACTTGGAGGGGAAGGGGGAATGGGGAGCTCTGCTTGGTGTGGTGCATGGCAGTGGAGTCAGTGGAGTAGCATGGGTTGCTGGTGCCTGGGGCAAGGCAAGTATCCTCAGCAGCGCCTACCAATAGGCTATAACGAAGGGACAATAGCTTGGCAATCTACCCAAGTGGCAGCCACAGTGCCCCAGGAGCATCGAGCACAGCAGATAGCGGGATGGGGGATTGGTTGGGAGTGGGTATCTTTCTAAAGCCATTCCCCAAATCCACCCCTCAGTCTGCCCCCCTGTATGAGGGGGAGCGTGCACTATTTTCTATTACTATTTTTTTCTTTTGAAATATTGCACCCCTAAGAATTTTGCACCCAGGGCCACCGCCTCTGTGTCCCCGCCCATGCTATGCCACCCACCCAGCGGAGTCAATCCAATACTCCTGCTGCCATGCTCCACACCAGGCACCCCCAAACTTCGGCCCTCCAGATGTTTCGGACTACAATTCCCATCATCCCTGACCACTGGTCCTGTTAGCTAGGGATCATGGGAGTTGTAGGCCAAAACGTCTGGAGGGCCGCAGTTTGGGGATGCCCTGCTCCACACTTTGCCTTTGTACCTCCATAGCGCTTGCACTGGTGCATATTTAAGATGAACTTACACCATAGCTGTCAACCCTCCCTTTTTTTGCGGGAAACTCCCTTATTCCAATGCCGTTTCCCGCTGCTATCCCGGATTGTTGCTATCCCTTAAATTTCCCGGATTTCAAAGGAAGCAGCTCCTCTCCCTCCCTGCTGGCCAGGGAGGCTCCTCAGCTGCGTTGCTTGGCTGCCAATAAGGAGTCTGAGACCGACTGGGGGCGGAGCTTGCATGCCTTGTGCAGCCAGACCCTCACGCCCAACCAGACAGACAGCCTGCCTGCCGTCTACGTGCTCGCTCTTTCGCTCACCCGTTCGCGCGCAGCCTCTGGAGCGCAGGGTGGCGAGGTTACTTGGTGCCATTGCACCGCCCTCGCGGCATCCCTTATTTTCAAATCCGAAAGTTTGGAAAAAATCCCTTATTTTCAAATCTGAAAGTTGACAGCTATGACTTACACCCACCTCTCACCTTGACTGTTAGAGCCAGCCCTACCAGGAGGCAGAGTGAAGCATCAGCCTCAGGCAGCCGTAAATGGGCAGACCAAGCTGTGCTTGCTGCACAGCCTGATCCACATCCCCTCAGCTAGCCTGATTTCCTCAGCAGTGGCAGAGGATGCTGCCCCAATGCCAGGGTTGAAGTAAAGTTTAGCTACCAGTCCTGTTGGCTCCTCTATGCGGGATGGCGAAGGTGCCATTTTATAACTTTACTTCAGACAACAAAGTCAACTGCTGGGATAACTCAGTTGGTAGAGCACAAGACTCTTAATCTCAGGGCCGTGGGTTCGAGCTCCACATTGGGCAAAAAATACCCACATTGGGTTGGACTAGTTAACCCTCGTAGTTCCTTTACCACTCAATGATTCTTGGGCCAGCCCTGTGAAGTGTGTTCACAATCTTTCTTTCTCTTTCTTTCTTTCTTTCTTTCACTCCTGGGCAGGGGAAAAATAGAGGAGGTGAGTTGAAAGAAGGTAGTTAAAAAAAAGGCTTTGAGAGATTAGTAACTTTAAGACAGATGAGAGACTTTGAAAAAGAAAGAGAAAAACTATAAGAGTCAGGAGCCCTCTGAATTAAGGGCCTATTAAGTGGAGTCTTGTTGCTGGAACAACACATGGCTATGGTGAGCCTGTTCAGATGAGAATGGTCTGTGTGTGTGTGTGTGTGTGTGTGTGTGTGTGTGTGTATGTGTGTGTGTGTGGAGAGAGAGAGAGAGAGAGAGAGAGAGAGAGAGAGAGAGAGAGAGAGAGATTACCTGAATAAATTGGAAAAGAATAGACTTATATTACAGGAAAACACCCTCCTTGAAACCAAAGAGGCTAGTAAATTAAGATCTGGGTGGGGAAATCCATATACTTCACACCTTCTGAAGCCAAAATTAAACCATCCCCTAAACCAAAATTAAACCAACAATATGAGTTAAGGAAGGTGTTATTTTTATCCTACAAAATGTATTTATAATCCCCAAGTATTTTTATGGCAGGAATTGGAACGGTATGAAGGAAGGTAGTTAACGCCTTACATTAAACGTGTGAGTTTAATGTAACACAGGTTTTAAAGGTTCATTCGACCATCTTACTTTAAAATGGCATCCAATTGTACCCAAACATACACCAAAGCCCATTTCTTCATCTTAGGGATCATTGTGGCCAATTCGGTGCTGATATCTTCAAAGGTGTCTGTATCAATACAGCATGAAATAATTTAGTCCATCATTTTGATTTGAAATGGTATCTGATGGTATCTACCATGGAACTACCATGCCAAAATTGGTGTTTATTATTATTAATAATAATATATTATCATGAGGATGATAGAAAGCATTGCATCAAATAATTTCATGCAATAATTTAAATCTCATTACTCAGACTTCAACACAATCAATTTAGACCTATATTGAAACAGAGATAGCCAGTGTGGTGCTCTCCAGATATTGTCACACTACAACTTCCATTATCCTTGGCAACTGTATATGCTAGCTTGGGCTGATGGGTATTGTATTCAAATGCCTGGAGGGCACTGTGTTGCCTATCCCTGAATTGCCTTGTTGATTGTGCTACTCAGAATTCTTGCCACTGATTAATTTTTTGAAAGGTGTCACAATTATGAAATAAGAACATTAAAAGTCCCGATTAACAACTCCAAGTTCTTGTTCCATTCTTGGCATTAATCTTCCCTAATTCTTATCTTAGGCAATTGACTTTGTGTTGACCATGATATAATAGTGAGAAAATTAGTATTTGATCTAGGCCGGTTGTGAAGTATATGAGGCAATAAACAGTGTTTGCAAAGTGATTAGACACTGAAGCAAAGTCTTTCTCTCTCTCTCTCTTTCCCCCAGCACAATAAACATAAATCCTGTTCTATGAGCCAACCCTGTTCCTCAACTACACCCTTTGCATGGAAAAATGTAATTTGTGAGCTTAGTGATCATGGACATGGCTAGAAGTAATTCCACTGATTATAGCAGCAGCTTTTTCAACCATTTGGGACAGAGACAGTCCAAGAAATTTTGCTGCCTGGATCAAAGGACAAGATGGTGCCCAGTCCCTATTTCATATACTGAAGCCAAGTGGACAGGAAGCTGAAATTTACTTCAACGCTAGTGAAAGGATAGCATCTTCCACTGCATTAGAAAGCAGCAGAATTGTTGAATGGATCTAGCAAAGCCCATGTAACATAGGACACAGCTTGGACCTCCAACAGAGGGAAAGGGTCTCAGCAGGCCTTAAAAGGAATGTCTAGGTCATCATCACCTAGAACAAGCTTGCTCAGGAATGCAGGCAGGCAGGTGGATAAACAGATGGGTGGATCTGGAACCAGACTAGGAAGCCAAATACGGTCGGAGTCTGGATTTTGCCTAGCCAAAGCCCCACGTCCAACTGAGAAGTGTTTCGAGTTATTTGTTGTCTGTTCTTCATCCATAGTTCTCAGCTTGCAGAAGGAGAGCCTAAAAACACAATAAAACGACACTTTAACAAATCACAGAGAACACTTAAGAATCCCTGCAGAAGGCAATGCAAAAATAGAAGTCCTAGGGACCAGGAAAAGAGCCTCAATTGGGTGCCAACAATAAAATAAAGAATGCTAGGGTGGAAAAGGCCTTGATGCTGGTCACCCCATCTGCTTAACTTCAAATGGCGGTGTTGGCTTCTCAGAACAGAAGCTTTCGAGGTCTAAACTACACTTGGTGCATATCATGGGCCCTGAGGGTAAGCTGATTTTCTTTAACAGGTTGCCAGAGGTGGAGCTAAGCCTGGATAGGAACCGTGGCACAGGCGGTAGGAAGCTTTAACCCAGGGGTCAGCAACCCTTTTCAGCCGTGGGCCGGTCCACCGTCCCTCAGACCATGTGGTGGGCCGGACTATATTTTTTTTGGGGGGGGGAATGACGAATTTCTATGCCCCACAAATAACCCAGAGATGCATTTTAAATAAAAGCACACATTCTACTTATGTAAAAACACCAGGCAGGCCCCACAAATAACCCAGAGATGCATTTTCAATAAAAGGACACATTCTACTCATGTAAAAACACGCTGATTCCTGGACCGTCTGTGGGCCAGTTTGAGAAGGCGATTGGGCTGCATCTGGCCCACGGGCCTTAGGTTGCCTACCCCTGCTTTAACCCTTTGCTCCCTGACGTGATCCTACTCAACCCCTTGTGATGGCAATCCATGAAAGAAAAACAATGTGATTGATGCATAACCTAGAAATGTGGCAATTGTTTTTGTTCTGTGGATATGGGGGCTCACAAACTGGCACCAGCCCACCCCTCCACCTCAGATGGATGGATGGTCCAACCAACTACCAAGTGAGGCAAGGGTCCTTGGCGCTCCATCCACCTCTCTGTCTTGCCCATCTCTGAGAAAGGGCCAAGGCGGCTCTCCAGATCAAGGCCTTATGAATAAGATGGCGATGAGGAGTAGCTGGAAATACTGCTTGGAACTGGTGTAACTTTTGTAAAAAAATTAATCTAACTTTCAAACAGACTTTCTAGCCACCATGGAAAACAAATTCACCTTAGGCACTCTCCTGGCTGCCTTGCCCAGAAGGCCACACTCTGAAGGACAGCCTTGGGCCTTTCTCGGAATGGAGGCGGATTTAGGGGAGCACAAACGGTTCGGTCACACTGGGTGTGAAGCCTCGGGGGTGCTGCAGAGGGCCTCACAACTATGAAGTAGATTGGAAGACACTGAATCTTGGTTGCCACCGAAATTTGAGACCTCAAGGTCTACCGCTGCTCAGAGCGAAGCAAGGCAGAGAGGAGGAAGCAGGGGAGTCAGAGACTTTGTACAAAGAGAAGGCAAAGAGGGATGGCAGGCAAAGGAGGGTGGAAGAGGAAACAGTGAAAATGATGGAGAGGAGCACAACTCCTTGCCTGACGCAGGTGTTGGTGGTCGTTTTCATAGCCACTCTTCTTTTGAGTGTGAGGAGTTTCTCATTCTCACGTGCCTCCTCCCCCCTTGAAGGAGCTGGTGTGGGCACTGGGGAGATGGGATGAGTCTGCTGGGGTGAGAGCAATGAGCAGGAAAGCAAGGGAGCTTCCCTCCCCTGCTCCCCTTCACCGGTCTCCGATTCTGTCCCTCCCAGTGGTGGACACCCAAAACCCACTGGGCACCAGATTGTCCTCTTCCCATTCTGCACCCCAAACCCAGGTTCACCCACTTTCTGGATCTGCCAGCCCCGATATATAGCACCCTACATCTGAGTCCCTGCAGGTCACTGCCAGTGGCTCACTGGGGCAGTGTTATGTACTGAGCTGAATCCTAGAACAATAGGATCCAAAATGCAGCAGTCTGATTGGTCCACAGGAGCCACCCAATCCAGCTCCAGGTGGAAGTGAATCAGCGACCTGATTGGCCTGCAAGAGCAGCCAATCAGGCTCCTGGATGAAGTGAATCCGCAACCTGATTGGCCTTCAGGAGTAGCCCGGAATTAGCCAATCACGTGGGGCCCATTGTGTAAATAATGTATATATAGCAGACGTTTTGGGGAAAGATTCATTCCTTGCTACTATGAGCTGAATAAAGAGCATGAAATTCACATTTGACTCCGAGTATATTTCAGGCAATTGGTCACAAGTCTCCCAAAGCTGGTTGGTTGGTGGTACAAGTGATATCAACAAAGTTTGGCCCAAAACATGCAGTCCAGGTTGCAGCACTGTTGCCTAATGGCACACCTTTCCCTTGTTCGGAAGGGCACCTTATTATCAGCATTGATCTGTCCATCTCCCCTTTTACGCTTCATGGCCCAACTCTGTCTTCTGCATGATGCATGGTTCCGTTTAGATCTGTCAAAGCAAATTCCTTCCAGACCTTTGCTTTGAAAGACGAATAATCTAAGACATCCTGTAGCCAGGAGGGATGGCAATTCCACTTTTGAGCTTCGGTAAAAAATATGAACAATATATGTCTTGATGTCTGCTGCTGTAACAAACTTCCTACTAAGAAACTGAACCTTACTTGCAGGAAGAGTGTGCATGGAGGGAGCAGCGTGGCTGAAAACTAAATGTAGAAAATAACATATATCAAGAGAGCGCATCGGCAGTAATTATCTCTCTGCCTGCGACTATATCTTACAGGAAGATCAAGGTTACATTCATGTCATCTTGTGTTTTATAGCTAGATACAGGAGAAACTCAAAGAGTTATGAACAATTTATCTTCCCCGAAGTTTTCATAACTCCCGTGGCTGAATATCTTCATCAGCATTTGCTTCTCTCTTCCACCACTCGTTAGTTTCCTGAGGGGCCAACTGCAGACGTTGGACAAGATTAAAATTAAAAGAATTATGCAAGATTAAAATTAAAAAGGTGAAATATACTCGGAGTCGAGTGTGGATTTCATGCTCTTTATTCAGCTCATAGTAGCGAGGAATGAGAGTTCCCCCAGAACGTCTGCTTTATATACATTATTTACACAATGGGCCCCACGTGATTGGCTAATTCCAGGATACTCCTGTAAGCCAATCAGGTTGCGGATTCATTTCCACCTGGAGCTGGATTGGGTGGCTCCTGCAGACCAATCAAACTGCTGCATTCTGGATCCTATTGTTCTAGGACCAATCAGACTGCTGCATTCTGAATCCTATTGTTCTAGGACCAATCAGACTGCTGCATTCTGAATCCTATTGTTCTAGGACCAATCAGACTGCTGCCTTTTGGATCCTATTCAACTCGGTACATAACAAAAGGAGATACTGGAGGGTGGGAAGGAGAATTCATTCAAGGCTGCAGCACTGGGAGGTGTCAGGGGCTGCTGGATTTGTGGCAGTACCCCCATGTGGCGAAGCAGTGGACCTCAGGTTGTTAGCAAAGTCGCTTCAAGATTGCCGATGGAATCCAGAGAGGAAAGGAATCCTGATAACACTTGGATGAGGTGACCGAACAAAAACAATGAATAACTTGAGGAGATAGGAACAGAGGGCCTTTGTATTTCTGGCTTCAGGTCCTGTGCAAAGCAGGGAGACGTTTAGCTGTTATTTCTAATAAGAGTTCTAAGATGGCGGCGCGCATAGACGCAGCGGCTGCTCAGTGCTCTCCCTTATTTTTAAGTGTTTCGTATGGCTTTTACTGCTGTTAAATGAACTTTTTTAAAAAAATTATTTAATTATTATTATTATTATTATTATTATTATTATTATTATTATTTTAAATCCAATTTCGTTGTACTTGTACAATGACAATAAAGATATATACACATAGCTGAACATACAGCGGAAAAGCTCTCTCAGAACTGCACAGCCAATCAGGGCATGTGCTCCCTCAGCAAGCATCATGTCACTCTGCCTGGTTGCTAAGCGACAATTTCACCAACCACCACCCTCTTGGTTAGCCGACTCACTAATAACAGAATTAACCCTTAAGTTAATGATCTCAGCTGTTGCATTTCCAACACAGGTGGCAGATTCGCAGTGAAGTGCCACACAAAGCAGATTCTCTACCACTGAGTACCTGCCTGCAAAGACAGTATATTGATTGTGTTCAGGAAATTACCATTGAATCCCTCCTGTTATGACATGCATAGATTTAGGCGGCAAACCTATATCCACTTAATGACTCACTAAGCCCCACTGAACTCAATGGAGCTTAGTTCCAAGTTGATATGCACAGGATTGCACCCTTGAGTGGTTTGTTTATTTTTATTTTTTGGCTCCCTTTCTGGCTCTTTTAGAATTTATTCCTTCGGGTTTTTTATGTTTGATTGATTAGCTAATGTGTTTTAAATCGACATGCCATTTTGCATGTTTTGTGCCTTAATTGATGGTTTAAGTCTTTAATTGTTAGCCTGCCTCGTGCTTTCGGAAAGGCCCTGTTTAACTTTGGCAAATAATTAAATAAGTTTTCCTCTATATATAGATACATAGATAGTGGGAGTTTACACTGGAACAGAATAATGAGTTTCTAAGTAGTTTGCTTCCTGGGGAGTCAAAGAGCACATCCTCCCGGCCTATGAAGTCTGAGGGGGTGGAAAGAATTTTAAAAAGGTCTGTAACCTTGAGAAGCAGGAGGTTAATAATTCTAATTATTTCTAAGTGTGTCTCAGGAATTTGTTGAATTATCACGTTGGATTAGTCAAAGAGAACATCAAGAGAGGAGAAAAAACACGAAAGAGGGGAAATGCATTTAAATAATATAAAGAGAGTTTTCAAAATAAATTGTGAGTTAGAAGAATCATTAAAAAAAATTAATAAATTACAGTCTGGCCAAGCAGTCCAGGAACACTCCTTGTAAGAACATTTTGAGTTAATATGCTAATTTTGAAAGAGATTTTGATAGCAAGGCTCTTGGAATCATAGAATTGTAGAGTTGGAAGGGACCCCAAGCGTCATCTAGTTTAACCCCTTGCAATGCAGGAATCTCAGCTAAAGCATCCATGACAGCTAAAGCATCCAACCTCTGCTTAAAAACCTCCAGAGAAGGAGAGTCCACAACCTCCCGAGGGAGACCGTTCCACCACTGAACAGCTCTTACTGTCCTGATTTTCAGTCGGAATCTCCGTTCTTGTAACTTGAAGCCACTGGTTCTTTTTGCACCACTGCCTTCAGGCAAAAGATATAGAACAATTAAATCAAGAACAAATCGATTAAAAAAAAAGTTTCCATCCAAGAGCCATAACCATCTTAAATGCTGTAACTAGATAATATGACCTGGGAGAGTTTTGATGAGTAGGTATGTATATTTACAGGTTGGCATCCAATTTCATTGTACTTGTACAATGACAATAAAGAAATCTTATCTTATCTATCTTATCTTATCTACCACCCAGAGCAGGATAAAGCAAGCTTGCTCCATCTGGGTGCGGTACAAATAATAAAATTATTATTATTATTCCATGTAACAGACCTTTAGATATTTGAAGATGGCTAACATCTCTCCTCTTAGCCTCCTCTTTTCCAGGCTAAAAATACCCAGCTCCTTCAACCGTTCCTTATAAGGCTTGGTTTCCAGACCCTTGATCATCTTGGTTGCCTCCCTTCTGCACACATTCCAGCCTATCAACATCCTTCTTAAATTGTGGCACCCAGGACACATCATTCCAGATGTGGTCTGACCAAGGAAGAATAGAGAGGGACTATTATTTCCCTTGATCTGCACGCTGTACTTCTGTTGATGCAGCCTAGAACAGCATTAGGTAGATATACAACAAGTCACTATGGATGACCAAATTCTATGAACCACAGAGAAAATAAATAAATGAATATTTCAAAAGAAGCACCAAACATCCCCAAACAAAACAACAACAAAACGTTAAAAAGTACAAATGAAATAATGTTGCATGGATTGTCTCACTGTGTGCCTTGAGTCCGTTTCGTTTCTTCCAGGGTGGAGTGGGGACAAGACATAAAAGGCAAAGGACCCCTGACAGTTTAGTCCAGTTGCGAACGACTCTGGGGTTGCGGCGCTCATCTATCTTTACTGGCCGAGGGAGCCGGCGTTTGTCCGCAGACAGGTTTTCCGGATCATGTGGCCAGCATGACTAAGCAGCGCACGGAAACGCCGTTTACTTTCCCGCTGGAGTGGTACCTATTTATTATCTAGACATGCATCAAACCTAAACCTTGAGAGTGAAGCCATTGAAATAAAGGTAAAGGTAAAGGGACCCCTGACCATTAGGTCCAGTCGTGACCGACTCTGGGGTTGCGGCGCTCATCTCGCTTTATTGGCCGAGAGCCGGCGTACAGCTTCCAGGTCATGTGGCCAGCATGACAAAGCCGCTTCTGGTGAACCAGAGCAGCGCACGGAAACGCCGGAGCGGTTCCTATTTATCTACTTGCACTTTGACGTGCTTTCGAACTGCTAGGTGGGCAGGAGCAGGGACCGAGCAATGGGAGCTCACCCCGTCGAAGGGATTCGAACCGCTGACCTTCTGATCAGCAAGCCCTAGGCTCTGTGGTTTAACCCACAGCGCCACCTGGGTCCCTAGTGCCATTGAAATACCAGGGACTTAAGCCACTTGGCTTGGATGGAGCAACTGGCCTTCCTCTTTTGTTTTAGCTAGGAGCATTCCATACCTGTTGGAAGATACTTGACTCTGTGCAGAGATCAGAGCAAAATACCCAGTTCAAAGGCCAAAGTCTGCCTTTGAGAGAAGCTGTCTTTATTTGAAGGAATTTGAAGGAGCCAAGGAGATCAGGAAGGGAGGTGATTTTGCTGCCTCCACATTCTCTCTCTCTCTCTCTCTCTCTCTCTCTCTCTCTCTCTCTCTCTCTCTCCCCCCTGCAGGAAGGGGGTGAATGGGCAGATTGACACCACCCCACTGGTCTTGCTACAGGATTCCACCTGAGCTCTGCAGTTGCTCAGCCTTCCTCTTACAGCAATGAAAAATTGCATTGATCACTGACTGAGGGATGACAGCAGGCACCATTACCATGTTTCGCCAGCCTTGTTTAGCCCACCTTCAAAGAGATGCTGGAGGTTTCAAAGGGCAGCATTTCAAACTTAATCCGGGGAGAAGTTAAAGGGGGGTGCTGGGCGAGGAGAAGAGTTTCCATCATGCACCATTACATGTTATTCTCACCAAATCATCCTTTCCCAGGTTGAGCATCCAGGCTCTGAAACAGTCACTATGTTTCTGACACGTGAGAGAAGAAAACAGCATGGTGTGATCTCGGCTTTCCCTCCCTCCTCCTTCACGTCGCATTAGGATAAAAGGTTTGACAGCGCAAACAACAGGGGAATCTTTATTATTGTTGTTATGTTTAAGATATTTCTCTACTTGAGTGCTTGCTAACACTGGTCAGGTATGAGGCTGGATTACAATTCACTGGGAGCTTCTCAGTATACTCCAGAGCGTTGCACCAGTTTAATTTACACAGACTGAAACTGACACGGGGACAAATAGAAGAGGACGTTTTCACCCCAGTATGGCTCCCCTTTCTCACATGCACACAGCCCAACAAGACAACAACAAGAACTCACCGACAGCATATGAATCAATCTTGCTTACCTGACCCTCATCTCCTCACAAATGCAAACAAACCCCACTGCAGCCGACCACAGACCACAGACCACCAACCACGCCCTGCCCCACAATAACTCTCACTACCAAGGAAATGCAATAAACGAATAGAAAGAGAACCAACCCAGTAGACGCTGACACAAAACCCCACACATACAGTATAAAAAAGAATATCGGTTTCACCACCCTACCCCTCCTCTCCCCTGCCCTTCTTCCTCAAGCTTATACTGTACTCAGCACTAATGTCTTGTAACAAATGTAACTGATATGTAGAAAAGAGTTTGAAACCCGAAAAAAGAGACAATGCATGTACTTTTGTAAACCAAGAAAATCTTTAATAAAATTTATTTTTCAAAAAATTACACAGGCTTGCTTTATACCAGCTTCTTCAGCATAGGATTGCTCTCTGGGTTTGTGGGGTTCTTTTGCTTTCCATCCATGCTAATTTTTCCAAAATCTGCAATTTCTTGGAGTATATTTTCTCCCTCCCTCCCTCCCTCCCTCCCTCCCTCCCCCTCTCTCTGTAACAAGAAAAAAATAATCTTTGTAGTTATTAATGGAATGGAGAATTCAATGGAGGTCACATCCCCATACCCTTGGTGATTTCATCATATGATATCAACTTCCCATCTTTTAAATCCCATCTCTGTAGCAATCCAATCCATGCATTTTCTACATTCTCGAATTCCACCAATACCAGTCTAAACTGAACAAGTCATCGTTATAGAACAAAGTTTGATGGAGATATGGCAGCGGGCAATTGACTCCTTTATTTATTCCAAACTTCTACTAACATGTTAACAATAGAATGGCCCTTTGAATACTATAAAGGGCTCTTTGTTTTTCTTTCCAATACCAAGTCACTTAATAACAATTTACTAGCATCCTGCTCAGATGGATAAAGCGAGGGGTTCCTATTTCCCTTTAATATCTCTCGCTACCACACTACTTTGTTAGCATAACAATAGCACATTATGCCTGGAACACCATTTCCACCGCTGTTCCACGTATAACTAGACAGCAAATATTTCCTATAACGCTTTCCCTGCCATATTGACTGGGTGTGTAATGCATACTCGTGCTCTTGTGAATCTGAAACCTGTTAGGAAAAAAATGAAGGAAGTTGAAAAGTCAGGCATGCACCAGTTATGAAATTAATTTTAGGAATTTTCCAAGCTAAAGTCAAGGGGAGAGCAATATAGGGCTGAGCCAATCCATGGGATAATAATAGAATAATGAACAGCTGTTCTTTCCTAGATCCAATGTATGTGCAGCTACTGATGGTTTCAGCCTTGAAGTAATAGTCCATACAGGCAAATGGGGCATTGCCTCACCAACTTCAGTACAGTCGTACCTCCTTTTGCATCTGGGATCTGTTCCAGAGCCCTGGACACTCGATGAAAGGGACACTCGACAAAGCGCCGTTCATTACAATACATTATTGTATTTTAATATTCTGTTGGAAGCCGCCCAGAGTGGCTGGGGAAGCCCAGCCAGATAGGCGGGGTATAAATAAATTATTATTATTATTATTATTATTATTATTATTATTATTATTTATTCTGCATGTGCGCGAGTGACAAACCCGGAAGTAACCCATTCTGGTGCTTCCAGGTTTGCCACGGACGTTGGACGAAATGGACCCTAAATGGGATGGACTCAAAACGATGTGCTCAGCCAGCACATGAGAAACCTGGACACCAAATTCTGCACCACCTGAAGTTTGTTGCCTTCAGAGACAGCCCTACATATTACACATTGCAGTAATCTAACCTAGAGGTTACCAAAGCATAGACAACAGTAGGTAAGCTATCCCTGTCCAAATAGGGGCATAGCTGGGCCACCAACCAAAGCTGATGGAAGGCACTCAGGGCCACTGAGGCCACCTGAGCCTCGAGCGACAGCGAAGGGTCCAGTAGTACCCCCAAGCTACAAACCTGCTCCTTCAGAGGAAGGGTAAGCTCACCAAGGGCAGGCGATCTCCATCCATCTGGTCTAGGGAACCACCCACTAACTGTCTCAGTCTTATCTGGATTGAGTTTCAGTTTGTTGGCAAGACAACAGTCCAGCGCATCTACTGCCTCCCTTGCAGATGTAAAGGAGAAGTAGAGCTGTGTGTCATCAGCAGATCGGTGACAATGCACTCTAAACCTCTAGAGAACCCCACTCAGCAGTTTCATGTATAATAATAAATAATAATAATTTATTATTTGTACCCCGCCCCTTTTGCTGAGTTTCCCCAGCCACTCTGGGCGGCTTCCAATCGAATGTTAAAACAATACAGCATTAGATATTAAAAACTTCCCTAAACAGGGCTGCCTGCAGCTGTCTCTTAAAAATAGGATAGCTGCTTATTTCCTTGACATCTGGTGGGAGGGCGTTCCACAGGGCGGGCGCCACTACCAAGAAGGCCCTCTGTCTGGTTCCCTGTAACCTCACCTCTCACAATTAGGGAACCTCCAGAAGGCCCTCGGCGCTGGATCTCAGTGTCCGGGCTGAACGGTGGGGGTGGAGACGCTCCTTCAGGTATACAGGACCGAGGCCGTTTAGGGCTTTAAAGGTCAGCACCAACACTTTGGATTGTGCTCGGAAACGTACTGTGAGCCAATGTAGCTCTCTCAGGACCGGTGTTATGTGGTCCCGGCGACCACTCCCAGTCACCAGTCTAGCTGCCGCATTCTGGATTAACTGCAGTTTCTGGGTCACCTTCAAAGGTAGCCCCACCTAGTGTGCATTGTAGTAGTCCAAGCGGGAGATAACCAGAGCATGCACCACTCTGGAGAGACAGAGACATGTAGATGTTGAATAGCATGGGGGATAAAATCGAATCCTGAAGAACCCCACATTGAAGGCTCCATGGGGCTAAACAGCACTCCCCAAGCATCTCTCATCAAGTAGGACCAGGACCACCACAAAGCAGTGTCACTCACCCCTAATTCAGACAGCCGCTCCAGAAGGATGCCATGTTTGATGGTATTGAAAGCCACTGAAAGGACAAGGAAAATTAACAGAGACGCATTTCCCCTGTCTCCCTGTTGACACAAGTCACCATACAGGGCGACCAAAGCAGTTTTTATGCTGAAACCAGTCTGAAACCCGGACTGAAATGGATCTAGAAAATCCGTCTTCTCCAAGAGTGCCTGGATCTCGTCACTGATTTCTGAGTAACCCTTTTCCTGCTGTACTCTTTCCTTCATTACATTGAGGACAGCAAGGAAAAAGCACTGAGATGTTTGGTTATAATTTATAAATTACGTCTCCGGGGGGCTGCAGAGAGATGCAGAGGCTGATCGACTGCTGCAGTCCTGCTCTCTCCCTGCTTTGCCTCTGTTCTCTCAGGTTCTTCTGTACCAAAGGCTAAAGAGCCAAAGCTTTCATAGCAGACCTTGGCATTTTATCTCCCCAGAAGCTGTAAATCTATGACAGCAGCAGGGTTCTCTGGACTTTCAAAGGGCTCCAAAATCAAATGCTTACTTCTATCACTATCTTGCATTATTAATCTTTGGGTGTGTGTGTTTTTTTTTAACTTGACCAGGATGCATTCATCCTCTGTGTCCAGATATATTAGAAGGTGTTGCCTTAAAGGGAATCAGACCATTTCTAAATGGAATTAACTACTGAGCTAGGTTCAAGGGACTGGTATTGTGTACAAAGACCTGTGTAGCTTGGAAGCAGGATGTCTAAAAGGTCATCTCAACCCTTATATTCCCAATCGATCTCTGCACTTTGTAGGAGAGGGCCTCCTGAAGACACCATCTCATCAGCAAGACGAGTCCATACGATGTAAGAATCACTCCTTTCCTCTCATGGCTCCTACCCTTTGGAATTTCCTCCCATTAAATGCTTATTTATTTATTTGAATTTGCATACCGCCCTTCATCCGAAGATCACAGGGCGGTACACAACATAAAAATACAAAATGAGAACACAAAATTATTAGAAACACACCATCGCTGTTGTCAGTGCAGTGCCTTCCCTTTCCAGGCCCTTTAAGTAAATAAACAACTATCTGATGTTTAGAAGACATCTGAAGGCAGCCCTGTTTAGGGAAGTTTTTAATGATGTTTTTTAATCTTTTGTTGGAAGCCACCCAGAGTGGCTGGGGAAACCCAGCCAGATGGGCGGGGCATAAATAATAAATAAAATAAAATAAAATAAAATAAAATAAAATAAAATAAAATAAAATAAAATAAAATAACATAACATAACATAACATAACATAACATAACATAACATAACAATAGGGTTTCCCCTATGTGTTTTATCATCATCATCATCATCATCATTATAGTGGATATCTTTGTCCCAGGCTGCATCTGTAGTGGAATTGTTGTTGTTATATTTTTATTATTATTTATTAAATTCTTATACCGCCCTATACCCACATGTCTCAGGGTGCTCCACAACACAAAAACACAATATAAAAACACAAAATGCGCAGTAAAAATAAGAACAAGAACAACCCAAAAATCTCCCCTCCCCAACACATTTTAAAAGGGCATTGGATATCAGTCAGCCCAAGGCCTGGTTAAAGAGGAACATTTTTGCCTGCCGCCTTAAAGGTGTATAATGAATGTGCCAGGTATGCACCTTCCGCATTGGGGAGCCACTGCAGAGAAGGCCCCATTCTCGTGTTGCCACCCTCCAGACCTGTAATGGAGGAGGCTCACAAAGAAGGGCCTCAGAAGATGATCTCAGGGTCCAGGTAGGTTCCTATGGAAAGAGACGGTCCTTGAGGTATTGCAGTATTTGATATGTGCAACTGCTTTTAAATGTTTGCATTGGGTTTCCCCTATGTGTTTAATTGTTTTCACACTTTTCTTGCTTTATGATTGCAACGGTTCTATTTCATAGCTGCATATTTTATTGTTACAACACACCCTGGGAACTTTTAGTTAAGGGTGGATAAGCAATAACACCTATAACAAACGCTTCCAAATATGAAGGTACGAACAAGCAGCAAATAAATTACCGTTTAAGGTATGTTATCAATTTCTGCAAATAAGAATGTATTTGAGCAGGACGGAACAAAGATTTAATTTAAATAGGGAGCCAGCAAAATATAAAAATGTAGTAGGAGAAGGAGAGAAAAGAATGGTTTAAAAAAAAACAACACTCTGTAAGATAATAGCAAAGGAAAAATTACAATCAAACTTCAGAGAGCCAATATCAAAAGAAATGGAATAAAGAACTCCATATGAATTGCTGAAGTATGGAGATATCTTTGTACTACAGGGTCATCTTCTCTCTGTCTCATCACATTCATAGCCCACTTTTCCTCCAAGGAACTCAAGGGGTCAGACATGGTTCATTTTCTCCCATATCATCCTCTGTAATGTAGGTTAGGCTAAGAGCTAGTGACTGGCCCAAGGTCACCCAGTGAGTTTGCTGTCTGAGCAGGAATTTGAACCCTGGTCTCTCAGGTCCTGGTCTGTCAGGGACTGGACTGAAGGGGAAGACTGGGAATTGCCCCCTCCTCCTCTTTTGCTTCCCTCGGAGGAGGGGGGGGATCGGTCCCCCCTTCCCCAGTATTTTCAAGAGAAGAAGGATACAGGATTGAGTTGCAGCAGAACGCAGAGCTGCCAAGTTATGAGGGTTGGACCATGTCAGGCTTGAGGGAGTCTCTCCTCCCCCAGGTAGAATCAAGGAAGAAACAAGAAAGTTCGTATTTATGGTTTTATTTAGTTATCGTGATGTGAGACAAAGAATCCAGTCCTTAACGCCATGGTGACGTTGCTCAATCTGAGCTACTCCCCTTCTTTCCCCAGCAACAGCTCATGGCCATATGGTTAGCCTCTGGAATCAAACATCTTTGAGCCCTTTGCTCTTGAATTCTAAGTGAGTGGCGCGTCCTTGGAAAGCATAGGAGAGCAGCCATCCCCACGTACGCGCCACTCACTTAGAATTCAAGGGGGAAAGAAGGGGAGTAGCTCAGAGTGAGCAACGTCACCATGGCGTTAAGGACTGGATTCTTTGTCTCGCATCACGATAACTAAATAAAACCATAAACACGAACTTTCTTGCTTCTTCCTTGATTCTACCTGGGGGAGGAGAGACTCCCTCAAGCCTGACATGGTCCAACCCTCTAAGCACTACAAAACAGTGTGCTCCATCCAATCTGTATTAAAATGGCTATCCAGTGGCATTGGTTGGCCGGGAGGACAAAAACCTTAAGGCAGGTTGGAAATGGAAAATGTTGCTTTTGTGAAGCCACGATGGGATATTTGTTCCATTTGCAGCAGGGATGCATGAAGGAAAAGCACTTTTTGGAACTGGGCAATTGAACTCATAGCATGAGGCTTGCAAATGGAGCTACCATTAACCCCCACCCCTCACTCTGAGTCTACTTCTTAAATTTGGTAAAACGTCAGCCCCTTTAAGAATCAAATTTTGCCCATCTGAACTATCACAAAGCTGGTATATCCCAAGGCATGGGGAAACACGTGTAAACCAAAACAAGAAAGAATATCATGGGGGGGGGGGAATGACTGGGAGCAACAGAGCTTGATTAAATTGTCAACAGTGTTGAAGGATGGAGTTAATTATCAAGAAGAATTAAATAAACTAAGTCTGTTAACAGCTGACGTAAAAAGAGAATTGGACATTTCAGGAGTTGTGTAGACTACTTCATGTTACAAATAATATTAGTTCTAGAAAACGACGTCTGTGTCCGGAAAATACATTTAAAATGTTACTGTTATGTGAAATGTATGGGAGATTAAATTATTTCATTAGAAATGGATGTTTTCCTCATATATATTAGTGTATATATTTTACTAGTTAACAGAGTTTGGTTAAAACAAGAGAAATCTAATCAATAAATAAGGATCTCAGGCTTGGGGCATTAATAATAATAATAATAATAATAATAATAATAATAATAATAATAATAATAATAATTTATACCCTGCCCATCTGGCTGGGTTTCCCCAGCCACTCTGGGCAGATTCCAACAAAATATTAAAATACAGTAGTCCATCAAACATTAAAAGCTTCCCTAAACATGGGGCATGGACATCAGTTGGAGGGTATGAGCTAGAAGCAGAGCTTCCCCCCCAAAAAAATGTTTAGGGGTACTCTCATTTTCCTACTCATATTGAAATACTGCCCCCCAATGAGGCCAAACTTAGATTCCTACTTCCTACTAAATAGATGGATTTTGTCAGGGGACAGATTTGTAAATCCGGGGACTGTCCCCAGGAAAAGGGGACGTCTGGTAACCTTACACTGGGGAGACTTGAGGAACATTCAGAGGAGCCTGGGGGGCTGTCCTTTCATTTAGGGGGGGGCTCTTGTTCTGAAACAAACAGCACAATAGCAGCCCGTGGTAACAGAGCACAAGTATTGCAACACCAAGGAAAGTGCGGAGGAAAACCAGGGTTTGCCTTGTCCTGAGTCCAGGCTCCTTTTTTAAGAAAACAAGAGAGACCACAGGTATCAAGCTATAGAAATATAACTGTACACCATTGTTGAATAAGCAAGCTCACCCTTTCTTCTCTAGCTGCGTCCGGAACGCATGCAAGCTTTGGGGCATAGCTGTCAACCTTTCCCTTTTCTCGCGAGGAATCCTATTCAGAATAAGGGAATTCCCCGCCAAAAAAAGGAAAAAGTTGACAGCTGTGCTTTGGGGGTGCCTTGGAACAGCGGCATCAAGAAGTCTGCTTAGGGAAGTTTTTAACCTGTGATATTTTAATGTATTTTAATATCTGTTGGAAGCCGCCCAGAGTGGCTGGGGGGACCCAGCCAGATGGGCGGGGTACAAATAATAAATTAATTATTATTATTATTATTCATTAACTTGCAGCCCATATCTTCCTGCATTTTATTTCCCTCTTTCAGGGGAGCCAGCGAGGGCAGAACGGGGCAGGGCGGGGGCAGAATGCGGGCATCCTCACTTATGCACGCATCCTGTAATGTAATCCCAGTGTAAGTGGCTCCCACAGGGGAGCCGCAGAAAGAATTTGGTTGGTCAAGGTAGCTGCGGACTCAAAAAGATTGAAAACCACTGCCTTAGACTGTCTGACAAGGACTGGTCTGTTAATCAAGTCCATGTACTGAGTGTTTACGTGATGTATTGGCAATCTTAAATGCTATTCATATTATTTCAGAATATCGACCTTCATTAGAGAGCAGCATTTCCATCATTTTCTTGAAGCATTCTTCAGACATGCATGTCATAAGGCCTTCCTTTCCTAAGTATTCTTCTCCATTACCAGGAAATCCCCAGTGTCTTGTAAGTGGGCTATTTTTCTCTAGACTGTGTGTGTTTATTTATTTCTTTAAAAGAGGGAGACAGGAAAAACTAGCTTCACTGGTTTAAGATGCTTTTAACGCACCGTGTTCAGTTTTCAAAATGCACCTGAGGTTCGTGAAAGGTGGCTGATCAAGAGTCTTAATGCCAGTCTCTGGTTTACGGAAACAAATGGTCTTTTTACAGGTTTGCTATCCATCCTCCTGCCTTCTCCTGAAGCACATGTTCTGGGGTGTGAGTCAGTTTGTGAGGTGAGGAAGGTTTGGCGTAAGCAAGATATCTGCAGGCTTAAACTGTCTCAGAGGCCACCATTGCTCATCTCCCGATATGAGAGTTGGGTTAATGGAGTATCCCCGGTATCGCTTACATTTTCTGAAGTTGAACGGAAGGACAGGAGAGAGGATGGAAATCGCAGTGGAACTATATTTCAGCTTGCCGCCCTGCCCCTCTCCTGACTCTCATCTCAGCATTTGAATCACACATCAATAAGCACCAATTTAAGGACGATTCGTATTATCAATATGAGGTGTGCCATGCTGTGTGGAGCTAGTCAGTGTTGCAGTAGAATGGCGGAAATGCAGGCATGCTCAGAGATAGAGAATGGGTGCTGGCATGCTTAGATCACTGCTGCTACTGGGTTTTGGTCCAGGACATGTCAATGATAAAGGAGAGAAAACAGCATGGGACGTGAGCTGTCTGGACACACTTTTCAGAAGAGCTCTGTACCTACCTGTCAGGTTCTCTTATCGGTTGTTGAATAGAAATGCCAAGCCATTTGTCTTTAAGTCTTTTTATTCAGTGCCAAGCTATTTACAGTGCAGAGCTCAGCCTTATCATGTCTGCTCAGTCACTGGCAGAATCCGGAAGTGCCTCCTTCCTGTTTTGGCGCCAACACCAAAGTCTCGGCATCCTAAATTGCCGTCTTCTCCTCCTATGTGAGATATGCGCCGGAACTGACGCCTCCCCCTCCGAGTGAGTCTGCTGGGTGGTGCCAGATCTCCCATCAACTCCCTGGACAGCTGGCACTCCCTGGCTCCCAACCACTAACTGTTCCTCCCCCGAAAGGGGACTGCCAGATTCACTCGAAGATGAATCTGTTGTTAACACAAGTTGTGGCTCTCTATAAACACTCAGAGCTGGACTGGCAGGGGCGGGCAGATCCCTGACACTACCCTTCTAGAGAAACTTCCTGAATGAATTAATCCCCCCCCCAAAAAAAAACCCAGTATGGCCAATCAAAGTGTCTCAAAATAGTGGAAGAACATGAAAGCTTACTTATTATTTTGTGACATAGTGGGTAATGCTTGACTGTAGGTTATGGAAATTGCCTTATGGACCATGAACGCATGGTTCTGCTCTTATTTCCCAAACCAGGAAAGATTTGCTTGTTGTACTCGGACCAAACCAAGATGACTGATATTGTTTCATTCCAGTGAGCCATCTGGTTGCGATGAGAGGTCTATCAACAACAGTGGCGTAATGTGAGTTGCCGGCACCCGGGGGCCATGCGGAGGCTGCGAGGGTGGAAAATGGCCGGAGTACGGATGTGCGTCTAACTGCCTAACGACATCCGCATCACCCAGGAGATCACAGCCACAGAGATAAGAGGAGAGCCATTTTGTGGTCTGGAAAGGTCACTTCCTGGTTCACGTGGAGAAGCCGTTTTCAACAGAGCCCAGTGACAGAAGCACATGACTGTATTGAGGCAACATCAGATGTTGAAATTCTGTGCCTGGGGCAACTGCCTCTGTGTGCCCCCCCCCATGTTACTGATCAGCGATGGCAGGTAGCTATAGGTTTGTGACTGCTGAAGCATTATGTTATGTACTGAGCTGAATCCTAGAACAATAGGATCCAAAATGCAGCAGCCTGATTGGTCCTAGAACAATAGGATCCAGAATGCAGCAGTCTGATTGGTCCACAGGAGCCACCCAATCCAGCTCCAGGTGGAAGTGAATCAGCGACCTGATTGGCCTGCAAGAGCAGCCAATCAGGCTCCTGGATGAAGTGAATCCGCAACCTGATTGGCCTACAGGAGTAGCCCGGAATTAGCCAATCACGTGGGGCCCATTGTGTAAATCATGTATATATAGCAGACGTTTTGGGGGAAGATTAATCCCTTGCTACTATGAGCTGAATAAAGAGCATGAAATTCACACTTGACACTGAGTATATTTCACATTATGTTCTATAACTCTTACCTGATGTGGGCAGCTCAATACTCAACATGTACGAAAACCACATGGTTTTCTTCCTGCGACTGTTGAACCCTAACATCAAAACTTTCTCAGGGATGCACCATCTCAGAGATGGAGCCAGATACAATGTCTTCCCTTGCAATTTGTAAAATACTTGCAGGATCAAATCTATGATTTGTCATTTAGCTACATAGGTAAAGGTAAAGGGACCCCTGACCATTAGGTCCAGTGGTGACCGACTCTGGGGTTGTGGCACTCATCTCGCATTATTGGCAGAGGGAGCCGGTGTACAGCTTCCGGGTCATGTGGCCAGCATGACAAAGCTGCTTCTGGCGAACCAGAGCAGCGCACGGAAACGCCGTTTACTTTCCCGCTGCAGCGGTACATATTTATCTACTTGCACTTGATGTGCTTTCGAACTGCTAGGTTGGCAGGAGCAGGGACCAAGCAACGGGAGCTCACCCCGTCGCGGGGATTCGAACCGCCGACCTTCTGATCGGCAAGCCCTAGGCTCTGTGGTTTAACCCACAGCGCCACCCGCATCCCTACATACATTACAGTTAATTGCCCCCCTGGTATGGTAAGTTCCCAAGGAACTTCACTATGAACATTAGAGCATTAAAAGAACCGTGCTGGTTCAGACCAAAGGCCCATCTAGTCCAACAACCTGTTCTCACAGGCAGGGGAGGACTTTGGTAATATGACACCCTGAGTGAGAACAAAATTCCCCACCCCCATAATTATAATAATATGGCTTAATCCTCAGAGCTACATGCATGGCTTCGAGCGGAGCAAAATGGGAACACACAGCAAACAGGAAGTCGACTTATATTGCAGTTGGCATTATCTTCGGGAGAAAAGGGCACTGCACTGCTTTTTATTCATGAAACCCTGTGTGTGTATAAAATATACCGAGGTGACCAAAAACGCTTCCCAAAGTGGAAACAGAAGACCGCAGCCCTCTTTGAGAACAGAAACTTGATTAACATTTCAAACTGCCTGCGGTACAATGCCCACGAAACACAATGATACCTAATAAATAAAACAGCGAGTTTCTGACGGGAAAAGCAATTCTGTAATAAGTGAAGGATATGCTTATTTGTGGAAGGAGGGGGAAAGCTGAATCGCAGAAAATCAGAGCAGAGATTGGAAATGCCTCACAAAGGCATTATGCATACAGGCTGAGAATGAAAGCTGGCTGCAGTGTACAATCCGAAACGAGAGTCCTGAGATTCATTGCAGAAGAAGATGCTATGCCACATCCCTAAATACATTCCTGCTCACATGTAAACATGTGCTGCATGTGGGATCTCAGTAATACTTGATTGAGAAAGTGAGTTCTCGCAGAGAGCTGCCGTTGCGAGGTGGGCAAGAAGTCACTCCCTCTGGTTTGGGGAAGGGCTTGTGGCCACGGCTTCCAGGACCTGCTTGTTGTTAGGCAGTTTTGCATGTTGCAATTTGGTAGGACGGCCCAGCGTCCTTATATAGATCCCCACGTGGATCTCAGGTCACTCTTTTGGAGCTTCGGATCTCCCACCCCCCCTTCCCTGGTATAGGTTGGCGTTGACCTTGCTGTGCCTGTCATGGGGTCGCCTCTACTTTGGAGGGGCCTGGTAGGAATTTTGTCCATTTGGCGAATTGGCCGTGCCACTTGGTTTTTGCCTACTATACAGCAAATAGTCACAACTTGTAAGGTTGGCGGTTAGGCATTGGTTCTGTGGTATGGGTGGGCGGTGCCCCCCAAGAAGTGATGTTGGTAATGGGAATTCCGCAAAGGAATCCAGGGACTCAACATTGCTGTCCAAACCCGGTGGGTGCAGGGCCATGCAGGAGTCCCTGGGACCCTTGGGGAGGGGGAGGCTCTGTGTGATCCGGCCCCGTTAACTCTCCCCAGCTAATGGTTTCCCTTCGCTGACAAGTGGTCAGCTCTGTCCCGCCGGACAGCTAGTCTTGCTGACTAGGTCAGCTCTGTCCCGCCGGACAGCGTGAACCAATGCCTACGCAACCACTCACGTGATTTGTATTCAATAAAGTTGTGGCCAAAATATGCTCAAAAACCCAAACCAAAATTATGTCTCCAGTGTGAATTATTGGTGGGAGTGACTGGGTGCCCTACACTCGCAAAGTTTAGTGTGCATGCACACGAAAGCTCATACCAAGAACAAACTTAGTTGGTCTCTAAGATGCTACTGGAAGGAATTTTTTTATTTTGTTGGGACTGGAAGAAACTTCATTCCCTTGGGTAAATTATACCACTGCCCAAGGAAGAGCTTGCCTAGATGGCAGTTTCAAACTTCTGCCATAGCTTAGTGCTGCTGTGGTACGGAATTCAGACTTCATGTCAAAGTATGTCTTAAGATGGGGTGGGGAACCTCAGGCCCAGGAGCAAATGTGGCCCTCCAGAGCTCTCTATCTGGCCCCCGGGCCTTTTGTTGAGCCATGCCCTCCCTGTGGAACGCCCTCCCTTCAGATGTCAAGGAGATAAAGAACTACACAACTTTTAGAAGACATCTGAAGGCAGCCCTGTATCGGGAAGTTTTTAATGCTTGATGTTTTTATTATGTTTTTATACATACTGTAAGCCGCCCAGAGTGGCTGAGGAAACCCAACCAGATGGGTAGGGCATAATGATGATGATGGTGATGATGATGAAAATTCCCCTTCCTATTCCATGTTAAGGATAATTGTTTAATGTACAGTGAAATGGAAAATAACTCTATAATGTGTCTGAATGTATACCGTGCAGTGCATCTGGAAATTTCCACTGAAGCTAAAGAGAGCCTAACAGGTTAATCATTAAGTGGGGCTATATATTTGTGACTTGTCACAAAGTGTTTACATCACATGAAAGTTTTTCTGTTACAGGCCTATGTATATGCTAATCTGTAGAAATCCAGTTTGGGTGTGAGCTTTTTGTTTTCAAGCTACTGAAGAGAACGGACATGTTAATCTCCGTTCTACAGCCTTGGGCTAATGGAGACTGGAATGGAGAAGAGACAGAGCTTTGATTTTTCACCCAGGGTGTAAGATATATTGTAATCTAAGGTATTATACCTATGCTGGGATCAGTATAAGAAATCATGTATCTATTTAAATGTAACTTTTATTGTTTGGAGTTAAAATTCCGTAAGTAAAGCTGTTGAACCATATCTTTGGACCAGAGAAATTTTCTTTCAAGAGCCAGTTTTTATTCACCCAATTGCTTCCATATGTACAATATTCATAACCTCAATATCCACCCCATGCCATGTCCCTCACCGCCCCTGTTTCCTTAAGTATGGTTGCCTAGATGGTGAGAGACGTGTGTGTGTGTGTGTGTGTGTGTGTGTGTGTGTAAGCCTCTGAATTATCCATGACTCAAGTGTTTCCTACCATGCAAAGACAAGAGTCATCACTGGTGTCCGGCCCTCCAAAAGTTGTCAATAACCAAATGTAGCCCTTGGGATGAAAAAGGTTGCCCAGTGTTGCTACAGCCCATTGGCCTTCAAATGCCCTGCTCTAAGGTGGATCACAATAGCAGCTCTACCGCCCTGCAAATGGATGGCGAAGAAAATTAAGATATGGGTCGCCAAATGAATATTTGGCTTAAAAGATAGATCCCAGGTCTGAAATGCTTGAAGACAATTGCACTAGGCTAATAATAATAAATAATAATAAAATTTATTTATATCCCGCCCTTCCCAGCCAAAACCGGGCTCAGGGCGGCTAACACCAATAAAAATTACAATAAAATATAAAAGAAAGAAAAACCGTTAATTAAAATACAGGTTAAATTTTAAAATTTAAATGCAGCTTCATTTATCGCCCATAATCAAAACCATAAGGGGAGGAAACATCAGACTGAGTCCATCCTGAAGGCCAGGCGGAACAGCTCTGTCTTGCAGGCCATGCGGAAAGATGTCAAATCCCGCAGGGCCCTGGTCTCTTGTGACAGAGCGTTCCACCAAGTTGGGGTCAGTACTGAAAAGGCCCTGGCCCTAGTTGAAACCAGTCTAACAACCTTGTGGCTCGGGACCTCCAAAATGTTGTTATTTGTGGACCTTAAGGTCCTCTGCAGGGCATACAAGGAGAGGCGGTTCCGTAGGTACCTATTAAACACTTCCGACTCAGACTTTCTCATTGCCCTTAAGTTAGAGTCATCCCTGTTTGTCCTTTTGCTGGTTATAAGTTGCCTTTGCTTTACCTTAACCTCCGCTCGCAACAGCCAAATTTGATACCAAGAGGCATTCCAAAATGGAACGAGGCCTTTATTTCCGTAAGGAGTTCTAATTTAGCAGATGCGCTTCAGACGCAGCATGTCATGCAAGCAAATGTTCTGAAATGGCACCGAGTAATATCAGGGCACTATTTTATAAACAGTATTGATCTGAGCAAAAAGCCACAAAGCAGGTTGTTTGCAGTCGCCTCAGGTGCATAAGGAAGCAGGGCCATTTGTTTGGAGAACAAAAATATCTGCATCACTGCCAGACTTGGCAGGGTGGGGAGAGAATATCTTCTTAGCTATATCGATCAATGATTATACAATTACAGCTATATTCCATAGTAATGGACTGAGACACAACCATGACGTGAACATTAGTGCTGATATCAAGTCTGCTTTTGTAATGGCAGTTCAAGTAGCCTTGGTGGCTAAATGTTAACAGAAATAAGTGTGCCCTAATAACATAGAAATACAGGTCTGATTCATACACAACCAGTTTACCAATAGGACACAACATAATGTGTGGTGCGAGGAATGAATTAATCTATCAATTTCAGTCTCTATTAGCTTCTCCTTTTTCCTTCAGTTCACACCATTTCATGGAATCATAGAATTGGAAGGGACCCCAAGGGTCATCTAGTCCAACCCCCTGCAATGCAGGAATCTCAACTAAAGCATCCATGACAGATGGCCAGCCAACCTCTGCTTAAAAACCTCCAAGGAAGGAGAGTCTACAACCTCCCGAGGGACACCGTTCCACTGTCAAACAGCTCTTACTGTCAGAAAGTTCTTCCTCATGTTTAGCTGGAATTTCATTTCTTGCCATTTGAAGCCATTGGCTCGAGTCCTACCCTCCAGAGCAGGAGAAAACCAGCTCGCTCCATCTTCCATGTAACACCCCTTGAGATATTTGAATATGGCTATCATCTCTCCTCTCAGCTTCCTCTTTTCCAGGCTAAACATACCCAGCTCTCAGGGGCGTAGGAAGGGGGGAGGGGGTGTGTTCCGCCCCAGGTGTAATCCTTGAGGGGGTGACAAAATGGCACACCGCGGGGGGCGGCACTTACCGTGGGGCCTGGCCTACAGTGCGCCCGAGCCACACGGCAGCGTGGGGCTTGCTTCTGCCAGGCGGACTCCGTAGGCAGCTTGCCGCGCCACCCCCCTGGGCGGATCGCCGCGGTGCCCCCTGTGCGCAGATCACTGCGGCACCCCCATGCAGTGCCCCCGTGAGCAGATTGCCGTGGCGACCCTGTGGGCGGCTTGCCCCGCCCCCACCACTCCAGGTGCCAGAGCAGCTAGCTGTGCCCCTGCCAGCTCTCTCAACCGTTCCTCAGAAGGCTTGGTTTCCAGACCTTTGATCATCTTGTTTACCTTCCTCTGCACACAATCCAGTTTGTCAACATCCTTCTTAAACTGTGGTGCCCAGAACTGGGTACATCATTCTGTGATCCCCACCCCCATAAGTCCTCACAAGACCTTCTATACTCATTTGAGGTCACTTTGCCACCATACATTCAAAGCACAATGGTACCACTTCGAACAGGCATGGTTTGCCCCAAAGAATTATGGGAGCTGTAGTTTGTTAGGACACCCCTCTCTTCCCCTCACAGAGCTACAGTTCCCTGGGTGGTTTAACAATCAAATCTTATTCACAAGAAAGTCTAGGAATTGTAACTCTGGGAGCGAAGTAAGGGGGTCTCCTAATAATTCTCAGGTTCCTTAAACTACAGCTCCCATAATTCCATAGCTGTCAACTTTTGGATTTGAAAATAAGGGATCAGCAGCCTCACCTGTCCTGGGGACAGTCTACGGTTCTCGGGGACAGTCCATGCCGCGGTAATCCCCCCAGGCTACAAATTAATTTACACCAGGCTACACACCATCATCTTTCCCCACCTCAGGGTCTCTTTTCCAGGGAGTCTTCTCTTCTCATGCGATGCTTCAGGATCTGTCCTTCCGGTGAGCAGCCAGGGCCGATGTCCTTCAGAATGGATCGGTTTGATCTTCTTGCAGTCCACGGGACTCCAGCACCGCAATTCAAAAGCGTCAATTGTTCATGGGGGGGATTGATCAGGTTCACTCTTTTGGCTCTCTGGCATCCATTAATGACTTATTATACAAACATGTTGCAGACTTTGCATCCTTTAACACTCTTTTGGAAGGAGTGTATTTGTGGGCTGGGCCAGAGTGGTTGATTTTACATGCAAGCAAAGCACAAACAGTGCTGTTGTCTAATGGCATCCTATTCTCTGTAACTATTGGTGAGCAACGCAGCCGAGCAACGCAGCTGAGGAGCCTCCCTGGCTGGCAGAGAGGGAGAGGAACTGTTTCCTTTGAAATCTGGGAAATTTACGGGATATCTACCAATCCAGGATAGCAGCGGGAAACGGCGCTAGAATAAGGGAATTTCCCACCAAAATAGGGATACAGCGAGAGACGGCGCTGGAATAAGGGAATTTCCCGCAAAAAAAGGGAAGGTTGACAGCTATGTATAATTCTTTGGGGGACTGCTTAAAGTGGTGTAATAGTGCTTTAAATGAACAGTGGAAATGTTCCATACGATTCAGCTTTACAGGTGAATGTTGCAATTTCCGTTTATTCACTGGAGTTTGGGCAACACATTGCAGATGTGTTTCTATGCACTACTGCTACTATTGCAGTAAGATCTGATTACTGTCTTTTCCATATAGCCTCTTATGCATAACTGTCACAATTCACTGTATTGTTTGTTCCATATAATATTTACTATTTCTTCCAGTGCTTACAGATCCCATTGACAATGTCTGTGGTTTTTGTTTATTAGGGGACCTCCTCCTTTGTGCTTATGCGAGAGCTTGGAGATTAATGCAAGCCTAATCTCTTATTTTGACATCTCCCTCTCTCCTCTCCCTCTTTCTCCCTCCTTGCATCAACATCTGTATCCTCTATCTGTGCAACGTGATACATTGAGGTCCGCGCAGACTTCCCCGTCCCCTGATAGCTTCCATTTGATATAACCATTTACTGCTCCTGTTAGATTTCTCTCCCTACCCCCACTTTTTAAAAAAAAAAAAAATATCGGAATGGCCTGCTAGAATATTTATAAGCCTAAAATTGAGAAATATAACGGGGGCCTCGGCAGAATACAAAATATAACATGCGGTTTTCATCAATGGCAGACTGCAATAATTAAGGAGGCAAGTCACATTGCTCGACTGTCTTCAGGCTAAAGGAAAAGGAAAACAAGAATGCACTGGAGGGCTTGTGGCAAAGCCAGATGCTCAAAAGGTGCCTTGTTTCTCATCCTAATGGGACTGCCTCTACTAGTATGTCCCTATGGAGGACCTTACGGTCTGCAAATAACAACACCTTGAATATTCCGGGCCCCAGGGAGATTAGACTGGCCTCGACCAGAGAAGCTTGTATAAACAAGAATGTTTTTAGCAGGTGCCAAAATGAATACACTGCTTGATTTCAAGAGGCAGGGAGTTCCAAAGTCCAGATGTTGCCACACTAAAAGATCTGAGTTCTTACAAATGTTAATGAAATCTTGCTATATTTATTGTACTGAGATGTTCCTTTCCGCACGTTGTATTTGCTATTATGCTGTTGTTTGTTCTTGTGATGGTAGATTTTGAGTCATATTCCATTTTTCTTTGGCATAAGCAGCTGTGAGCATGGTTATTTTTGTGGGAAGATGGCACGCATATAAGATGACGGCGATTCTTTGCAGGAAGCCTTGACTGTTTAAAATGGCATCACGCCGTTTTAAATGTATAGTGCAGATGGGGCCCATCAACTTGAATGGGTCTACTCTGAGTAGGACCAACTAAAGCCCTGAGACAGTCACATCCTTAACTTTGCAAAGTGCTTAATGCACAAGAGGCTGCCTGTTATGTACTGAGCTGAATCCTAGAACAATAGGATCCAAAATGCAGCAGTCTGATTGGTCCTAGAACAATAGGATCCAAAATGCAGCAGTCTGATTGGTCCGCAGGAGCCACCCAATCCAGCTCCAGGTGGAAGTGAATCAGCGACCTGATTGGCCTGGAAGATCAGCCAATCAGGCTCCTGGATGAAGTGAATCTGCAACCTGATTGGCCTACAGGAGTAGCCCAGGTTTAGCCAATCACATGGCGCCCATTGTGTAAATAATGTATATATAGCAGACGTTTTGGGGAAAGATTCATTCCTTGCTACTATGAGCTGAATAAAGAGCATGAAATTCACACTTGACTCCGAGTATATTTCACTGCCTTTCCTAAAGTGAGAGGGGAAAAGGTTTCAGAATTTTACAAGAAAGTTTGCTAGAACTGTCATAAGCTCCCACCCAGGTGCCCTGAAAAGGCCTCATGCTGCTGTACTCACATAAATGGGGGAAATCAGAAATAAAACTTCTAAGGTCAGCCTAGGTGGCCAATTGCGGTGTGAACAGCAGTCTTGCCATCCCTCTGGGATTCTGTTTTCATCCTTTGCCATCATTATGTGCTCCAGAAAGAGAGAGAGAGAGAGAAAGAAAGAAATATTCCAGCCACCGCAATTGTGAGCATACTGGGTGCTTTAAAAGAGCAATGGGGTAGGAGATCACTTTAACTTACCTCTTTATTACATCCTTAAGCAAACGACCCTCTTCTGTTTGCCATCGTTTACAATTTCAGCAGAAACAAACCCTTACGGCTTATTGCAAGCAAACAAACATGCTTCATTATTGCTGCCCGGGTAGAGAACAGAACCGAAATGGCAAAGGCTCAGCCAGTCCAAAACATCTGGAAGGCGCCAGATTGGCAAAGCAGTGATCGTCCTGAGTCACCGGGAATCTTGAGTGAGCAGACTTTCAGAGTCCTACTGCTTTATATAGCTGCAAGCATTTCTGTCGCAAAAACAAGCCAGTCTTCTCCAACCCTTCAGACATTTTGGGCTATAACTCCCAACATCCCTGACCATCGCTTATATAGCTGAGGCTGATGGGAGTTGTAGTTTTGAACATCTGGCAGGTGCCAGACTGGGAAAGGCTGGCGTAGACCAACATCTACTGTACGGTTCTATTAATTATACCCACTTGAGGTTCCTTACTACTCTGTGTTTCTGTTACCTACAGAGTTTTGTTTTTCCCCCCCAAATTGTTTTGATGGATGGATTTTGAATGCAGTTTTAATTGGGTCTTTATTGCATTTTAATTTGATTATTTTATTGTTGTGAGCTGCTTTGGGAACCAGCTACCTGAAAACAGAGGGGGGGCGGGATTGAATAAATAAATAGTTTGAAGATCAGCTCCCACTGATTGATTAAAAAAATATCCCAGAAATTTGCCTTTTCTTAAAGGAATCTCTCGTTCTTCAAAGGTAGACTGTCATGTCACAATTTTTTAAAAAGCCTGTCCCACCCCCACCCCCCTTAGATCTTTGGGACAGAGGCGTAGCCAGCCCAGGTGATACCCGGGGAGGAATTTTTTTTTGTCACCCCCCCCACCACTTTGCCAGGGCACTGGCAGAGCTGCACCCAGTGGCATAGCAAGTCACCCCCACCCCCCAAAAAATGATGGTGCCACTTTGCGAGGTGTGGGGTTTTTTTGTGTGTGTGTCTATTATCTCTTTTTTTCAATAAAGTTAAAATTTATTTTTAAAAATAAATAAATAAATAAAATAAAGAAGTGTCACCCCCCTCTGATGGTGCCACTTTTTGAGGTGTGGGGGGTTGTGTGTGTGTGTGTCTATTATCTCTTTTTTCCAATAAAGTTTAAAAAAATTAAAAAAAAATTTAATTTTTTTTTAAAGTGTCACCCCCCCTCTGGGGTGGAACCCAGGGCGACCTGCCCCCATCGCCCCCCCTTGCTACGCCCCTGCTTTGGGATCAAGGTAAGAAAATGAACTCACTGTAGCGCCATCCAGGATACAGGCTAGTTTATCTTGTCTTATTTCCCAAGGACATGGCGTGCACAAGTGGGACTCTACAACCTCGTGCCGCTCCATCTGTAAATTAAATAAAGTCATACCAAATATTGCGAAGAATCGGTCTCGTCTACTCTGTCCCCTGGGAACTTTCAATTTGTGGAAGATATTCTCTAGATGGGCAGTTTGTCAAACATTTGCAGACCCTCCCAAGTGACCCTATTTTCCAGGGACAGTCCCAGATTTACGTGAGCTGCCCCGATTTCTCATTTGATCCTGGAATATCCCGCTTTTCCTTAAGACGCCCCTATTTTTATCAGAGAAATGTTGGAGGGTAAGGAGTTATGCCAGTCCCAAGCCAAGGAGATAAGTAACTATACAACCTTTAGGAAACATTTGAAGGTAGCGCTGTACAGTGGTACCTTGGTACTCGAATGGCGTGGCTCCCAAACAATTTGGCTCCCGAACGCCACAAACCCGGAAGTGAGTGTTCCGGTTCGCAACCGTTTTTTGGAAGCCGAACGTCCGACGCAGCTTCCACGGCTTCCAATTGAGTGCAGGAAGCTCCTGCAGCCAATCGGAAGCCGCGCCTTGGTTTTCAAACTGTTTCGGGAGTCAAACGGACTCCCAGAACGGATTAAGTTCGAGAACCAAGGTACCACTGGATAGGGAAGTGGGCTTTTTTAAAATGTTTAATGTTTTATTACGTTTTTATACATGTTGGAAGCCACCCAAAGTGGCTGGGGCAACCCAGTCAGATGGGTGGGGTACAAATAATAAAATTATGATTATTATTTTTCTGGAATAAAAGGTAAAGGGACCTCAGACCATTAGGTCCAGTCGCGGACGACTCTGGGGTTGCGGCGCTCATCTTGCTTTATTGGCCAAGGGAGCTGGCGTACAGCTTCTGGGTCATGTGGCCAGCATGACTAAGTCGCTTCTGGCAAACCAGAGCAGTGCACGGAAACACCGTTTACCTTCCCGCCGGAGCGGTACCTATTTATCTACTTGCACTTTGACGTGCTTTCGAACTGCTAGGTTGGCAGGAGCAGGGACCGAGCAACGGGAGCTCACCCCGTTGTGGGATTTGAACTGCAAACCTTCTGATCAGCAAGCCCTAGGCTCTGTGGTTTAACCCACAGAGCCACCCGCGTCCCTACAATAAGGGTGTAGAAGGTGCCTAAATTTGCACTCCTCAGAATAACACATGAACCAAAATGCAACTATCCTCCAAAATTCACCCGTCTCCAAATTCTGCAGTGCAGTTCTTCAACAAAAAAAGATGCATATATTAGTGAAAACGTCATGCAAAAGGGGAATGCTCGCAAAACTGCATTCAGAAATATATATCTGTATATTAAGAGAAATGCATAGGAAGATGCTGAATTTTCGTGAGGGTTGGTTTTTTGGGGTTTTTTGGTGGGTTTTTTTTGGTAAAAATTGCAAACTGATGTGAGGGGGAAATGGAGACCTGAATTTACAATGGGAGAAAAATCAGAAACAGGATGAAACCGAAACTGACAGCTGCATCCATCCCTGGAAGCAAAGAGCCAATAGTAAATCAGGCGGCTGAGGTCGGCCTGCTTGCACCTCGCCTGGAACAGAAAGAGAAATGTCCCCTCGTTTCATTGACGCGACAGGAACAATAACAAGAAGTGGCGCCATCTAAATGCATTCTTGTTGTAAGTGACAGAACTGAGAATGGGGAACGGGAAGATAAATCCTCAGCTGTTCTCATTAGAACCGTAAGATGGTCACCTCTGGACCTACCCTCAGCTGTGTCTCTCCCAGCTCTGTGAAATATTTGCTGCTCTTTATCACTTTATTTTAGCCTTCTTCTTTTCTTTTCTTTTTTAAAAAGCAAACCAAAAACACTCACCCACCCTTCTCACACGGGAAACCAAAGATCACCACAGCCTACCACAAATGAACAACCACACCCTACACCAACCCTGACCTCTATCACCACTAAAAGAGCACAAGCAAACAACAGAGAACCTGCACAAAAGACGCTGACACTCAACTCTGCATATATTAAGTAAAATAAAAATACCGCCACCCCATCCTACCTATCTCTCCATCCTACCCACACCTCTCCCCCTTCTCTCCCTAATGTCTAAACAAACGAAACTGCTGTATAAAAATGTTACATGGAAAGAACAAGAATGAAACAATGCATATACCTTTACAAATCAAGAATATCCTTAATTTAAAAAATAAATGAATGAATAAATATATGGAAGATAACTATAAAGCTGAAAACACTGGCAGCACTATGATAATTTCAACAGAGTAAATAATTTTTGATGGCTGTAAAAGTGGAAAACTGATTTGCATGGAAAATATGCGGGAATGATATGTAACATGAAGGAGAAGAAGGGCAGTCATTGGTTATTTTAAAGTTTGTAAAATGTTTATTTTGAAATGTAAAACTGAAAAATTTAATAAAAATTATTATTAAATAAATAAATAAAAAGCAAACCCAACACACTTTATATGCTATGGAAGGAGGTACTTTTTAATTCTTAGATTTCAGAGTCTGTCTGTTCTTTCTTTTCTTTACCCCGTTCCGCTGGCATTCTGCATGAGGTCTTCTTTTACAGCGGCAAAGAATAAGTAGTTCAAAATAGATGCTCAGAAGCGGCAGAAAAGGGGAGAGAAAGCAAAATGTTATGCATTACATCCCTTAATCTTGTAGTTAGAGAGAAAGGAGTGGGTGAGAGTGAAATGTGCTACTTTGTGTTTTCCATCTGAGAGGGTCCCACTGGTTGGGGGGGGGGAGGAAATATCTCCCCAAGGTTTCCACTGCATCTTTCTTATAAATGATTCGCTTTGATCAGAGCCCAGTGAAGATTCTTTTTTCCCCCCTCACCAGCTTTCAGAGGCAGTATTCCCCGATCACAATGGTGAAATTCTTGACAGCTCAGTGGGGTTGAGCAGAAGTCGGAAGTGTGGTGTCAAAGGAAGAGAACTATAAATAAAAAAGGGAGGGGAGGATTCAAAGTCAAGTCGAATACAACTGGTAGCAGCAGACGCACACACAAACCATAACAAATAGCAGCCAAATATGTAGGATGTGCAAGGGTAAATTAGTGACTCGTTGTTGAGTAAGGAAGTGCCAGTATTATTTTCTGTAAGGCCCAGTGCTGAAGATAAGATGCTCCTTAGCAGGAAAACGCAGCTTGAATTTTATCTAAATCTCCACCACATTTGAGAGTAAAGAAATAAAAAGAAAATATGGGCCCAAAGGTAATGGATGCCATATTTTCTCTTGATAGATGCAGGGCAAAACTAAGGGGGATGGGTGTTTGAAAATGGACAGGAGTTCTGGGACCACTGCAGGATCAAATCAAACGCATAACCCCCCCCCATTTCTCTGATGAAAATAAGGACATCCTATTCCATAATCGGGTCGGCGGTTCAAATCCCCGGGGCGGAGTGAGCTCCCGTTGCTTGGTCCCTGCTCCTGCCAACCTAGCAGTTCGAAAGCATGAAGTGCAAGTAGATAAATAGGTACCGCTCCAGTGGGAAGGTAAACGGCGTTTCTGTGCGCTGCTCTGGTTCGCCAGAAGTGGCTTAGTCATGCTGGCCAAATGACCTGGAAGCTGTATGCTGGCTCCCTCGGCCAATAAAGCAAGATGAGCGCCGCAACCCCAGAGTCGTCCGCGACTGGACCTAATGGTCCCTTTACCTTTACAAACAGAACCAAGCTGGAGAGAGAGGCTTGTTTTGCTCTGTGCTGAACCCAAAGCTATGGCCTGGATATCTCCCTGGGAACCTAATTGGGAGGCAAGATCTGGGGGGTATGAATGCTGTGAGCCCCTCCAACCAGAGGTGCAAGCTTCTCAGGATGACTGAGGGGCCCCAACATAGTGTCCTGACATCACACACGCAATGTCGCGAGGAGCCAAGGGGTGGATCTGAGTGCCCTCTGAATATTGAGGGGGTCTGCCCCCCTAAAATAATATTTGCTGGGGAAGTGTTTTGGCCCCTAGGAGCCGGCGTCTATGCCTCCACGCTATGCTCAGTTTGTAGTTACATGTTAGTAAAGCCATATAACTTAAGACACCACTGTCTCAAGGCACCTTTTACCATATGTGGTGGACAAGGTAGTAAAAGAATTTTGGGAAATGATATATAAAGAATTGAAAAAAATGTTTAAAACAACTTTTTCTAAAACACAAAACAAAACACCAGAAGCCTTTCTCTTAAGGATTTTAGGGTGCCGGACTCCCAATGGAGCAGAAAAGACTATTTATGTATGTGACCACGGCTGCGCTGATGTTATTGGCCCAGAGATGGAAAGATGATAAAGTCCCCACCAGAGAAGAATGGCAGATTAAGTTGATCAGGAAGACCAAAATTTTAATGAGGAATGGGGGAAATTTAGAATTTATCTTAAAAACCTTTGTAAACAGTTAAAATTGTTAGTAGGATTGGCATAACGCTTGTAGTTTAAAGTTGAATTTTAGATATAATGGAGATGTAAAAGATTTGGATTATTATAAAAGATGCAGGAGGAAATGATTAACAGTAGGACCCACAAAGGGGAGGAGGGGAATCCAAGGGATTCTTTGGAATCTTGTTTTCGTGTTGTATCTTATATATGGGATTGTAAAACATTAATCTGAAAAACCAAATAAATAAATTATTTTTAAAAAAGAAAAGAAAAGACACCACTGTCTCTATTGACCTTCATTCCAAGGACACCAAATTCTGGATGCAGAAGGTCCCAGGTTCAGTCCCTGAAGTCTCTCACCGCTCAGCGATGGGTGCATACACAACAATACCAAGTTTGATCAATGGTCCATCTATCAGTGATGGCTAACCTTGACACCCCAGATGTTTTGGAACTACAACTCCCATCATCCCTAGCTAACAGGATCAGTGGTCAGGGATGATGGGAGTTGTAGTCCCAAAACATCTGGAGTGTCAAGGTTAGCCATCACTGACTAGGTCAAGCCAATGTGCTGCGCTCCAGATGTGGTTGGACAACAACTCCCATCACTCTTGAACATTAGCTTTGCTCCCTGGGACTGATGGGAGTTTGAGTCCAAACAACATCAGAAGGGCATCATATTGGATACCCATGATCTTTGCTGACTGATAGCAGCACTTCAGGGTTGTACACAGAACCCCAGCCCTTTCTAATAAATAAACATTTATTTTAAGTTTATTCATACATACTATTTTTAGCACAATTTTTGTTTTTGTTTTAATTTCCTAATGGTTACTTTCCTTGAAACGAAGGAACAGAGCAGATTTGGAGGCCACCATGCTAATACCCTCATATGAACTTCATGTGTTGAGTTTTATGTGATGGAAGTTTTCTTTTATCTTCTTTTCCTCCTTTAGTTATCTGTTTTTTGGTGTGTGTTTTAGACAAGTACGGAAAAGTGTTCTTTCATAAGGAAAACAAGTCCCTTTGGGATTCTATATTTTTTAAAATGGATAGTGTCTAAACCATGGGTAGGCAAACTAAGGCCCGGGGGCCAGATCCGGCCCAATCGCCTTCTAAATCCGGCCTGCGGACGGTCCGGGAATCAGCGTATTTTTACATGAGTAGAATGTGTCCTTTTATTTAAAATGCATCTCTGGGTTCTTTGTGGGGCCTGCCTGGTGTTTTTACATGAGTAGAATGTGTGTTTTTATTTAAAATGCATCTCTGGGTTATTTGTGGGGCATAGGAATTCGTTCATTTCCCCCCTCCAAAATATAGTTGGGCCCCCCACAAGCTCTGAGGGACAGTGGACCAGCCCCCTGCTGAAAAGGTTTGCTGACCCCTGTTATCTGTATTCAGTGTGCACCTTTATTTATTGAAAACAATTGTTAAAGGCTCTTGCTGATTTTTGTTTCTTAATTATGACTTCAAACAGTTGAACATGAATTTGGAAGCATGAAGAACGAAAAAAGAAGAACTGAAAAGGGCACCTGCTGTGTGCTTAAAATTAACTCAATGTTCAGTGGAAACATTATCTTAGCTAGATTCTGCCACTGGAGCATCTTCCATTGTAATGCAGGGGAAAAATACTATACATTTAGAATCAAAGTACAGGACCAGATTTGGAGTAATAATCACAGCCTTCTGTGTGGGTCCAACCAAACTGCAGTACTTTCAAAGTACTGCAACATGATTTTAAACAGGTATAGGATCACAGGTTAAGCCAGCCTTTGCTAACCTGGAGCCTTCCAGATGATGAGAAGAAGAAGAAGAGGAGTTTGGATATGATATCCCGCTTTATCACTACCCGAAGGATTCTCAAAGCGGCTCACATTCTCCTTTCCCTTCCTCCCCCACAACAAACACTCTGTGAGGTGAGTGGGGCTGAGAGACTTCAAAGAAGTGTGACTAGTCCAAGGTCACCCAGCAGCTGCATGTGGAGGAGCGGAGACGCGAACCCGGTTCACCAGATTACAAGTCCACCGCTCTTAACCACTACACCACACTGGCTCCTGGATGATGGGATGTGTTGTCTGGAGGACACCAGGTTGGTGAGGCTAGTTTAAATGACATACTTATCCAGAGTAAGCCCAGTTGTGCTGAGAACATAAGAAAAGGCCTCCTGGGTCAGATAAAAGACCTATCTAGCCTAGGATCCCATTTCTCACATCTCCTTCATAACTTGCTTAGGAGGGCCAAGAGGCATGTGGTTTGCCATCAATGGATACAGAATGCCTGACTAGGTGGCCGTTTGGTCTAAGCCAGCATGTAGAGCAGGAGTGGCTAACCTGTGATTCTCTAGATGTTTCTGGAGAACATTCCCAAGCATGGACCATGCAAGCTGGGGCTGATGGAGACCAACAACATCTGGAGGGTCACAGGTGTTACCAGGATGGCATCTAGTGTTACCAGAATGGTGAGGACTCCGGAAACCAAGGGCTCTGTACAATGGTTGAAAGAGTTGGTTATGTGTAGCTTGGAGAAGAGAAGGTGAAGGCTGAGATATGCTCACTGTTTTCAAATATCTGAAAGGCTGCAATACAGAAGATGGAGTGGACTTACTCTGTGCTGATCCAGAGGGCAGGATAAAAACCAATGGGTAGAAACTGCAAGGAACCCGGTTTTGGCTAAATACAAGGAAAAACTTCCTAATGGTGAGAGTTGATAGTAGAACAGACTTGGGGAAGTGGTGGGCTTTTCTTCATGGGAGGTATTTAAGCAGAGGCTGTTGCTCAGTGTTAGTGCATTCCACTGATAGCTCAGCTGGTTAGAGCATGGTGCTGACAGCAAGAAGGTTGCAGGTTTGATCCCCATAAGGGACACATTTCTGCATTGCAGGGAACTGGACTAGATGATGTCAGGGTACCTTCCAACTTTATGATTCTACTAGTAGACTGTAAGCCCGTTAAATTAACGGGCGCTAGAACATATGTGGTCAAACATTACTGGCTCTCCCCGGGGCCGATAACGGCTGCTCCTCCTCCTCCTCCTCCACCGCTCTCCGCTTCGCTCAGCATCCCCGCCGGCTGCGTCCGCCTCTCCGCCTTCTCCTCCTCCTCCACTGGTTGGCTGCCTGCCTGCTGCCCGGCAGTCCTGCCCATTGGTGCCGCCGCGGCCGCCGCCGAAGCGCCCCCTCCTCCTCCTCTCCGCGCGCCCGCCCGCCTGCCTCTGCCTCTGCCCGCCTCGTGCCCACGGACACACCCTCGCCCCTCGCGGCCCCCAACGCCCAATCAGCAATGGCCGCCGCTCACTCGCACGCCCGCGCGCCCTCCAGCCAATCAGCACCCCGCACCTGCTGCCGCCCGAAGTCTCTGCGCTCCAATCCCTGTGTCCGTGGGGCACATGCGCAGTAGCGCAATCCCACGGACACAGGGACAGGACGCAGAGACACTTGCACTTTATTACTGTTGATGAGATATCTATGAGAGGATGAAGAAAATCCCAGATTCAACCTCCAGCTTCTCCAGGCAGGGCTGGGTATGACCCCTGTCCCAAAACCTGGAGAGTTTCTGCCAGTCAGTGTAGACAATCCTGAGCTAGATGGACCCTATGGTCTGACTTCCTATATTCCTATGGCTGTAGTTGCCAAAGAAGAAGAAAGAAGAAGTTGCATCCTGCCTTGCAGATCCTGAAGTGACCAGGATTGGTGACCTCCAAGGTATCTTCAAGTCTAACATTCTATGGTTCTATAAAGGCAATTCTTCCATCCTTAAAACACCAGAGCAATGTGATCCTTATAGGGCATCCATAGACTTGATTTACTGAAGCTAGTTTTCATTACCTTTTCTCTCCAGGATCAGCTCCTGGGTGCAGGTTCTTTTCCATTTAATATGTTTTTCGAAATGGTTCAATGTGAACATCACCTGTTACTTTTCTCTCTCTCTTTTTTAATCATCATCTCTGAGATTTTAATCACCGTCTCCTTTCCCGTGCAAGGAAGGAAGGATCAGGACTTTTGCGCTGCTGCAAATTGGCCCTCATCATTCATCTGAAACATCCACTCTGAGCTCTTTGCTGTTGCCTTCAGCGGTCGAAACGAAAGGTCAACACCTTGGCTCAGTTTGATTCCCTTAAGTGCTTTTTCGTAGTAAGAGGTGGATTGAAAAGAGAAACCTTTATCACAGGGCACCAAGGGGTTCTTGCGGGGTGTGTGTGTGTGTAAAATTCCTTCATCATTGTTTCAAAGCCTTAAGATTTCAGAAGAGAGGCACAGGGGTCATAACTGACCGTCTCCACCAATGTGAAACATCCCCCGTACAAATAGGCCAGCTTGTTCTACGCTTGGAAAGTTCAGCGTATGAGTATGTGTTTCTGACACCTGAAACTTGTCATATCCTAGAGCAATGGTTTCCAAACTTCTGCACTTCAGGGAACGTGTTCCACACCAACTTTTCTTATGAAGAACCAGGGAGAGAATGATGGGTGGTGAGAGGTCTCCAGCAATACCTTCTCATTGCTGTTGCCGGCACAAGTTAAGTAGGAATGGAAAGTGGCAATGCACCAAGGCAGAGGTGGGGAAGGACTACAACTCCCATCAGACCCAGCCAGGATGGCCTGTCATCAATGATGATTGGAACTGTTAATAATAATAATAATAATAATAATAATAATAATAATAATTTATTATTTGTATCCCGCCCATCTGGCCGGGTCCCCCCAGCCACTCTGGGCGGCCTCCAACAGATATTAAAATACATTAAAATATCACAGGTTAAAAAACTTCCCTAAACAGGGCTGCCTTCAGGTATTTTCTGAATGTCAGATAGTTGTTTATCTCTTTGACCTCTGCTGGGAGGGTGTTCCACAGGGCGGGCGCCATTACCGAGAAGGCCCTCTGCCTGGTTCCCTGTAGCTTTGCTTCTCGCAGTGAGGGAACCGCCAGAAGGCCTCCAGAGCTGGATCTCAGTGTCTGGGCTGAACGATGGGGGTGGAGACGCTCCTTCAGGTATACAGGACCGAGGCCGTTTAGGGCTTTAAAGGTCAGCACCAACACTTTGAATTGTGCTCGGAAACGTACTGGGAGCCAATGTAGTTCTCTCAGGACCGGTGTTGTGTGGTTCCGGCGGCCATTCCCAGTCACCAGTCTAGCTGCCGCATTCTGGATTAATTGCAGTTTCCGGGTCACCTTCAAAGGTAGCCCCACATAGAGTGCATTGCAGTAGTCCAAGCGGGAGATAACTAGAGCATGCACCACTCTGGCGAGACAGTCTGCGGGCAGGTAGGGTCTTAGCCTGCGCACCAGATGGAGCTGGTAGACAGCTGCCCAGAATACAGAATTGACCTGCGTCTCCATGGACAGCTGTGAGTCCAAAATGACTCCCAGGCTGTACACCTGGTCCTTCAGGGGCACAATTACCCCATTCAGGACCAGGGAGTTCAGGACCAGGGAGTTCAGTAGTGTTCTGCTATATCGAGCAACCCATTGAACAATGCACCAATATGTCTCATAGATAGATAGATAGATAGATAGATAGATAGATAGATAGATAGATAGATAGATAGATAGATAGATAGATAGACAGACAGACAGACAGATAGATAGTCCGGCTCCCCACAAGGTCTGAGGGACGGTGGACCGGCCCACAGCTGAAAAAGGTTGCTGGTTTAGAGGCCTTGCCATTCCACTTGCACTCTCGCCTTGTGCCTCCCTCCACGAGGGATTGTGAAAATATGCTTTCCAGCAGCAACCTATGCTCTGGGCATTAATACAGATATTGCTTTAGAGCCATTTTATTCTGCTCTAAATGTAATTTACATTATTTTGACTGAGTAACTTTGTCTCATGCAGTTTTGCTGAAGCTGTATTTTTTGTTTTGTTTCAGAAGCTGTATTTTGATTGTTGTTGTTGATGATGATGATGTGTGTGTGAGTGTGTTTGTATGAAAACCACTTCTGCTTTAAGCAGCAGGAAAATGCACTCTGCTGCCGCAGACCTAAATTTGCCCCTATAAACCTTTTGTTTCATAAATTATTGTTGAAAAAGAGATGATTTCTCTGCCCAGCTATTTGAACATACATAATGCCGGTTTCTGTGGCATTGGTAATCCAGGCAGCGGCTGAATCAGCAGGAAATTCATTTTGGCTCTTCCCTTTAATTTTTCATGGGGTTTTCTGTGAATCAGCCTCACAATGGTGATATTGAGTAACAGCCCACTAGAGTGCAGCGTCGATGCCCATAATTGTATTTTTCACAGAGCCTGGGGTACAGTGTGTTGACCCATTGGGTGGTCCAATCAGACGGTGCGTAGACAATATCACTGCCTTGACTTCACAGTGCCTCAGTTATGATTTTGTGCATTTGCAAGCACCATTCACATCTCTGAAACCCAATCATGCTGAACATGCTGGCAGCATGGTTGCTTCCCAAGACTGAGCAAATAAATAAAAAGCCCCCTGGCCAGCACATTTTTAGGAGGTAAATGATGTATATCAGGGACTTCCGAAGTGGAGGGCACCACCCCTTGGGGTGGTGGGGTTACCTATGGGAGCACTAAGAGGTGAGTGGGCTGCTGGAGGTGTAAATGGCTGTCAGACTTTGAAAAGCTTTTGACATGAGATCAAGTTTATCATTTTAGGGGGAATTAATTAAACTAAATTATTTTAATTGAATTTTAATAATTGTGCAATTAATTGTTAATGTTTTAAATTTTATTGTGTTACTATCTTCCTTAATGGGTCGCACAAACCACTATTCTCAGGCCCTCCAAGTATCCCTATTTCCCAGGGACAGTCCCGGGTTTACAGAAACTCCCCTTCTTCTTCTTCTTCTTCTTCTTCTTCTTCTTCTTCTTCTTCTTTAGGGTGTGCCTATTTTTATTGGAGAAATGTTGGAGGGTATATATTCTGAATAATGCTTTTTATAGGGTAGGTAGCACTGGAGGTGAGTTTACACAGTGGACGCTCGGGACGATCCGTGCGGGAGGCATGTTCGCAACCCACAGCGTTCGCAACCCGCAGCGCCGCGTCTGCACATGCACGGGTTGCGATTCAGCGCTTCTGCGCATGCGCAAAGCGCGATTTAGTAATCCTGCGCATGCGTGAGCGCCGAAACTTGTTCCAGTACTTCCAGGTTTGGCGCGTCCGTAACCTGAAAACGTGCAACCCGTCTGCGCATGCGCGGGTTGCGATTCGGTGCTTCTGTGCATGCGCAAGGTGCAATTTAGCGATCCTGCGCATGTGCGAGCGCCGAAACCCGTTCCGGTACCTCCGGGTTCGGCACGTCCGTAACCTGAAAAAGCGCAACCCGCAGCGATCGCAACCCGAGTTATGACTGTAGAACCAAGGGGTTGGTGCCTCAAAAATGTTTGACAACCTACTGATGTAGATCATGTATTTTAAAAATTGCATCCAATTCTGATGTTCAGGAGGGTTGTTGTTGTTGTTTTCATCCCTGTGACCTCCCCCTCTACCAGGCATCCCTTAAACAGGTTTCTAATATAACTCAGAAGCTAGACAGAGTGAAATTAGGTTCATCAAAGTTTGCCTGTGCCATTATATAACTCTGGAGTTGATTATTTGATGGTTTTGACTGATCAATGGTTGTCTGTAGATTGAAAAGCTGACACAATGAATGCCTGTCACTGACTTCTGCATATCCCCAATTGGATGATCACTAGTTTCATTCAGGCTTTCATAAAGATTATCTTTTTTCAAGGCTGATAGCCTATTGTGTAGCTTCATGGTCCCTTGTTTGATGCTGCCAGGCCTGAAGTCAGAGCAACCCGCCCCTCACTCTGCAAATGCACAATGGCTTTCAATAGGAACACGTCCCAGGATTACAAGTTGTAAGACTAAAGGTAAGGAGATTTCTATGAAAGACATTCAATCAGAATAAGAAATGTGAAATGGAATAATGCATTTCACTGGGTGTTTTTTGATTGCAGCCTTCAGAAAGTGCATTTGGTTAGGAACAGTACTTTAATTGGAAGTTTCTTTTGGTAGGTACATAGGGAACTGCCTTCTACCAAGCCAGGCCATTGGAAATTTCACCTGTTCTGTTGACTACTTGATGTTATAAAGAAAATTAGTTCAAGAAAAGGATACCTATGAATGGAAATATATATTTAAAATGTCATTGTTAGTTGAAATGTCTAGGGTGTTAACATACTCTTATTAAAAAAAAGGATGTCTACCTCTGTTATCCAATATTAGTGTATGTATTTTACTCGTTAATAAAGCTTGGTTAAAACAAGAGAAATCTAACAGACAGACAAACAAACAAGGACCAGGACATGGACACCTGTGTTCCCCTCAAACTTGGAAGTCCTGGGGTTTCTCCTTCAATGAATGAGTTAATGGGTTCTTTCTCTCTCTCTCTCTCTCTCTCTCTCTCTCTCTGTGTGTGTGTGTGTGTGTGTGTGTGTGTGTGCATAAGAAGGTGCTGTGTGAAAGAGCGAAGTAAGAAGAAGAGCTCACTGATTTAGGCCAATAGCTCATCACCCTGTTCTCACAGTGGCCAACCAGATGCCTGTGAGAAGCCCACAAGTAGGACCCAAGCACAAGAGCCCTCTCTCTTCATTTGACTTCCAGCAACTGGTATACAGTAGCTCCTGCCAACCTGTCAGTTCGAAAGCACACCAGTGCAAGTAGATAAATAGATACCGCTGTGGCGGGAAGGTAAATGGCGTTTCTGTGCGCTCTGGTTTCCGTCCTGGTTCTGTTGTGCCAGAAGCAGTTTAGTCATGCTGGCCACATGAACCGGAAATCTGTCTGTGGACAAACGCCAGCTCTCTTGGCCTGAAAGCGAGATGAGCCCCGCAACCCCATAGTCGCCTCTGACCTTACCTTATTCAGAAGCATTACTGCCATAGAGGCAGAGCATAGCCAGTGTGGTTAACAGCCATTGATAGCCTTTTCCTCCATGAATTTGCCCAGCGCTCCATCCAAGATGGCAGCCACCACTGCCTCCTATGGAGCACATTCCATAGTTTCACTATGTGTCGCGCGAGGAACGATTTTCTTTTGTCTGTCCTGAATTTTCCACCACACATCTTCATTGGATGCCCATGAATTCCAGCATGATGAGAGAGGGAGAAAATATTTTCTCTACCCATTCTCTCCATGAATGATGGGATAAACGCAAGGAAGTCACTACACCCATATCCCCCCTCCTCCAAATCCCAAATATGTGAATTTATGCAAGTCTCCACTTGCTTCACTCTGAATTCCCAATATGTCCAGCCATTTGCTGTAATACAGGGCTTCAATAAACAAACTCAGTATATATCAAGAAATAAACAAAGTCATTGAAAACATAAAATATAAGTCTCTAGATGAAATGAGATAACAATGTTCATGAGAAGACGTAGACAGTCAATGTACTGTAGCAATAACGTCCAAGTAGTTCCAGTAGTAATGTGCACAGCGATCCCAGATAATCAAAACTGTTTCGCAGGAGTCTTCTTCAGCACAACAAATAGGTTTGGAGAGAACGTGTACTAGCCATATCATGAAAATATAAATCCTACTGTGGAGTAGTGGTCATAAAGGTATGTAATATACTGAGTTTGTTTATTGAAGTGCCTGATATATTCATTGGTCATTACGTGTTGCCCTTCATTGCTGTTGTTTACTGTTTGCGACACAGGGGTTATTCATTGTGTTACGTAATACAGGGCTTAACAGTCCCATAACGTCCTCCTGACAAAAGATTTCAAAACTCCAAGTGACTGGTTCACCCACCATAGACAAATCAGAATCAACGTCATGTTTCTGATATGTCTTTCTTGGACATGTTTTTTTAAAAAACAGTCTTTTTTATTATTTTATTTCAGCCAAGTGCCCTTAGTGGAAAATTTCTTTTTCAAAGTTTTAGCCTAGATGCTGAACTTTGCGCAAAGTTGCACTTTATACGTCCAGCTAAATTTAGATCAAGGCTTCTTTCAGAAACGTCTCCTCTCTTCTCGCAAGGTGATAACATTAGCTTTGACATCTCTCCTTTTACACCCTTCACCCCTTTCCGTATATCTTGGTTAGATGTGGAGAAGATCGTTTTGAGGCAACTGCCTTTGTGGGGCTCCTGCTCACACTGCGCACTGAAAAGACACACAAAGGATTCACGGCCTGCCTCCCAACCAAAGGACAGCTTTGAAAAAACGTCCCCGTTCGTAATAATCCCCTCATGTCTGATCCTAGACAGTGTTATGTGCAGAGATGTTAGGGTCAAAGCAAACAACTTGTCATGCCTTTAGTGTTGCAAGATTTTGAGCACTGGAAGAAATGCAGGCTTAGGAAGCCGTTGAGAGGGTGCTCTGTCCAATAAAGGTAAAGGGACCCCTGACCATTAGGTCCAGTCGTGACCGACTCTGGGGCTGTGGCGCTCATCTCGCGTTATTGGCCGAGGGAGCCGGCGTACAGCTTCCAGGTCATGTGGCCGGCATGACTAAGCCGCTTCTGGCGAACCAGAGCAGCGCACGGAAACACCGTTTACCTTCCCACCGGAGCGGTACCTATTGATCTACTTCCACTTTGACATGCTTTCGAACTGCTAGGTTGGCATGAGCACCCAGACAACAGAGAAGGTAGCCAGATTTATCGAGAGGGCCATGAGACTGAGGGCCACCAGCTGAATGACAATCGTGCCGTCTGCTTGAATTCATAATTAAGATCTAATCTGTTTTGTTTTAATTGTGTTGTGCTGAATCCTGATTCAGCTCATTTTATTGGTTTATATAGGGCTTTTTACCAGCATCTGTAATACCCTGTTTCCCCTATTTTAAGACGTAGTCATAAAATAAGCCATAGCAGGATTTTTTCGCATTTGCGAAATATAAGCCGTACCCCGAAAATAAGCCATGGTGATAGGCGCAGTTCTGGAGAGCGCCAAGGAAAAGGCTGGGCTGGGCTTACGTAATAAAAATAAGACATCCCCTCAAAATAAGCCATAGTGCATTTTCTTGAGGAAAAAAAATATAAGACGGTGTCTTAAAATAGGGGAAACACAGTATGTGTCTTTTGATGCAATGGCCTGTAGGCTACGCAAATAAAGTTTGTTGTTGTTGTTGTTGGCAGGAGCTGGGACCGAGCAACGGGAGCTCACCCCGTCGCGGGGATTCGAACCGCTGACCTTCTGATCGGCAAGCCCTAGGCTCTGTGGTTTAACCCACAGCGCCACCTGCATCCCGCTCTGTCCAATACCAATCCCATATTTGAAGCAAAGGAAGACATGAAGGTGTTTTATCTCAGGTCGGGCCCAGTGGTTTTCAACCAGGGTGCTGTGGCACCCTGGGGTGCCTTGAATGATGGTCAGTGCTGTTGCGGGCAACACAGGCCTCTGTTCCTTTTTCCTTCCCTCCCCCCTCTGATGCCCTCTTGCATCTCTGCCTCCCTAAGGCTGCACAGCTGTTCATTGCAGCAGCCCTGGCTACAAGTTCCCCAGGTGAATGGTGCCTCTGGGGCTGGCAAAGGGGTGCTTCCTAGGCCCCTGTGGAGCAGTGTAAGTAGGCACCTCTCTTTGGGGTGGGGTGGGGCAGCTCAGAGACCAGGGGCGGCAGCAGTGGATGCCCAGAAGACTCCCAAGGAGAGGGGAGAAGGGAGGAGGCTGAGGGAACACTCCACAAGGGAGGGTGTTCAAAAAAGGGCGAGGGGCTGTCGTGTCTGCAGGCAAGGGGTGACATAACTGGGCTCCTGAGCCCCACAGGGGTGCCACAGAAAGAAGGTAGTTGGTCAAGGGAGCTGTGGATCCAAAAAGGTTGAAAACCTCTGATCTAGCCCAATGACCATTAACAGCTCTCCAAGTCTCATGCAGGAATCGTAGGACCATAGGCAAGCTGCCTAATACAGATTGGTATATCTGGCTCAGTATTGTCAAAATTGACCTGATATTCACACCCCTACCTGCAGGTGCCCATGATTGAACCTAGGACATTCTACCACTGTGCCACAGACCCCCTGCAGTTAATAGAAGCATCCACCTGCTAATTCAAGATGTCTAGATGGGCCCCTCCATAAGCAAAACCCAGACTACCCTTGAGTGATGCCCCTTTCCACTGTACAAAACCAGTGGGTGTTTTTTGTGCAGGCAAGGGTGTATAGCCTTTCCACATTGTCATAACGACTTCGAGTATGGAGAGTGACTGGGGAAACCCAGCCAGATGGGTGGGGTATAAATAGTAATAATAATAATAATAATAATAATAATAATAATAATGTTTTTACACATAATTGACTCTGAAATTTGAGCCAAAAATGGCATTTCCATTAGTTTCAAATTCTGTTCCGAAAATCCCTGCTAACTCCTGACCTGCTTTATCAACTTGTTTAAAAAAATAAATAAAAATTAACCCTTCTGACGTACCGGTATCTTATTGTCCAAAGACTTTACTTATATAACTTTAACACCAGTCAATAAAATATAATAAATACATACAGAATAAATACATACAGGGAATGCCAGTTAATAACACAGGTGGGCAAAAAGAAACCTATAGCAGCTTGCTCAGCAGCACATTTTTAGATGGGTAACATGGAGTTAATATTTGAGAAGCCACATCTTGACAACCTGTCTCGAAAACTTTAGAGAATAAGCTTGGAGGGCCTTGTCTGGAAAGGAACCCAGAGGGAAACCACTAAGAAGGCTCTGTATCCCATACTTTCCTCTTAAAAGTCAGAATCCTCTTGGAGAAGGACCTTCACAAGAAAGCATTTGTGGATGCCTCTGGGAGAAACCAGCATTCGAGAATCTTCTTGAACCTGGGACATTTCCATGGCGGTTGCATGGGATTCATGTGCATTCCGTACCTTGGTTCTGACCATTTCATCCCGATGCTATTTTCTATTCACGACCGACCAGCTTTTGGCTTGACGCACAAGTAGCTGGTTATTGGATTTCCCGTAAGTAACAGGCAGCAAAGCAACAGTTTCCCACACTGAGCTCTTTCATTAGGTCTTGGCAGGAGGAGAGTCAGGGCTCTGTGTGCGGTAGGGCTTTGTGATAAATATAAAAAAAGAGCAGTGCATAAATTCAAAGATTAGCTAGCTGCAGACATGTTCACAGGGCTCTGTTTGTTCGGTGTCCTTGCAGCAGCCAGAGCCCAATCATCTAGATGACTTGCTGACATTGTAAATTTTGCGACAAAATTCATAGCCCATGGCGTCCACCTTACCATGCCAACAGGGCTGGGGAGGGAGACATTTCCAGCGCTGCTAATTTCTTTTTAGTTCAGAACAACCTGACCCTGCGTGTTTACCGAAAAAGAGAAAGTTATTGCTATTATCAACGGCTATTTAAATGGAAATCTGTATTCACTCTGTCGCTTACCCCCACTTTTAAAGATTTCATCACCAGAAGACAAATATTTAAACTCTGAGCCAGCAACATGTGCTCTGTGCATGGAGCGGTTGTTCCATTTTCTTCAATGCCTGGGGATGTGTGACATAAAGGGTAAGATTAGGCATTATGAAAGACCCTGAACCACTGCCAAAAAGCAGCATCTCTCTGCTGAGAACTCACCACATGAGGTGATATTATTACAAAGGGAGTTTTTCCACTGCACATAAGGTAAAGGTAAAAAGGTAAAGGACCCCTGGACAGTTAAGTCCAGTCAAAGGTGACTATGGGGTGCGGCGCTCATCTCTCTTTCAGGCCGAGGGAGCATGTGGCCAACATGACTAAACTGCTTCTGGCGCAAAGGAACACCGCGACGGAAGCCAGAGAGCACGGAAACGCCGTTTACCTTCCCGCCGCAGCAGTACCTATTTATCTACTTGCGCTGGCCTGCTTTCGAACTGCTAGGTTGGCAGGAGCTGGTACAGAGCAACGGGAGCTCACTCCATCATGAGGATTCAAACCGCCGACCTTCTGATTGGCAAGCCCAAGAGGCTCGGTGGTTTAGACCACAGCGCTACTCGCACATATCACTGGGTTGTCAAAAAAACTCATTGTGTTAATGTCCCGTCACACAGTGAGTTGCATTAGATGAGAAGCTAGAAACCTTTTCATCCTGGTGGACCAGATTCTGCGGTCCTCTCCCCTTGGCCAGCCACTTTGACAGGCGGGTCCCTCCACCTGTCAGTCACCTCCCAGCTTTAAAAATAAAATAAAATATCAGCACAAGCTAAGGAAGATCCCAAGCAACTCCAGCAGGGCTTGATCACTGATCAACAGACTGGAAACTCTGTTGTGTAGCCAATCCCAGCAGGACTTAAAAGTCAGCTGATCAGTGCTGTCCCCAACCCTCCAGAACAGATTTTGGGGGCACACAGGGGCTGTAAGAAGGACAAGGGGAAGGAAGCCTCAGTGGCAGAGCATCCCGGGTTCAATCCCTGGACTCTCCAGGCAAAGCAGGGGGAGATTCTTGCTTGAAACCACAGAGAGCTGCTGCCAGTCAGTGTAAACATAACTGAGCTTTATGGACCAATGGTCTGATTCTGTATAAGGCAGCTTCCTCTGTTCTGTTGTACAAGTGGAAATCTGTTGGACCACTCTTGTGGGTCTCCCTCTATGATGTCTGTCAGGTTTCCCTTGTCGGTTGTTCAATAAGAGAGCCACGCCATCTGTCTTTTAGTTCTTTTAATCAGTGCTCAATTATATACAGTGCAGAACTCAGTCTTATCATGTCTGTTCGCTCAGTAGCAGAATCCGAAAGTGCCTCCCTCCGGTTTTGGCGCCAACACCACAGTCTTGGCAGCCTAAATTGCCTCCTCCTCCTCCTACGTAATCTCTGTGCTGGACCTGATGACTCTCCCTCCGATCGAGCCTGCTGGGTGGTGCCAGGGCGCTCACTCAATCCCTGGACCCCTGGCACCCCTTGGCTCCCAGCCACTAACTGCTTCTCCCCCGAGGAACTGCTGGTTTCACTCGCAGATGAATCAGTAGTTAAAACAGGCCGCGGCTCCCTATAAACACTCAGAGCTGGACTAGCAGGGGGAGGCAGATCCCTGACAATGTCCAAAGGATTTTATGTGAGCCCACAAGTCCACATTATGTTTTCTTTTTTTAATCAATGGGCTACTCCCAAAATTTCCATTTATTTTTGTAAAACAAAAAAATCATGTCTGCTCTCATAGATGCCAAATTACGGTACATTGGCGCCAAAGTGTTTTCTGAACCCCCAAGTCATTCCAAAATTTGTGCATTTTTATAAAATATATTCAATAATAAATAATGACAATTATTTAGGGAAGTGTAGAGTAGGGGATGAGAAGGTCTTTTACAAGGCACCGTTAAGAACTCTGGTTCTTGCCATGTTCCCCGTAGTCATGTCTTGAGGGTTGGCTAGAGATCAACGTGGCCATTGGCTTGCAAAATCTTATCCATCCTTGCCTTTAACCTTTATGTTATGCAATAAAATGAAAAGGTCAGTGGTATCCACATGCTGGGCATGATTGCATTTGAATGTTGTAGCTGCTCTTTGGAAAAAGAAACCAAACAATTAAAAAAACTGGGACCCTAAACCATAAAATAACCAATTGTGTAAGAAGAATGAAGGGTGATCATCTGGCCCAGTAATTTATATAATGGCCAATCAGAGACGAAAGCAACATGTTGCACGATGCACAGGATGAATGAAGGACAACAAACGAAGAATGCTGCATTCCTGAGCAGCACTTCAGAGATGCTTGTGAATTCACCAGTGATTTGAAGCTTCAGAATATAGGAGTTTTTGTCAAAGCCTATAGCACTGGATGCATTCATAAGCTGCCCATTCCTTAAGTGTCGTGGGGTTAGCTCATCCAACGGTATAGTCTATATCAGGGTTTCCCAAACTTGGGTCTCCAGATGTTTTTGGACTACATTTCCTATCATCCCTGAATACTGGTCCTGCTAACTAGGCATGATGGGAATTATAGTCCCAAAACAGTTGGAGATCCAAGTTTGGGAAACCCTGCTCTATATCTTCAAACCACGATTCTGTTTTTAGCAACCCTAATTGGCTTTACACAGAAGTAAATCCCAGGGAATTCAGTGGGGTCTTCTCTCATGTAAGAGTGCAAAGGAGTACAGCTCTTGGAAGGTAGAAACCCGGTGGCCTGCAATTTATCCATCTGGAAAGAAAATTCCCGGTGTGTATTCTATTGCTTTGGAAAATGAAAGAGATTTGTTATTTTTTTAAAAACCTTGTAACTGGGTTGTGCTCTCAGCATTCCCTTGCAGATCTCGTTCAAACACATAGACACAGCCTCTCACTAATCTCCTAGGATCTTGTACCAGGAAAGGCCTGGACAATTTGGCAATAGAATAAAGTCACTTCCTCTGGTCCTCGTTTGCACTTGCGCTTGTTAAGCATCTGTTTGTTTTCCACAGCATCAGACTGGAGTCAGGAGGAAAGGGAGAGGGGGCTAATTCCCATTTAATTTCCATATGAATGTGTTTTGCAGCAGTGAGCAAGGGAGCTTTCTGCTGACTCTGCTTCTGAATCTGATTATCGTGCCAGTCTCATCACGCTAATGTCCAACAAACTCCTGTGGAAATCTATGATCCCATAAAAGCATGTTTCATGTTTTCTCTTTAAAACCATCCAGTTTCTTTAGAGGTCCTCTCTCTCCTCCCCCCCCCCCCCCCGTTTCCCCTTTCAGTGCACAGTTATCCAGCCAACCTGCTCTTCCACATACCTACGGTACAGAAGATAAGAAGCACATCAGAGGAGCACAGCTGGAGCAGGCCAAAGGTCCATGTAGTGTCATGCAGTTGGCAGCCAGATGTTTCTGGAAAGCCCACAAGTGGGATATGGAGGCAGCAGCCAGAACCAGTGTCGGGGATTAGCATTATCAGGCATCTGTTAAGGCCCACAACCAACTGGGGCTGGTCCATTCAAGCTAATGAGGCACTGCCCCACCAGTCTGCTCTCATCCAGCCCTAATTGATCTAAAGGTAAAGGGACCCCTGACCATCAGGTCCAGTCGTGTCCGACTCTGGGGTTGCGCGCTCATCTCGCTCTATAGGCGGTGGGAGCCGGCGTTTGTCCGCAGACACCCTCTGGGTCATGTGGCCAGCATGACAAAGCTGCTTCTGGCGAACCAGAGCAGCGCACAGAAATGCCGTTTACCTTCCCGCCGGAGCGGTACCTATTTATCTACTTGCACTTTGACGTGCTTTCGAACTGCTAGGTGGGCAGGAGCAGGGACCGAACAACGGGAGCTCACCCCATCGCAGGGATTCGAACCGCCAACCTTCTGATCAGCAAGCCCTAGACTCTGTGGTTTAACCCACAGCGCCACCTGGGTCCCAGCCTAATTGATCTACCACCCTACTTAAAACCAGCCCAGAGGGTGTCACGGCCTGCCAGCCTCCTCCTCCTAAATTTCAGCAGGGAGGAGGATGGGGACAAAGCTGGAACCAGTTGGTTCTGCCTCTCGTTGACTTTGGCACCACAATTTAAGATGGATATCAGCAACTTGGAATGTGTGCAAAGGAGGGCAACTAAGATGACCAAGGTTCTGGAATGCAGACCTTATGAGGAATGGTTGAGGGAGTTGGGTATGTTTAGCCTGGAAAAGAGGAGACTGAGAGTAAATGTCTTCAAATATCCAAAGGTTCTATCACATTGGACTCGATCCAAAGGATTCAAGTGACATGAAAGGAGGTTCCGACTCAACATAAGAGAGACTTTCTATTTGTAAGAGCTGTTTGACAGTGGAACAGACTTCCTTGGGAGGTGGTGGACTCTCCTTCCTGTGGAGGCAGCAATGCTTCTAAACACTAGTTGCTAGAAACTCTGAGTTCAAAGGGGTTAAGGCAGCAGAGAGCATTGTTGGCTGCTTGCTCTCCACCTTAGAGCAGATTTATGCCATGAGGTGCCACAGAAAGGCACTGGACATAGTAAAAGATCCATCGCATCCTGGTCACCGTCTCTTTGAGCTCTTGCCATCGGGACGGAAATACAGGACGATGTCGACAAGAACAAGCCGTCTTAGGAACAGCTTCTTCTCCAGAGCGATCTCGGCCTTGAATGGGAAGCCTGGACTTTGAAGTCATCTAATCTTACCTGTTATGTTTTATCATTGTATGGTTTTAATCAGTGTGTATGGTTTTAATCAGTGTTTTTGTAGTTGTTTTGTTTTTGCGTGGAGTGTCCTATCTGGGTGGATAGAGCAGCCACGTAATTTCGTTGTTCCCGAAGGGGACAATGACAATAAAATATATTCTATTCTATTCTATTTATTCCCATGCAAATGCGTATTGGATTACCGCCATCATTGTGTGCTGGTGTTTGGCTTTACAACAAAACGTATGGACTGTTTCAAATGAAGACATCCTATTACATTTATTTGTGACTATATAAAGAGACTATATTTAATGGCTTTCACTAAATGAAATTTATCCGGTTTGTTATTATGTTATGTATATTTGTGTTTCTATATTGTAAACCGCCCTGCAAGACTCAGATGCAGGGCAGTATAGAAATGTAATAAATAGAAGAATATAAGAAGGGGGGGGGGGAGAGACAGACACAGGTTTAGTTCAATCTCCCATTTGTAGATTCCTATCATAAGACCTGCATGTTTCTGTGTGTGTATCAGCTGCATTGGGTAAAGTCCTACAGACCCTTTATGGTGTGGCTGGCACTTCTAAAGCACAGAATGCCAACATGTACAAAGCAAAATTGTACAAAGCAAGATAGCAATGCTTGGAGCTCCTGCCAACCTAGCAGTTCAAAAGCACGTCAAAGTGCAAGTAGAAGAATAGGTACCGCTGCAGCGGGAAGGTAAACAGCATTTCCGTGTGCTGCTCTGGTTCTCCAGAAGCGGCTTAGTCATGCTGGCCACATGACCTGGAAGCTGTACGCCGGCTCCCTCGGCCAATAATGCGAGATGAGCGCGCAACCCCAGAGTCGGTCATGACTGGACCTAATGGTCAGGGGTCCCTTTACCTTTACCTAATGCTTGGAGCAGGTTGTAGACTTGCTGCCTAAACCACAGATTGACATGGACTATTGGACTATTGTATTTTAATATTTTGTTGGAAGCCACCCAGAGTGGCTGGGGAAACCCAGCCAGATGGGCGGGGTATAAATAATAAATTATGATGATGATGATGATGATGATGATGTCTGGAGTACTGCTTTGGGGTACAAACCAGGGGGCCTTGCTCCAAACTGTGGAGCAAGCAAAATCCTTCTCCCTCCTGGTGTCCCAAAATGAGAGAACAGTTCAGAATCAGGCCTCCAGATGTTTGCTGGACAACAGCTCGTATCATTCCTGACTATTGGCCGTGCTGGCTAAGGCTAATGGAAACTCTATTCTGGGGGCAGCTAACCGGTTTTTGCTAGGGCTGCCATACATCTGAATTTTCCCAAACATTACCGGGATTTCAAAGGTGGAATTGACGTCCGGGGGGAATTTCTGAAAAGCTCAACAACTTTCAGGGTGGCCTGGTTTTTACTTTTTGAAATATGGCAATCCTAGTTTTTGCTCCAATACTTTGGCCACCTCGTGAGAAGAGAAGACTCCCTGGAAAAGACCCTGATGCTGGGAAAGATTGAGGGCACAAGGAGAAGGGGACGACAGAGGACGAGATGGTTGGGCAGTGTTCTTGAAGCCACCAACATGAGTCTGACCAAACTGCGAGAGGCAGTGGAAGACAGGAGTGCCTGGCGTGCTCTGGTCCATGGGGTCACGAAGAGTCGGACACGACTAAACGACTAAACAACAACAAAGTTTTTGCCCAAGGCCAACCCTCTGAATACCACATGCCAGCAGCGGCATGTATACAGGAATGGGCACATACACACCACAAATGCACATTCACCAGACATACTGGTGCACACACTACAGGCACATATATATACACACAGCATTTCCATGATTTAGGTTGCAATCATAACTCCCCTTATCTGGAAATGAGCCCTGCTAAATTCAATAGGACTACGCTGTAGACCATGTTAGGATTGTTTGGCTCAAGCCCTGTCTCTGCACTGGTCGATAATATTTGGCCTAAAATCTGATTGACCTGGTAACTGCTGCACACAATAACTCAGTGTAGTTACCGGTAGATACCCCTGATAAATGAATATGCCTTCATGAAAAATACCTGACATTTATCCCACAACCTTTGTTTAACTGACTCTCAGTTCCCATCCTTGGTACAAATTACTGTATGTATGTATGTATGTATGTATGTATTCATTCATTCATTCATTCATTCATTTCTTTAAAAAAAAGAACTGCAAAGGCCTTCAGATCAAAGGAAGCACTCAGATTGCTGACTCAAAAGGAAACTACCACAACTAATAAAGAATAAAACATCCAGGCTCATTTCTTAGGACTACAGGGATCAAACCTCTGATTTCTACAAAGAGAGAAGAAAATTGTACAATTTTCTTGGTAATATGTTTTTGGTTTTTTGGGTTTTTTTTTGCTAAGTTGCAGTCCTTGAGTAAAACACAAGTTTATGCCCGGATCCACACACTTATGTCTGAGTCAAGCAGAGCCATTTTGTCAAAACTGCTTTGCCCGAAAATGCATTTCATGCTGTAAAATAAAAGCTGACAGAACATACAGCAAAGGTAGAGTTGGGTTTATTTGCAGGAATCAATTTGTCTTTGGAGGGTGGGATAAAATCTGCCTTCAGAAAGGTTTTGAGCAGCCAAAAGGTGACAGCATTTTGGCGGCGAGACCCATCCCTGAGGTAACTGCAGAGTTGTCTGCAGAGGCCCATTACAAGCCGAGGTATCAATACTTTCTAAACAGGGATTAAAGTTTTAATTCTTCCAGGCAGGTTTTGAGACTGTGCCAATTGATTTTTAAAAATATATTTTCAAGCACAGAAGTTCAGTTTGGTGCTCTGCCATCTACTGTGATGGTTTTCTTTTTCTACTTTTAAATGTCTCACGTGCACCCCTTCGAGTGGAAAATGCCTTATCGCATCACTTCTCAAGGTTCTTGGGTAGAACAGTCCTGTGCGGAGGAGAATCTGTGACAGAACATTAGGGATTGTTGAATCTGTTGATATGGGGTTTTTTTGGTCAGTTTCTCATTTTTCCAATCTTATGCTGAGTTCTCCACAATTTCGTATCAGTTTTTTTTAACTCCTCACGAAAATTAATCAGATTTCTCCTAAAGTACACATTTTTGCACTATTTATTTCTTACATTTATATCTGCAAGGAGCTCAAGGTGGCATAGCTGCTTCTCCCCATTTCATCCTCAGAGGTGTGGGTTAGCTTAGGCTGAGAGACGGGTGACTGGCCCAAGGTGTCAGGACCTCCCCCTCATCGGTCGTTCAATAAGGGAGCCAAGCCATCTGTCTTTCAGTAGTTTTAATCGGTGCTCATTAATTTACAGTGGAGAGCTGAATCATATCATGTCTAATCATTCACTAGCAGAATCCGGAAGTGGCCCCCTGCGATTCTGGCACCAACAGAGCAGAATCGCCTTTTCCTCCTACGTAATCTCTGCGCCAGACCTGACTGCTGGTTGGTGCCAGGCCTGTCTCTATATCTCTCGAGCCCTGGCACTCCTTCCCTCCCAGCCCCCAACTGCTTCTCCCCCGAAGAGCTGCTGGTTTCACTTGCAGATGAGTCAGTAGTCAGAACAGGTGGCTGCTCCCTATAAACACTCAGGGCTGGACTGGCAGGGGGAGGCAGATCCCTGACATCAGGTCACCCAGTTTGCTTCACCGCCAAGTGGGGGTTCGAACCCTGGTCTCCCGGGTCGTAGTCCGATTCCCGAACTATTACGTCACATTGGCTCTCAACGTTTTTCTCCTCATGGCAGGCAATGGCTCTGGATAAAGCCCAGCACCCATTATTGCATACCCTCCAACGAAAATATGGACGTCCTATTCCATAGTACTACTACTAATAATAATAATTTTATAATTTATATCCCGCCCACCTGACTGGGTTGCCTCAGACACTCTGGGTGGCTTCCAACATCTATAAAAACCAGTGCTATTTTTCTAGAAAAAAAGGGGGACAGGAACTCACCATGAATGCCTCCCTTATTCTCATATAATGGCAATGGCGCCGGAAATGAGTTCCAATGAGTTCTGGCTGAAAAAAAGCCCCAATAAAAACATAATCAAACATTAAACATTAAAAAATTTCACTATACGAGGTCTATGGACCGCAATAAAGCTTTGTGTGTGAGGTTGTATAGTTACTTATCTCCTTGGCTTGCATAACTCCATACCTTCTCACATTTCACTGAAGAAAATAGGGATGTCCTAAGGAAAAGCGGGACATTCTGAGATCACATCTGAAACTGAGACAGCTTCTGTAAATCCGGGACTGTCCCTGGAAAATAGGGACACTTGGAAGGTCTGTACAACATGGGATTAGAAGAAGAAGAAGAAGAAGAAGAAGAAGAAGAAGAAGAAGAAGAAGAAGAAGAAGAAGAATTTGGATTTGATATCCCGCTTTATTACTACCCGAAGGAGTCTCAAAGCGGCTCACATTCTCCTTTCCCTTCCTCCCCCACAACAAACACTCTGTGAGGTGAGTGGGGCTGAGAGACTTCAAAGAAGTGTGACTGGCCCAAGGTCACCCAGCAGCTGCATGTGGAGGATTGGGGAAGCGAACCCGGTTCACCAGATTACGAGTCTACCGCTCTTAACCACTACACCACACTGGGGAACTGAAGGCTTGGGAACCAACTGGTTCCAGAATTTGGTGTCCTCCAGATGTTCTGAAGGACAACTCCTGTCGTCCCTGACTGTTGGCCATGCTGGCTGGGGCTTCTCAAAGTTGTAGTCCAAAAACAACTGGATGCCACCAGGTTGGAGAAGACAGGCCTGGAGTTTATTTCCTAGACAATCTCTCTATCCTATTTTAAGCTGTGTGGTTCTTCATTCTCTGCCCTTATCATGGTCCCTTAGGTCAAACAGCTTTCCTTCAAAACTCACAACCCACCACCTTCCCTTTTCCTGCTAATCTGCTCCTTTTTTTTGAATAGATCAGATTTCCCTGAAATAACGTATTTTAAAAAGCACACGGAGGACTTCGCCCAAGCCAAATGTATTTCATACAGGTTTACAGCATGAATAAAAATGTGGTCCCTTTATTGAGGAAGTTGCCGTATCTCCCCCCCCCCCCTCCTGAAACCTGGCAAGAGATCGCCATCCTCTCCGGAGATAGCACGGCAATAGGTGATGGCTGATTGATTGCTAGGGAAAGTGCTGTGAAGGCAGACAAGAGTCTCCAATCGCCCAAAGCTTTGATCCTGAGCCCTGGGGGGAGCTGCAACCACTAGTCGTCGCTGCCCCAAATGGGCTTTGCTTCTTGGAAAAAAAGATCTAAACTCCTGCCTTCAGTGGAGGAGATGCCTTTTGTGAAAAGAAAGAAATGGGAAGTCAAGTTAATTTTTCAAGAAGATCACACAACATTAAGAAAATTTCCCTTTTGGCAGGATTAAAATAAGCAGGTGGTTTCATATTTCAGGAGGGAAAAAGTGCAGATAATTTGACTGCCAAAATGGTATTTAATAAGAGGCTTATACTGGAATTGATTTTACTCCAGACTCTTCTTTGGAGGAAGATTTTCCTCTTTATGCTCGCAGTTCAGTTTTCTTCTTTTTTTTAAAAAAGTTCTTCACTTTTGGGATGCCATTTTCTCTCACTAAATCCACACACCCGGGCCTAATTGAGGTGAATTTAATCAGTTCAGCTGCGCTCCTTCTTATCACCTGCCCTCCATGTTCTGTGTAATTTGCTTTAAACAGAATATCTGCTCAAATTATGATCACTCGAACGAGCAGGCTATGCTTGAGTCCGATTCGCTTCTTGGACGCAGCTATATGGCGTGCCTTTCAATCCAGCAGCAAAACCCAAAACATAGCTGGCACCCTGGGTAAGGTAAAGGTAAAGGGACCCCTGACCATTAGGTCCAGTCGTGACCGACTCTGGGGTTGCGGCGCTTGTCTCGCTTTATTGGCCGAGGGAGCCGGCGTGCAGCTTCCTGGTCATGTGGCCAGCATGACAAAGCTGCTTCTGGCGAACCAAAGCAGCGCACGGAAACGCCGTTTACCTTCCCGCTGCAGCAGTACCTATTTATCTACTTGCACTTTGACGTGCTTTCGAACTGCTAGGTTGGCAGGAGCAGGGACCGAGCAACGGGAGCTCACCCTGTCGCGGGGATTCGAACCGCCGACCTTCTGATCGGCAAGCCCTAGGCTCTGTGGTTTAACACAAATTTATTTATTTATTTCCAAATTTGCATCTACTCATGTAAATCGGCATGTGCCAATGTAAAGCAAATCTATGCCCTCTTTTGCCCTTTTTTGGCGGGTGATGCATCTCTCCTTTCCCCCCACAATGTGTGAAAGTGCCCATCTTGCGATAATCTGTGGCCCGTCCTTATGACCAGCTACTGGTCCTCCACACCACTACCTGTTCCCGCTGGGCTCATCCCTCTGACTCAGAGACCTTTGTTGTTGTTGTTGTTGTTGTTCAGTCATTCAGTCGTGTCCGACTCTTCGTGACCCCATGGACCAGAGCACGCCAGGCACACCTATCCTTCACTGCCTCTCGCAGTTTGGCCAAACTCATGTTAGTAGCTTCGAGAACACTGTCCAACAATCTCATCCTCTGTCGTTCCCTTCTCCTTGTGCCCTCAATCTTTCCCAACATCAGGGTCTTTTCTAGGGAGTCTTCTCTTCTCATGAGGTGGCCAAAGTACTGGAGCCTCAACTTCAGGATCTGTCCTTCCAGTGAGCACTCAGGGCTGATTTCTTTAATAATGGATAGGTTTGATCTTCTTGCAGTCCAAGGGACTCTCAAGAGTCTCCTCCAGCACCATAATTCAAAAGCATCAATTCTTCGGCGATCAGCCTTCTTTATGGTCCAGCTCTCACTTCCGTACATTACTACTGGGAAAACCATAGCTTTAACTATACGGACCTTTGTTGGCAAGGTGATGTCTCTGCTTTTTAAGATGCTGTCTAGGTTTGTCATTGCTTTTCTCCCAAGAAGCAGGCGTCTTCTAATTTCATGACTGCTGTCACCATCTGCAGTGATCATGGAACCCAAGAAAGTGAAATCTCCCACTGCCTCCATTTCTTCCCCTTCTATTTGCCAGGAGGTGATGGGACCAGTGGCCATGATCTTAGTTTTTTTTATGTTGAGCTTCAGACCATATTTTGCACTCTCCTCTTTCACCCTCAGTAAAAGGTTCTTTAATTCCTCCTCACTTTCTGCCATCAAGGTTGTATCAGAGACCTTACCTGGAGGCTTATTTAAGAGCCAGCATTTTGCTATTGTAACTAATTTCAAGAGCTGGCAACCCCTCTTTGCAGCTGCATGTTCCATAGGGGGAAGAATGGAAAGTGGTGGGTAAGCAGCTGTATCAGCCAATCTGCTGTTACTGATCTTCTCACCAAGAATTCCCTAATAGGCTTCCTCAGGGTTCCTAAGCAAGTGCTTTGCTCAATCTTTCTCCCCGCAGGGCTCCACCCTGTAAACGGAGGGAATGGAACGAGGACCCTGGCGTCAAGAAAATTTCCCATTTCCTTTAGCTTTGTGTTTCCGTTTAGGGCATGCGGTGCTTGAAAGAATGGGATCAAGAGTGACAATCTGATATCTAATGTTTTTAATGTAATTTTCTTTCCCCTTCCACAGATAAATCAATGTTTGTGAAATTAACTCATGTCCTCTATTCATTGCCAGGGCGCTGACAGTGAGTTTGCTGCCATTGTGTGTATTCCCACAGGAGTGACCCAGAAATGGTTATCTGTAAATGGCTACGAGATAATTCAATCTTCATGCTGTGTTAGTTTTGAGCAGACACTGTCAAGCGAGAAAGTTTATCGTCTCAGAAGTTGCTTCTTAGCATTCTCTCTGTGGGCTATTTTGGTGTAATTATTAATTCAATGCAATGCAGTTACTTAACAGGCAATCAAGTAAAAATTAGCAGAGGCATTGTGGAGGTAATGAATTAAGAGGATACTGTACACAGGGCAACCCACGGCACATTTGCAGGCTCTGTGAATGGCTGGGGATTCAAGAATGTGGGTGTGTGAGGACATGGATGCTGGGCAACAGCCACCCTACCCCACTCAGCATTTCACCTTGGTTGAGTCTTGCTTTGGAACTGAGGACCCTCGTACCTAAGGGACCGCCTCTCCTGGTATGCCCCGTGTAGGACCTTAAGGTCCTCAAATAATAACATTTTGGAGGTCCCGAGCCACAAGGATGCTAGGCTGGCCGCAACTAGGGCCAGGGCCTTCTCAGTACTGGCCCCGACTTGGTGGAACGGTCTGTCACAAGAGACCAGGGCCCTGCGGGATTTGGCATCTTTCCGCAGGGCCTGCAAGACAGAGCTGTTCCACCTGGCCTTTGGGTTGGTTTTAGTTTAACCCTGATTCATTCCTTTATAGTTTGATTGGTGGGCTACATAGAAATGAGGCTGCATTTTAAACTTTAAATCGTATTTTAACCTGCATTTTAATTGATTGTTTTGTATGTTTTGTTGTAATTTTATGGGTGTTAGCCGCTCTGAGCCCGGTCTTGGCTGGGAAGGGCGGGGTATAAATAAAAAAAATATTATTATTATTATTATTAGATTTTCTTCTGCCTTTTCATTTCATTTTGTTCTAAGCGCTTGTTAGAGATAATGTGTAAGCGTGGTGTCAGCTCCCAAAAAAGGTCAACAACTCTGGGGAACCTTTCCTTAAAAAGGTCAACAACTTTGGGGTCCCCCCCCCCTTAAAAAAGGTTGACAACTCTGGGAAACGGGGGGGCGCCGGAGGGATCTTTGCACCACAGCGCCAGATATGCTTAAGACGGCCCTGCCCTCAGGGTCCCTTGCAACTCTACAATTCTATGCTTCTATGATTTCCTTATGTGTGTGTGTGTGTGTATGCTCCTGCATTTTGTCGAGATCACGTTGGGTAAGCAAAGGTTTCAAGCTCCCCTCCCCGCACTCTGCAGTCCTGATAACAATCTCCCTTCTTCCTGTAATGCAAGAAAAAATGATGACATGATTGCAAGCTATGCAATTAGTGTCATGTATAGTTAGGCCCTCAAATCATCACAGTGGCCAACATGAGCAAAGCCTGCACATGTATAGAATTTTAAGGGTTTATTGAAAGAGTTAATGTTTAATAAACTGAAATGTTTTTATTTCTCTTTGATGAGAGCATCAAGAGTGAGCAAAGACGATACTACAGTGTCTTCCATACCTCAGACCCGTAGTAACCATTCTGACATAGATAGTAGATATAGGGTTCCCCCCTCCCCGTTTAGATCCTATCTTCCTAGCTGCTATTAAAAAGCGTGTAGTCATCTCCAGAACTTCCAGTACAACTGTACTTTTCAGATAATTATAATTAAAAAAAAATACTAATGGGTACAAGGGTAGCACATTACCAGCCATATCTCCAACATGATCCCAAATTGATATACAATAGTGTGTAATCTTAGGACATTTCCAGTAAATATGGAGCAAATTTGCTCCATTATTGCCACGTTTCCAGCAGGTATCATTGACTGTTACATATATTGGACAACCCAGATTGGATAAGATACCATCTGAACAGGACTAAAAGCCCTCTATAAGATCCACACAGAAAGTTACCTCAGGAACATTTAAAACGATCCAGTGCCGTATCTCCTCTGATATGGTTCTCCTCAGATCTTTGTCATTTCCTCAGATAAAGACACTGGGCCTTTTATCTAAATCCATAAAAAAAACTGTTTCATATAATTTCCCTTTGATGTACTTCCAGAAACTAAGACCTCACCACTTGTTTGTTCTCTCACTGAAACTATGTTCCCTTAATAGCCCAATGACCATATGGTGGACCTGAAAATAATGGGGCTATCTATCATGCTGCGTAGAACTACACGATTCTATATATAATGCCATTGTTTCATCCTCTACTACCTTCCCTATCCCAGGCAAATCATGCACCTAATACATGCTTGGTTTCCATTTGTAACCATTTGTAGTGATGGAGCAACTATTTGTAGTGATGGAGCCTCCATGCATATAGCTGTACATGCAAAGAATTCCGCATTTCTCAGAGCTCCAGTTGTGCACGTGTCTAGGCTGCATGGAAGCCTTTTGTGAACAGCTTATGCTTTAGACAGTTGTGCAAAGGCTACAGCTGTTCAATGTGTTCCCACTCCTCTGGTGTTTGATATTCCTTTATTTATTTATTTTTAAAAAGTCTGTATCATCAGTAAATATCATGGCAGCGAACATCATATGATCAGAAACAAAATTATATTCATAAAGCAGGTGCAACATACATCACAAACCAGTAGATCAGCTGACTACATCAAACGTAGCTGGGTCACCCAGTTAGGGAAGACAGATGCCCACCTTGTGGTCATTGTGAGTGAATTGCTAAGGGCAGGTGAAATCACACTAAAGGACCTGATCTTAGTGTGAGCCAATGTGGTGTAGTGGTTAAGAGCGGTGGACTCGTAATCTGGTGAACCGGGTTCTGGGTGACCTTGGGCTAGTCATACTTCTTTGAAGTCTCTCAGCCCCACTCACCTCACAGGGTGTCTGTTGTGGGGGAGGAAGGGAAAGGAGATTGTGAGCCGCTTTGAGACTCCTTCGGGTAGTGATAAAGCTCCTCCTCCTCCTCCTCCTCCTCCTCCTCCTCCTCCTCTTCTTCTTCTTCTTCTTCATGGAAGTAAGACGATACCTCAGTAGCATATAGCACTACTAAGAGTGTCTCTCCCAAGGATTTGTCACTTTGCATTTCTTAGTGCAGAAAGTATTGATCTGATGTGTAGAGATCTTTCCTATTTAATTCAAGGGGGTTCTGGAAGCTTCTGGAAGCTTCTCTGTGTGAACAAAGCAAGCAGAAGGTTCTTTCTGTCAAGGTCATGCTGACTATAAAAGTAGGACCAGAAAGAGCCTGAGTTTCACTTTCTTTTTCTATCTCTTTTCCTTCTGGTGTGGTGTTCTGTACATAGTATGCTATAGTGTTAAGGTTTAGACTTATTATAAATTATTGTAAGTTTAAGTTAAGTCTGCTGCAACTGAACTTCTTATGGACAGTGCCAATCCTGAATGTATTGGATTTGTGACCATTATGCTCACTTTCCTTGAGTAGCAATAAAGCTCTGCTGGATGAAATATTAATTGCCTATGGTCTATTTTTTGGGGGGAATCCTGCAATGTGTTTAAGTTTTTACTCTGCTAACTATACGTCGGAGTTCTGCTCTGGATCAATATTGAGCAGACTTTCAATGACAGGATTGAAGTGACCAAGCGTAAGGCAAGGCACTCCTAGAAGTATTCTGGTACCAAGTTGTTTGTGGCTTCATATTCAAATAGCAAGTCTTCAAACACAAAAGCAGGAATGCTCAGATATGCAGAGGATGGTGACCAAGATGATCAAGGGTCTAGACACCGAGCCTTATGAGCAATGGTTGATGGAGTTGGGTTCGTTTAGCCTGGAAAAGAGGAGACTGAGAGGAGATACAGTATGATGCCCATCTTCAAAAATCTAAAAGACTGTCGCGTGAAGGATGGAACAAGCTTGTTTTCTCCTAATCTGGAGGCTAGGGCCCAAACCAATAAGTTCAAGTTACAAGAAATGAGATTCTGACTAAGCATCAGGAATAACCTCCCTCAGAAGGTGGCGGACTCTCCTTCCTTGGAGGTTTTAAAGCAGAGGCTAGATGTTCACCTGCCATGTGTGATCTAGTTGTGTTTCCTAGATTGCAGGGAGTTGGACTTGATGACCCTTGGGGTCCCTTCCAACTCTACAATTCTGATTCTATGATTATTATTTTGAAAATAAAATAAAATCTATTTTGCTAATAATTGACCTGTAGCTTGCACTGCAATTCCCTAGAACAAGAACAGGGTTCTAGCTGATTCATTTTCAAAATCGAAATCCTTCCTTACCAAAGAATTTTAAAGTGGGTCTATCTAGCCCCTTTAAGAGATTGGATACATTTTGTCTGCCCTTTCATATGGATTGATCATGTGTTATATGCTGCCTGCTGTGCTGTTTTATTGATTTTATGGCTAACTGTATTGTTAACTGCTGGGAAAGTGTGGAGCTTTGTTTGTTTGTTTGTTTAATATATTATTATTATTATTATTATTATTATTATTATTATTATTATTATTATTATTATTTGGTTTCTGGTTACAACTTATCATGACTATATTGAATTTGATCTCCTTACTTCCAGCAAAGGCATCTAACTGGACAATTCCAATAAATCTAACGAAATTTCAACTTGTTATAATTACCTCTTTAAAAAGAAAAAGAAAGCTGAAGGGAGAAAGGGAGGGGGGTAGAAGCACCTCCAAGTTTAATTTTCAAAGTTCCGCAAGCATTTCTTCTTTATAATTAAAATTCTTTTCCATTCCTAAAACTCAGCAGGAGCTGGGTGACTTGCTGTGAAATAAATGAGTTTGGGATTGATTGGGTCTTCTTTCTTAGGGGTGAAGAGCACACTGGAGAACCTTTATAGGGTAAGAATCAGGGAACGCTCAGATCTTGGCTTTGGGGTCTGACTTAGTGTTGCTAAGCGAGATGACATCACACTTGGATCCAAGAGAGTTAACATCAGAACCTTCATTAAAGTTGCTCAGGAGTGAACAAGGAATCAAAGGTCCCTCTTAACACAATAGCCAGAAACAAGTTATTGGAGGACAAGTCGTTGGCTTGCCAGCTTCACAGAAGGACTCCTGGCATTTCTGATTTAACCCTCTTATGGGCAGTGCTGGTTGGTTTGTTTATCAGCAGGGAGCACCTAGCACTTCCCAGGAATTAGAAGAAACCAAGAAGAAGTTTTATTATTATTATTATTATTATTATTATTATTATTACTATTACTATTATTATTATTATTACTATTATTATTATTATTATTTAAAAAATTGATAACATGATTTGTGAGTTTTGGAGCTATTTTCAGACCGCCATCTTGTTTCAAAAGGGCATCTGGCATCCCAACATCAACAAAAACTGCCAACTCCACCTTGGGAAAGCTTGTGCTGAGTTTGGTGATGATATCTGAAGAGGCGTCTGAACGCATAGAGAACAAAACAGTCAATCCAACCTCCATAATAATAATAATAATAATAATAATAATAATAATAATAATAATTTTTGATTTATATCCCGCCCATCTGGCTGGGTTTCCCTAGCCACTCTGGGTGGCTTACAACATATAAAACACAACAAAGCATCAAACATTTTAAAAAAAAACACCAAGATATCCTATATAAGCAACATATAAACCAATAAATCAGTGAAAACCAGTAACAACAGCAACGACAAACAGTTGACAGTTATACCCAAATCAATGAGCTCATTTAATCTCCACAAAAACCCTGTGAGGTAGGTTAGGCTAAGAGCCACTGACTAACCCAGGGTCACCCAGTGAGTAGGTCAATCCATACACCTCAGAGAGAGAGAGAGAGAACACAAGGCACATGGAGGCAACTGCTCCTTCTAATTTCTGTTCCCACTTCTTATTCGGCCTGTTCAAATCCAATTCAGCTGCCTACTATTTTCCATGACTTTTCCCCCTTCTCTTGTCTCTGTTAAAATTTGCATAGTGATTCTGGAGTGGTTATCTTTATACCACTCTTCAAAGCATCATTTATATTATTGGAACTATATTTATCCCCAGAAGCCTTGTACCAACCATTGCTTGGGAATTCCAAGAAAATCATCATCAACAACAACAACAACAACAACAACAACAACAACAACAACAACAACACAGTGTTTTGAAATCAGTGGTTGAAATCAGTGCAGTTTTGAAAATTTGAGTTTGCCATCTGGATTCAAACTGGCATCAAATTGTACTGGAACGTGGACCAATCATGCAAAATTTAGTTACAGTATCATAAGATGTGCCCAAACATATAGCAAATGAACAACTTTCCAAAATATATGGTAGATAATGATGATCAAAAGAAAGCTGGCCCCTAAATACAAATTTGGACCCATCATAGTTTTGCAGCTGTGTTAGGGATACTTACTTCTTTCTGTTTCTTCTCGCCTCTTCTGTATTATGGAGCTGTTCCACCTCTCCTTGCCCATGAGAAATATTTTATGACACTGTAAACTAAATAATCTTGTGTCTTGGAGGCTAGTTTCCGCCACGGTTTTTATATCTCTTGCCTGCATGTTTCCGCCCTTTGTGTGTTATTTTGCTTCAAGATTTTATTGGACGCTAAGGGGTAAAATATGAAAAGAAATCACTGATAAAGGGCTGTTAAAGCACACATACACCTTTAACAGACTGGCAAAAAAGAGAGAAAGGATTAAATTGTATTGCCTCTCACCTCTACTCCTCCCTCTGGCCCATTTAGAAGTTTAATAATAAGAAATAAAATCTTCCCATTATTGTTATGGAAAAGTCACAGGCATTTTGGGCAGCAGAAGAAGAAGAAGAAGAAGAAGAAGAGGAGGAGGAGGAGGAGGAGGAGGAGGAGGAGGAGGAGGAGTTTGGATTTGATATCCTGCTTTATCACTACCCGAAGGAGTATCAAAGCGGTTAACAATCTCCTTTCCCTTCCTCCCCCACAACAAACACTCGGTGAGGTGAGTGAGGCTAAGAGACTTCAAAGAAGTGTGACTAGCCCAAGGTCACCCAGCAGCTGCATGTGGCGGAGCGGAGACGCGAACCCGCTTCACCAGATTACGAGTCTACCGCTCTTAACCACTACATCACACTGGCTGCAGCCAGCGCTGGCTCCAGATCTTGGCAGTGCCCTTGAGCAAGACACAACTAATAAGCACCCACCCACCCACCCACGTCTCAGTGAGCTTTTCATTGTCATCGGTGCCTCCATCATTTCTACCACCAGCTTGCTTGCCAGACAGATCCATTGGGCAAGCAGGCAGTAACAGCTACTTCCCCACACTCCCCTCACCCCCAATTGTTTGCTTGCTCATCTCCTCTGATCCAGAATGGGAGGTAGCTGAACAAGCAGGTTGCAACAGTGAAGAGTCCAGGGGGACTCTTGTCAGGTGCCGAACCATGCCATCTATTGACACCAGCCCTGGTATGAGAACTAATGTTTGTGGCATTAAAAAAACCCTATCATTCAAAATCGGAAAATGTCTTGGGCCAGCTCTCCTTGTGGGATGAGCTTCTTTGTGTTCAAGATTGCAAGTGTATTGAGAACCAGATAATGACAGCCATTTGGCCATTTAGTTTTATAGTTCACAATACAAGTGTTGCCTCTCTTCTGTAACAGTGACAATTGACCGAGGAGGTGAGTTAGAGTGCTTCCAATGCTAAACTTCCTGTGTTTCCAGTTCCGACCTTCTCCCAACTTCCTGTGTTTCCAGTTCCGACCTTCACCCAACTTCCTGTGTTTCCAGTTCCGACCTTCACCCAACTTCCTGTGTTTCCAGTTCCGACCTTCACCCAACTTCCTGTGTTTCCAGTTCCGACCTTCACCCAACTTCCTGTGTTTCCAGTTCCGACCTTCTCCCAACTTCCTGTGTTTCCAGTTCCGACCTTCACCCAACTTCCTGTGTTTCCAGTTCCGACCTTCACCCAACTTCCTGTGTTTCTATTTCTTTCCTTCATTGGCCTGTTTTCCCTCCCGTTTTTCTTCTTGAAAGAATCAGAGACAGTGGCAGCAAAGGAGTTTAAGGGGGAAAATAACACTTAATGACTCTTATCATTTCTTTAAGGTTCAGTGCTTTTTCTAATACCACCCTTTCCCCCCGTGTGTTATTTATTCTCCAAGAAAGGCCATTCCCCCTAAGTTATAGGCATGCATTGTGACTTTTTTAAAAACCCTCTGTTCCAATAATGTTCCCACACCAGAGGATTTTGTACATGAAAATGAAGGATGCTGGTCTCTAAAGAGCAGAGACTGTAAAATAATTACATCCATTCTTATTAAAATGCCCAGTCATTAACTCAGAAAGTACATCTTATGGTGGGAGAAGAGGCTAATTTGTTAAATAAGATATTCACCCGACTATTCTTAATGCGATTTAATCTGGAGGCTATATGCAGGGTTTCCATTTTTAAAATGTAAGTGTCCAAATTGATAACAATGAATTATTCATAGTTAAGATCTTGGCTAAAATGAGAGGAAAGATACATCTCAATAATGATGAGAAAGAAAGAAAGCTTACAGAACACAGAGAACCGCAATGGGCAATTCACAGCAAAACATTATTTTCCTGTTGCCAAATATGTCTGACTCTAAGGGTGCTTAGAATTTTCATGAGATGCTATTTGCTGCTATAGTAGCTGTAATAGTTCCACCCATAGCCACAGTTGCACGTGTGTTGGGAGAGGATGGCATATAAATAATAAAATTAACAACAACAACAACAACAATATAAAGGGTAAAGGTAAAGGGACCCCTGACCATCAGGTCCAGTCGTGTCTGACTCTAGGGTTGCGGCGCTCATCTCGCTTTATTGGCCGAGAGCCGGCATACAGCTTCCAGGTCATGTGGCCAGCATGGCAAAGCCGCTTCTGGTGAACCAGAGCAGCGCACGGAAACGCCGTTTACCTTCCCGCCAGAGCGGTTCCTATTTATCTGCTTGCACTTTGACGTGCTTTCGAACTGCTAGGTGGGCAGGAGCTGAGACCAAGCAATGGGAGCTCACCCCGTCACAGGGATTTGAACCACCGACCTTCTGATCAGCAAGCCCTAGGCTCTGTGGTTTAACCCACAGCGCCACCTGGGTCCCTAACAACAATATACAGCGGACATAAAGGCAGGGGGTAACTACCTGCTTGTGCATTTGGGTCCTGAAACATTCCTGAGCTTGGTCAACAAATTCTTGTTTTAATAAAACAAAATTGGGTTAGTTAATAGTTTATAAGATAAAAGGTAAAGGACCCCTGGACAGTTAAGTCCAGTCAAAGTCGACTATGGGGTGCAACACGCATCTCACTTTCAGGCCGAGGGAGCCACCATTTGTTGACAGACAGCTTTCCGGGTCATGTGGCCAGCATGACTAAACCGCTTCTGGCGCAATGGGACACCGTGACGGAAGCCAGAGCACACGGAAACTCTGTTTACCTTCCTGCCACAGCGGTACCTATTTATCTACTTGCACTGGCATGCTTTCAAACTGCTATGTTGGCAGGAGCTGGGACAGAGCAATGGGAGCTCACCCCGTCACGGGGATTCGAACTGCCAACCTTCCGACAGGCAAGCCCAAGATAGATTTTTCCAACCCTAAGTCCAGCAACATCTGGAGGGGCACAGATTTCCCATCCCAAGTCTACAGTTACCGGCGGTGGTTCTCTAGGATTTCAGACAGGGGTCACTGACAACTCGACTTGGAGGTGCCAGCATTCGAACCCAGAGCCTTTTACATGCAAAACAGGTGTTCAGCCACACAGCTGCCACCCTTCCTCTAGATATGCTGCATCCATACCCATGCAATTCCAGGCAACAAGGAGATAGGAGCAGGAAGCCAGGGGGTGTGCTTTTCCAAAGAAACAAAACAAAACCTATCCCAGTCACGGGAGCTTTATAAGCCAGATTTTCAAAAGGAGAGAACAAGAGCTTTAAAAAATAACCTGTGAGAGATGCAGTGTGACAAACAGGAAACAGAACCAAGATGCTCACAATATGCTCACAAATGCTATATTTGTATTCTGCATCTGGTGCTTCCCTTCTGCAGCCCACATGCGGAAGGCTGAAAAAGTTTACAAGGAGGATTCCTAATCTTGCAAGTCAAAACACTTGTTGTTGCTTTTTAAAGACCATCATCAGGGCCAAGCCAAAAGTTTATGCCAAAATTTTTAGCAGGAGCTCGAACTCAGGATGAAAGGGAGAAACGTGCTAAGAGGAAGGCACGCTTGGCAAACCCTCACCGTGATCAACTCCCGCCGGGAAACCTATGTCCCCACAGTGGAAGGACGCGTGGATCCAGAACTGGCCTCCACAGTAACTGGACTCACTGTTAAGAAGAAGAGAAGAGTTTGGATTTGATATCCCGCTTTATCACTACCCTAAGGAGTCTCAAAGCGGCTAACATTTTCCTTTCCTTTCCTCCCCCACAACAAACACTCTGTGAGGTGAGTGGGGCTGAGAGACTTCAAAGAAGTGTGACTACTCCAAGGTCACCCAGCAGCTGCATGTGGAGGAGCGGAGACACGAACCCGGTTCACCAGATTACGAGTCTACCGCTCTTAACCACTACACCACACTGGCTTAAGAGCTTGTTTATGGAAGACAATCTTACTCAGCTACGAGTGATCGCCAAAGAAGAAGGAGAAGGTTCCAGAACCCACATGAGAGGTGTGAGAACTGAGTTCCAGTGAGTTCCCCCTGAAAAAGCCATGATGATGATGATGATGATGATGATGATGATTACACATAAGGTTATCAATAGTTACTAGCCATAATAGCTATGTTCTCCCTCCATGGTTGGAGGCAGTAACGCTTCTGAATACTGGTTTCTGGAAATCACAGGAGGGGAGAGTTTCTCTTGTACTTAGGTCTTGCTTGCAGGTTTCCCACAGGCATCTGGTTGTCAACTGCGAGAACAGGATGCTGGACTAGATGGGCCACTGGCCTGATCCAGCAGGCTTCTCTTTATGTTCTTAACCATTAAGCGACTGCTTTAGGGCAGCAAGTGGTTAACTCAGGCATAGGCAACCCCGGCCCTCCAGGTGTTTTGGGACTACAACTCCCATGATCCCTAGCTAATAGGACCAGTGGTCAGGGATGATGGGAATTGTAGTCCCAAAACATCTGGAGAGCCGAGGTTACCTATGCCTGGGTTAGCTATTTAATTTATGATTATAGAAATCTTGTTGCCCTGCAGAGGAAGAGGTGTTTGTGGCAGTTGCGGCAGTCACCGGTATAACTTGGCTGGCATTGGTTGTTCCACATTCTCCTCAGACAGCAAAATGTGCTGTGTCAGCCTTGAGCAAAGCCATTCCTAAATCCTTTTGTTTCTTCAAATACAGTGGGACCTCGGTTGTCGAACGTAATCCATTCTGGAAAACCGTTCAACTTCCGAAACGTTCGACAACCAAGGCTCAGTCGGCAAATCCCATTGAGAAAACTGAAAAACGCACCTCGGAACCCGTTCGACTTCCAAGGCACGTTTGAAAACGGAAGCAATTTCTTTCGAGTTTTCGGCGTTCGAAAACTGAAATGTTCGGCTTCTGAGACGCTCAAAAACCAAGATTCCACTGTACAGTGTTACCTGAGTAAGTAGAAACAGCTTTTTTCCAGCCAGAACTCAGTTCTGGCACCTCTCTGGTGAGCACCATTGCCATTATAAGAGAACAATGGAGGTCTCATGGTGTGTTCCAGCACCTCTTTTCTAGAAAAATAGCACTGAAAAGAAATATAATGTAAATCTCTCTCTCTCTCTCTCTCTCTCTCTCTCTCTCTCTCTCTCTCTCCCTCCACCCCTCATATTCCCTTGCCTTTTTATGCAAAAAGGAATATTTTGTTTTGGAAGGGAGTGCCGGTAATATCGGGGAGGGGGAGGGGGAGAGGGAAGTGCTGAACCAAAGAAAGGTAAAGTAAATAATTTACGATGTGGGTAATGATGATGAAGAATTTATTAATAATTTATGGTGATGCATGCAGATTAGCGAGGGGAAAATGAATCATGATGAGTCAATTTAGGCCGGTGAATAATGAGCCCTCTCGGAACACGCTCATTTGCCTGGGTAGCCAACGGTTGCAAAAAAAAAAAATCTTCCCGTGGAAGAGCACCAACGTCGTCATGAGGACCCAGAGCGGTGATGTGCAAACTGCAACCACCCTGCTTTGATGTGAGATTGGGTTAGAAAAGCCCAGGAAAGAAGAAGAAGAAGAAGAAGAAGAAGAAGAAGAAGAAGAAGAAGAAGAGGAGGAGGAGGAGGAGTTTGGATTTGATATCCCGCTTTATCACTACCCAAAGGAGTCTCAAAGCGGCTAACATTCTCCTTTCCCTTCCTCCCCCACAACAAACACTCTGTGAGGTGAGTGGGGCTGAGAGACTTCAGAGAAGTGTGACTAGCCCAAGGTCACCCAGCAGCTGCATGTGGAGGAGCGGGGAAGCGAACCTGGTTCACCAGATTACGAGTCTACCACTCTTAACCACTACACCCACACTGTGGAAAGGAAAAACAGCTCCATTTTTAAGTTCCAGTCCAATACTAAGATTAACGCAAACCCAGTGGTCGTGTGCGAGTAGAACGGGGCGAAAGTGTGTGTGGGTGTGTGTCTATTTTCTTTTGTCTGTTCTGAACGAGCACTATAGCACCTTGAGAGAGAAATCCATTATTAGGGGAGCCAGCATCATGTGTACAACAGCACGGCTTGAACAGGGCCGGATTTAGGTTTCATGAGGTCCTAAACTACTAAAGGGAACGGGGCCCTTTATATGTCCAGCTGTCCTTTGTCAGCAACAAATTGTCACTTTTGCATGTGTTGAATATATGCTTTATGGTAATTTATGGACCTAACAGGTATCTAAAACCGTTTGCACATAACAAAATATGCATTTTATAATAAAATACATACTTTATGTAGGCACCCTATATATAGAAATGAGCAAACCAGTGATATTTTAGGGTGCAGGCTAGCAGGCGGGGCCCATTACTTACATCATAGGAGCCCACACAACACAAAACACTGTTGCTGTATGTAGGTAGGTTTTATTTTATTTGTTTTTTATCTCATATTTTGGAAATGCACATCCAGGTTTTTTTCCTTTAATTTTTTGGGGGGTGCCCCAAGAGAGTGAGGCCCTAAGCTATAGCTTGTTTAGCTTATACGTAAATCCAGCACTGGGCTTGAAAACAAAACTAGTAAGAGCCAGTTATGGAGGGTCTTAGTTGGAGTGAAAAGCAGCTCCAGGTACGATGCAAAGAGGCCAGAGGGGGAAAGTTGGGATGGGTGACTGTTTTCAAGGACTGTGATTGGAGGAAACGATGGTGGGGTGACAGTAGGTGGCACAAAGTGATTGGCTAGAGATTAAACAGTCAAGGTAACATTCCCCCCGCTATATAGGGGTGTGCTAATAGAATATCATCTCAGACTCTGTAATGCATCCTATATAATAAAGTGCAAGTGTCTCTGTGTGCCGTCCGTCCGTCCGTGGGTTTGTGCTACTGCGCATGTCCCCCACGGACACAGGGATTGGATGAAGCAGAGACACTTCGAGCGGCTGGCCGAAACTGCGCCGCCGCCATTGCCGTGTCCGCCTCCACCTCCTCCTCAGGCCGCCGCTGCCTCAGCCCCGTCGGGCGGCCCGCCCGACGGAGGCTGAGGCGCCACCGTGGATGACGATGACGGAGCCGTGGTCGCGGACACCGAGGAGGAAGAGGCTGGTGGGGGCGGGGGCGCCGTCATTGCGAAGGAAGGAACAGGGAAGGAACAGGGAAAGAAGAACGGAAAAAGGGAGGGAGGGAGGGAGAATAGAGAAAGGGAGGGAGGGAGAAAGGAAGGAAGGAAGGAAACATGGAAGGAAGAATGGAAAAATGTAGGGAGAGAGGAAGGAAGGAAGAACAGAGGGAGGGAGGGGGGAGGGAGAAACAGGGAAGGAAGAACGGATGTTCTAGCGCCCGTTAATTTAACGGGCTGAACGTCCACTAGTTACTGAATAAAAGTCTGCCTAATTGGAAATCTGGTTTGCGCGTCCGTTTCGAATCCCCCAAAGGGAATTTCACCCCCCACAATCTTCCTGCCATCACCACAGCTCCAGACTCTCATGGTTGGGAAGTAAAGTTGCTTTTTTCTGATTTGGATTACAAAGCTGCACGGGAGCGTTACATTTCCAAATACATGCATGTGTGTTTATATAACAACCTTCCAGAAATAAACTGGTTGGCAGTGCTAATTATCAAAAATTATCCCACAAAAGGTCGCATTTGCTGTCATGTTTATAACGGAAAGAAATTGTTCTAATTGTGTGAGTGCCTTTCATTAAACGGGTGCAAAATAGGCACAAAGAAATGGAAATCCATTTGGTCATTCTCTAAAAGCACTAAGTGGTTCAAATCATTTGCAGTGAATAGCCAGCATTTTTACACATTAAGATGTTTAGATGTGTGTCTGTGTTTTAAATAGTCCTCAGGTAAGTTGTCAGTTAAACTACTTATGGAAAAAAATGGAATATGTTTAAATATGAATAATGATGATTACTGGTGAGAAGTCCCATTTTGAAAAGGTGCACGGATATTATTTTTCATGGTCGCAAACATTTCCCATTACCATGGCAGGATAAAGCTGAAGCCATGAGTTCATGTTGAGAAAGAAAAAGTCTACGTTTGATATAATTGAATAGCACTCACCCTGGATAGTTGTAACAGGGAAGACGCAAGATTACAAATTGTGGGGAAATGTCTGTGTCCGTTTTGGGTTGTGGCGGGGGAATCAAAATCTTCTACAGATCAGAATACCTGCCACAGCCCCATCTCAATGACTCCTGCTTCTTCAAATGACTCCACAATTTCTAATGTTGCACTGAAATTGTGCCGTGTTTTTCCCCCAACCATGCCATCTGATGAAGGGGAAAAAATTGCACCCAAAAATTATGAAAGGAGAGAGACAATTTTAGTGAAATTCTCGTGGGTTGTGTGTGTCGGTTTTGTGTTGCACCAATCTTATTTTCCAGGTGGCTGAAAGGCATTTGTGACCTTTTACCTTCACAGAGCTATGATTCCCAGAGTTCCATGGGGAAAAGGGTTGATTGATAAACCACTCTGGGAATTATATTAATTATTAGGAGTCTCCCAATAACTATCAGTACCCTTAACAAACTACAACTCCCAGAATCCTTTGGGGGAAGCCAGGAATATTTGAAGTGGTATCATAGTGCTTTAACTATGTGGCCTGAATGTGGCCTAAGGACTCAACTACATTAGTCAAAAAAAGTGTTCTAAATGAGTTATAACACTGTGACACCAGATGGTGCTGTAGAGTTCGATCTTTCGGCAATGAGGTTTATAACACGTTTTCCTGAAACGGTTTTTTCATGTGTCTAGATCCAGCCTAAGTTGCATCAGCAATGTAACATCCTAAATCCTTTAAATATGTTTGTGGGAGGAGGTGGAGGTATTGATTTGTGGTTTTTATTGTTTTTATTATGTATTTTCTATTTTTATCTTGTGTTTTTTATGTTGTGAACTGCCCTGAAATCTACCGATGAAGGGCAGTATAAGAATTCAATGAAGAAGAAGAATAATAATAATAATAATAATAATAATAATAATAATAATAATCCTATACGTATTTATTCAGAAGAAAGCCCAACTGAGCTCAGTTGGGTTTACTCCTAAGTAAGCATGCATGAAATAGCATCCTCAATCTAGCAGCCACCTCTATTTGGCAATTTAAGTAACCTTTTACAATATCCCTGCTTAAATCAGTGGAGGCTGCAAAACACCAGTGAAAGCAGAATGGCTGTTCCAATCTAATAGTTTCTAGAAAGTGTAGAGGCAAAGGCAATATTAAAATAACATGAAGCAATATTAAATATGGAGCCACAGTTGTGTCCAAAGTTCATGGGTGGTGAAACTGGAGAGGCTATTTTTTGGTGAGTATTCTCCAGAGGCAGGCTGAAGTTCTCCAACAGCTGAGGAAGAATAGGAAAAAGTTTTAGCAAGAGAGTTCTTTTCTGAGTTGGTTCATCCACCAGTGTTGTGTAGTGGTAAGTCCATGAGTGGCCTTCCCCAACCTGGTGCCCCCAGATGTTGTTGAACTGCAACTCCCATCAACCTTGACCATTGAGCATGCTAGCTGTGGGGATGATGGGAGCTGTAGTCTAACAACTTCTAGGTAAAGGTAAAGGGACCCCTGACCATTAGGTCCAGTCGTGTCTGACTCTGGGGTTGCGGCGCTCATCTCGCTTTATTGGCCGAGAGCCGGCGTACAGCTTCCGGGTCATGTGGCCAGCATGACAAAGCCGCTTCTGGCGAACCAGAGCAGTGCACGGAAACGCCATTTACCTTCCCACCAGAGTGGTTCCTATTTATCTACTTGCACTTTGACGTGCTTTCGAACTGCTAGGTGGGCAGGAGCTGGGACCGAGCAACGGGAGCTCACCCCGTCGCAGGGATTCGAACCGCCGACCTTCTGATCAGCAAGCCCTAGGCTCTGTGGTTTAACCCACAACGCCACCTGGGTCCCTTCTATACAGCTTCCCTTCTATACAGGTCCCTTCTATACAACTTCTATACAGCACTATATCTGTGTTAGACCTGAACGCTCTAGCCACAATGTGACTTTGGTGGTTTTAAATAGTGCGCTCCCCCTCCCTGCCCAATTGTTTAAAATGCCATTGAACAAAATGAACCCTTCTGTTGACAACAGATAGCTCCCAAGCCAATAATTCCTCTTTTGATTTGTTTTTGTAAAAAATCGTAGAACCTTTCCTCCCCCTCTTGGACCACTCTTTGCTCACCATTTGTCCTGCCACCCTCTCCCATATCCTGCATTCCCCACACCAGAACATATAATTGAAAAAGCGAAACCTGCAAACGATTCAAAACTAAAAGCCACCAGCATCTGAGTTATCTCTCTGTTGCAAATTGTTTTCTGTCCCCATCTCTGCCCACCAAAAAAATGAAAAAAATAAGAATGACAATAAAAATGAATCCTCTGATTATTCATCAAATGTCACAACACCATTAAGGGATCATTTGGGATGCTTTTGTCCTGCACAAAAGCTATAAACAGCTTCTGAAGCTGATTGATAGTGTAAAATAAGGATAAAGCATCTAATCAATCTCTCAAGAGCAACTTATTTTTTTTTTTTTAAATAATTTTTATTAATTTTATAATTTTATAAACATACAATATAACATTTCAGTCAGGATTCATCCCTCCTCACCTCTCACCATGAGGAGTTATTTAATCTTACCCTCCCTCTCACAGAGGTAAACCCATTCATTATTTCCCCTGACCTCAAACAAATCATTATCTAGCTTCGGCCTACCCTCCCGGGTAGGCCATTCTTGGTAACATAATATAGTCATAGTGGCTTCCCCCGCACCTCCCTAGTGGCTGCATTATACAATATATTTCTTCCATTCAGGTGCATAGATACAATAAACATATCTTAAACTTAATTTCAAAACATACTTCTAACTCATATAAAATAACATTTCTCCTTTCACATCATTTTTTAATTTTCGCCTCAGCGTCTTCCTCCCAGATCATCTATAAGTTTCCTTCTGGCTCCCCTTAATCTTCAGGCTCCTAACTTCGAGAGGCCCTATCATAATCCAAACTCAAAGCCATGTCCGACAAAAATATTCAAAAACCAAATATATAATCAATCCTAAGTAACCCACCTGCACCCTTCAGCCCTGCCCTCGCCTTTCCCCAGTCCACAGCCAAGTGCTTGCTTGCACTTGGACTTCATCTTCTCTTTGGCTTCTCGGCTGCTCCAATTTCCAGTAGTCAAGTAAAATCTTTTTCTTCTTTACAATCCTCTGGTCTCGAAACGAGTAGTCCTTTGTAGATTTCACTTGATTGCTCCTCTTCTTCAGTCCAGGTTTCTTGCGCCGGGAAGATATCTTCCTGTGGCGAGGCTTGCCCTTGGCCTTGGTGGGGATTTCTCCCCCTTCCTTCCTTTGTGCAGCTGGCATGACATCAGTGTTGAGTACAACTCCTCTCAGTCTTGCCGTCTCCATCTGGAACTCTAATCGCAGTTCCCAGATTTTTTCAAGGACTCTCTTCCAGCCTCCATTTTCAAGATCATCCTCCATTTTCAAAGACATAGCTATGCAGTGTTCGTAACCGTACCAAGTCCAAATATAAAATCCAAATTTCCGCAATATAGTCCAACAGGTCCGATTCAAATCCTTTAGCTGTCAGAAGTGTTAGTTAGTTGCCCCTCCGATCAGGGGTGTCAGAAGGATCGAATCTCTGTTGCACTGTCAAACTCCGCAACATTGCAGCCGCTTCGGCAATAAAGTTCCTGATTTAGTGCCACAGTAGCAAGGGACGGACCTCCGTAAATTACATCCCTGTACTTTGCCAAATTAGTCCAAATTCTTCAGCACTTTAATAGTACTCACGTTTTATTCTTCCAATCCTGTCATTTTCGGAGGAATCAGCGCGCTCAGGGGGGAAGGGCTCGCAGCTTCAGCCCGATGGGCAATGGCGGTCCTGGAGCTCCGTCGCCCCGCGTCTCGCACGGCAGCCTCTACTGTGGCCACCGCGGGAGTTGGGGCGACGTTGTGAGCTACAGCCGGACCTTGGGTCCCGGGATCAAGACTCCCGGGGGTTTCGGGGGCTGCGTCGCTGTCGCAAGCACCCCTTTAAGCCGATCGGGTCGGGGAATGCCAGCAGCGGCATGTCCCCCGACCTTCCCCTCCGGCGCGCCGACCGGAAGCCCAAGAGCAACTTATTACATAGTAACAGGGAGTAGCTGTATCAGAGAATGATGCAACTGAAGGGCTGGTATAAAAACAGTAATAGCTCCGTGAACGTCCGCCCCGCCGACCGTCCATTTCGGCGAACGTCCGCGGCAAACCTGGAAGTACCGGAATGGGTTACTTCCGGGTTTGCCGCTCGCGCATGCACAGAAGCGCAAACCGCTCCACGCAAGTGCGCAGAACAGCGCTTTGTCGGGCGTCCCTTTCATCAAGCGTCCAGGGCTCTGGAATGGATCCCAGACTTAAAAGAAGGTGCCACTGTATAAGTGAGGGCAGCTCATCACGTACAATGTAGTTAAAATATAATCTACAAAAGTCCACCATGGCCAACCTCCCAAACCAATTAGGCCATGGGTAGGCAAACTAAGGCCCAGGGGCCAGATCCGGCCCAATCGCCTTCTAAAACCGGCCCACGGACGGTCCGGGAATCAGCGTGTTTTTACATGAATAGAATGTATCCTTTTATTTAAAATGCATCTCTAGGTTATTTGTGGGGCCTGCCTGGTGTTTTTACATGAGTAGAATGTGTGTTTTTATTTAAAATGCATCTCTGGGTTATTTGTGGGGCATAGGAATTCGTTCATTTCCACACACACACACCCAAAAAATATATAGTCCAGCCCCCCACAAGGTCTGAGGGACAGTGGACCGGCCCCCTGCTGAAAAAGTTTGCTGACCCCTGAATTAGGCCATCTTGCACTGTATCCATTGATCAGTCTATTCCACTTCTACCTTTAATGATCTACTGTGGCTCTTCAGTTACTTAATATTTTACCAACCTAATTTCTGAATCACAACCCACATTAGCCCTGGTCTTCCCACAGGATGGCTTTGTGGAGTCATCAGTTGTTGCTAGGGGAAACAGGCAGAGGGCCTTCTCAGTAGTGGCACCCGCCCTGTGGAACGCCCTCCCATCAGATGTCAAAGAGATATGAACAACTACCTGACATTTAGAAGACATCTGAAGGCAGACCTGTTTAGGGAAGTTTTTAATGTGTGACATTTTAATGTATTTTTAATCTTTGTTGGAAGCTGCCCAGAGTGGCTGAGGAGACCCAGCCAGATGGGTGGGGTACAAATAATAAATTATTATTATTATTATTATTATTATTATTATTATTATTATTGAATCATAGAATCACAGAGTTGGAAGAGAACACAAGGGCCATCCAGTCCAACCCCCTGCCAAGCAGGAAACACCATCAAAGCATTCCTGACAGGTGGCTGTCAAGCCTCTGCTTAAAGACCTCCAAAGAAGGAGACTCCACCACACTCCTTGGCAGCAAATTCCACTGTCAAACAGCTCTTACTGTCAGGAAGTTCTTCCTAATGTTTAGGTGGAATCTTCTTTCTTGTAGCTTGAATCCATTGCTCCGTGTCCTCTTCTCAGGAGCAGCAGAAAACAACCTTTCTCCCTCCTCTATATGACATCCTTTTATATATTTGAACATGGCTATCATATCACCCCTTAACCTTCTCTTCTCCAGGCTAAACATACCCAGCTCCCTAAGCCGTTCCTCATAAGGCATCGTTTCCAGGCCTTTGACCATTTTGGTTGCCCTCCTCTGGACACGTTCCAGCTTGTCAATATCCTTCTTGAACTGTGGTGCCCAGAACTGGACACAGTATTCCAGGTGAGGTCTGACCAGAGTGGTACTAATACAGTGGTACTAATAATAATAATAATTATTATTATTAGAGTACTAGGTCCTCAGCCATTGCCCAAGCATTCCAGGTTCTGTTGACGTCCCCTAGCAGTCTAAAGACTGTGTGGTCCATCTGAGTTTGACCCTGGGAGTGAATTCTGTGTCAGTGGTTTTTCTCCCTCCCGCCCTCCTCATAACACCTCACAGAACCAGCGAGAATTTCCCAAGCTCCTTCTTATATTGCCCATCCCCGAATCTGCTTTAAATTCCGTGGACACCCTTAGCTGCACAGCTCTCGGCTCCGGAGATAATTCTGTCTAGACCTGCACTTTTTCTGCCCCGAAGACCTTATGTGGCTTTATGAACAAAATGCATTGCAAACAATTTCAGCTATCTGAAAATAAAATCTATTGTCGGGAAATACAGGTGGCTGCTCCAAACGTATCATAAAACCAGGAATCATCCAAAGCTTGTCTGAAACATGCTAGGGGACCATGGGGGGTGGCTTAACTAGATCAGAGGGAGAGAGAGAGAAATCATTTCTTCTGCAAGAAAAGGAAAGTAAAGGGGAAGGAGAGAAAAGAACAGCATATCACTTTTGCAGAGTTTTCAAGATAGAAATGTTAAATACAAGCAGGGTCAAACTAGCCTACGGGCGTTAGGGATAAACGAACTCCCAATGTCTCAATTTGGAATCGGCTCATTTATGAGTAGGGATGGAATTTACTGGGGGAGGATCTCAATCTTGAACTGATCTGCACAGATCCCCCCCCCCAATTCCCATCTTGCTTCATTGATGTCATGGAGATGCAAGCCATTTTTAAAAATTGCTCCACTAAAAATATGAACAATTCCTGCATGCTACATGCATTATTGTAAACATTTTTATACCCCCCCAAGCATGTACAGTCCAGGTTTCCTAAAGTAACAGCACATACATGTGCATAACTATATAAAAATACTTCTCTATTAAATCTAATACAGTTATGCAGCAGAGTACAGTCGTACCTTGGAGGTCGAACGGAATTCGTTCCAGAAGTCCGTTCGGCTTCCAAAATGTTCGAAAACCAAAGCGAGGCTTCTGATTGGCTGTAGGAAGCTCCTGCAGCCAATCGGAAGCCCCGTCAGATGTTTGGCTTCCAAAAATAGTTCTCAAACCAGAACACTCACTTCTGGGTTTGCGGTGTTCAGGAGCCAAAACGTTCAATAACTAAACTGTTCGAAAACCAAGGTACGACTGTACTATAGTACTCTATGGAGCATTATGGACATACTTCTGTCTCCAGCTTCCAGTATCCACCTTCCACCTCACAAGCACACACCCCAAATCTGACAATTCTGTGGGTTAAACCACAGAGCCTAGGGCTTGCTGATCAGAAGGTCGGCGGTTCGAATCCCTGCGATGGGGTGAGCTCCTGTTGCTCGGTCCCAGCTCCTGCCCACCTAGCAGTTCGAAAGCACATCAAAGTGCAAGTAGATAAATAGGAACCGCTCTGGCAGGAAGGTAAATGGCGTTTCCGTGCGCTGCTCTGGTTCGCCAGAAGCGGCTTTGTCATGACCCAGAAGCTGTACGCCGGCTCTCAGCCAATAAAGCGAGATTAACGCTGCAACCCCAGAGTTGGACATGACTGGACCTAACGGTCAGGGGTCCCTTTACCTTTAGTCAAGTGAGGCTGGGCGTGGGAAGGCCCACCCATTTTCTCACTCTCTTTCTATGCAGGTGCTTGGCTGAATGAACAAGGTCACTACCCTGACAAAGGGACTAGTTTGACCTGTTCTTCAGAGTCCCCCTTATACAGTACATTCTAGCCTCGCAGATACAGGATCACAGCAACTGAAAGGGGCCTAGGTCCAGACTGACCCCCCCCCCCAAAAAAACCTCATAACAGTATATACCCTTTGATTATAGTAAAACCTCTGCATGGTGTACAGCAGGGGTGTCCAACAGGTCGATCATGGTTGATCGCGGGATCCCTTTGCCCCCCCCCAAAAAAAAGCTCAAAAACTTGGATGGGTAGGTCACTGCCAGTTTTTTTTATAGTGGGGGTAGATCGCAGTCTCTTGGAAGTTGGATGTGTCTGGTGTACAGAAATACTGAAAAGATCAATAAAATATTTTTAACCAAAATTGCATCACAAAATTCAAAGAAGTCCACAATCTGATCTGCACATAGGTCCAGGAACTGGGAATTAGGCCAATTTGCTTTCAAATGCAGACTGAACGGAATTCTCCTCCACCCTGTGGTCACAATCCAGCTGATTTTGCTTTCAGATCTGAGCTTCCTGAAGCGATTAATGGAACAAGGCTTCACCTCCTTTGCTATCATCTGCAAAGTCAAATGATGAGATGAACTGCATGTTCCACAATGATGGCATGCTCCTCTTAAGATTGTACCATATCAGAAAGGGAGATGGGGTGTTGCATCGTTGAATTCTCCCTCCCTTTCCCTTGCCTGTGGAAAGCTAGCCCTACAGAACAAGTTTCTAGCATCACCTTCCAATGTGAATTGAGGTGTGTGTGGTTTTTTGACACAAAGGCATTCAGTTGTGCATTTTCCAGTTGCATTCCTGATATAGTCGAAATCCCATGAAGGCTACGAAGCATCGATAACCATCTCCTCCATGAATTGTTCTCATCCTTTAAAGCCATCTAGCTTGGTGGGCATCATAACCTCCTGCGGGAGAGAGCTCCACAGTTTATATTGCTGTGTGAAGCAGTGCTTTTTAAAATCTGTCCTGAATTCAGCTTGTGGGAATCTTTAGGAAGATAGGAGAGGATATATTGTTTTGATATTATCCCTCGTCATTCATGCTAGTGAGCAAATAGCAGGGCACATTCCCTTTGCAACTTATTGGAAGCAAGCTGATGATTCGTTTGAATCCTTTAATTAAGCAATCCAGTCTTGCTTGTATATTGCACTTAAAACACACTTAAAACGTTTTATTTACAGCTGTATAGCTGAGTCCTCAGTATAAGGTAGCTTTCGATGATCCCACAGAGAAATAGCACTGGTAAAACTTACCCTCTGGTATGGGGCACTGGTATGGGTTTTTTTTTGGTTTGGTTTCGCAAGTGGGATTTGCATTTTAGCAGTGCTGCCTATACACAGCCTTTCTTTCCTAAACAAGCAGTGCAATTGCAAGTATCTGCCTCCTGGTATTTATTATTAATAGGAAGCTAATGAGGTGGATAATTAAGCAGTCACTAATCGCCAGACCAGAGCCTGAAGGAAACTGGGTTCAAATAAAATGTCCCCCAAAGGATTAAAACAAAAACAAAAACAAACCCATAATGAGTTGTTCATGGTTGTGATCTGTAGTTCTGGGCCTCAGCAGATCTTAGTTTGTATTTACCATAAAATACAATTGGGAGACCTGTGGTGGAGGAAGGGGTGAGGAAGGTCAACTTGATTAAGCCAAAATGTACATACATACGTACAAAACAAAACTGGCTTGTCTTCATTTGGATGTCCTGCCCTTTACATAGCTGTCAACCCTCCCTTTTTTTGCGGGAAACTCCCTTATTCCAATGCCGTTTCCCACTGCTATCCCGGATTGTTGATATGCCTTAAATTTCCCGGATTTCAAAGGAAGCAGCTCCTCTCCTTCCCTGCCGGCCAGGGAAGCTCCTCAGCTGCGTTGCTCGGCTGCCAATAAGGAGTCTGAGACCGACTGGGGGCAGAGCTTGCATGCCCAACCAGACAGCCAGCCTGCCTGCCGCCTACGCGCTCGCTCTTTTGCTCACCCGTTCGCGCGCAGCCTCTGGAGCGCAGGGTGGCGAGGCTACTTGGTGCCATTGCACCGCCCTCGCGGCATCTCTTATTTTGAAATCCGAAAGTTTGAAAAAATCCCTTATTTTCAAATCCGCAAGTTGACAGCTATGCCTTTAAACGTTTGTGTGCTGCAGTTACCCAGTGCTGCAATGCAAGAGAGAGACTCCTCATGCTTCCAGGATTCCCTTGGCACAGCCAACAAACATGGTGCCTTCCATTCTAATGAAAGGTATCTCCTTGGTTGCCTCCCAGCAGCTCTGCTAAATAGTGATTTCACTGGCATTTGTAGTGGCTCAGCAGCTATGCTGGCTGGGGCTGATGGGAATTGGAGTCCAACAATATCTGGAGGACGACAGGATTCCCCAGCCCTGGTTTGCAGGGAGAATTGGGGACAAGATGTTTAGATTCTGCCATACTTCCAGGGATGTCATCGGGACCAGAACAAGTTTTGACCTTGGGCGTTAGGCAATTTTTTAAAAAATGACTTTTTTAAATGAGGGATTAAAAGAATATGTTAAAGATTGGTTTGCTACATTCCAAATCAACCTGGGATTTGGTTGGTACTGCTGGTGAGGAAGGCACGTAGGGTTAATATTCCAGTTCAGCATCCTTTGGGAAATGGTATTTGGGGAAGTTCCACATTCCTGGAATAAAAACTGCTGCAGAGTTTGGGTCATCTCATGTTCCAGAACTGATATATTCTTCTTTTCAAAAGTTTTCCGTACTAGCTATTCTATATGTTTGCTTACTGTATATGCCAATGGGAATCGCCCTAATCCAGCAGTTCTCAAAGGTTGTGGCACAGGAGAGTGTGACAAGTGTGGCAGGAAGATAAAGGTAAAGGTAAAGGGACCCCTGACCATTAGGTCCAGTCGTGTCCGACTCTGGGGTTGCGGCGCTCATCTCGCTCTATAGGCCGAGAGACGGCGTACAGCTTCCAGGTCATGTGGCCAGCATGACTAAGCCGCTTCTGGCGAACCAGAGCAGCGCACGGAAACGCCGTTTACCTTCCCGCCAGAGCGGTTCCTATTTATCTACTTGCACTTTCATAGAATCATAGAATCATAGAGTTGGAAGAGACCACAAGGGCCCTCCAGTCCAACCCCCTGCCAAGCAGGAAACACCATCAAAGCATTCCTGACTTTGACGTGCTTTCGAACTGCTAGGTGGGCAGGAGTTGGGACCAAGCAACGGGAGCTCACCCCGTCACAGGGATTCGAACCGCCGACCTTCTGATCAGCAAGCCCTAGGATCTGTGGTTTAACCCACAGCGCCACCTGGGTCCGGCAGGAAGATACCGGTATATAATAATAATAATAATAATAATAATAATAATAATAATAATAAACACCTGAAACTGAAAATAGCAAACAGAGATATTATAAATGGCAGACTAAGTACCTTGCAGTTTTGCTGCCCTTTTAACCATACCCCACCCTCCAAATCAGTCACCTGAAAGAAGTCTCCCTAATGGAAGGTAAGGTACAGTTCAGCTATATTCTCTCCAAGGATAATCAGCTATAGGACATTTTCTCCCTGCTCTGTTGGATGCCTCTGATAAGAAGCATCAGAATAAAAGAGTCACTAAGCCCTTGGGCACTCTCCGTTCTGCTTAGACAAACTTGCTCCGATAAATTCAAGGATGTAATTGGGGGTGGGGAATACAGTTTGCTCCCCAAAGTCTTCTTTAAAGTTGCATTTGCTCCTTTCGGCATCATGGAAAAGAGCAACAGCGGGAATAGATGTTTCTCTTTGCTGGTATAAAATGTTAAGGAGCAGTGATTTTTGTCTTTAAAAAATGTTTAGGGGTACTCTCATTTTGACTCAAGAAAATCACCATTTTACAGTTCAAATCGGGGGAAATAAATACAGTAAATGGACAAAAGTACAAAGATTCACAAAATGTTTAAGGGTATGTGTACCCCTGCGTACTGCCCCCCCCCCGAAAAACAACAAAACACTGTTAAGGAGCATCAGGACTTGGGAAGTACAAGGTAAATACTTAGGATGTCTGAGAATACAACCAGAAATGGAAATAGGGGTGGAAGCTCCTGCAGGAGCGGAAATCGCGCAGGCAAATTTGATGTAAACAGTAGCTTTACTTTTGTCCACGGAAATGCATTATTCTTTGTATTGTATCTTTGTAAACCAATTAGAGGCCATTGTAGTTAAGCGGTATATAAACTGTTTAAACAAACAAACGCAAATTTGTTTAATTTTTTTCGTATCAAGTTCACGCAAAATTTTAAAGTATCTGCACTAAACAGGGAAGGGGGCTCAATGCAAACAACACTGAAACAAACTGGATTAAGGCTATTCTGCTCATCCTTAAGGGTTGAAGTCAGGAGTAAGTATCCCTGGGCACCTGTTGATGCCCACGTCCCAATTGGGGCCCCACTACTGACCCCTGGAGCCTCCTAGCCCTCTGCTTCCCCCTTGCTGTTGCTGTCTGTTCAACTACCTTTTACAGTATGATAATAATAATAATAATAATAATAATAATAATAATAATAATAATAATTTATTATTTATACCCCGTCCATCTGGCTGGGTCCCCCCAGCCACTCTGGGCAGCCTCCAACAGATATTAAAATACATTAAAATATCACAGGTTAAAAACTTCCCTAAACAGGCAGCCCTGTTTAGGGAAGTTTTTAATTTGTGATTTTGATGTATTTTAATATTTGTTGGAAGCCGCCCAGAGTGGCTGGGGGGACCCGGCCAGATGGGCGGGGTACAAATAAAAAATTATTATTATTATTATTATTATTATTATTATTATTATTATGCCTTCAGGTTTTTTCTGAATGTAGGATAGTTGTTTATCTCTTTGACCTCTGCTGGGAGGGCGTTCCACAGGGCGGGTGCCACTACCGAGAAGGCCCTCTGCCTGGTTCCCTGTAGCTTTGCTTCTCGCAGTGAGGGAACCGCCAGAAGGCCCTCGGCGCTGGACCTCAGTGTCCGGGCTGAATGGTGGGGGTGGAGACGCTCCTTCAGGTATACAGGACCGAGGCCATTTAGGGCTTTAAAGGTCAGCACCAACACTTTGAATTGTGCTCGGAAATGTACTGGAAACGTATGAACCCTTTCCCACAAACCCTTAGGTTTCCTTGTGAGGCCCTATTGTAGGTGGAAGTTTTGTTTTATAAAACAGATAAGGGTACATCTTTTATTGTCATGGTATCCACACTTCGGAATGTACTCCCCCTGGAAATTAGGATGACACCAACAGTTTCTTCTTTTACGTGGCTCCTTGAGATATTATTATTATTATTATTATTATTATTATTATTATTATGCAGCTAGGCTTTTTCAGGATAACATCAGGACTGCTAGGAGAAACTTCTGCACACTTGAACCGGCAAGTGTGCCATGCGACAGTATTTGACATCTGCCATGCAATATTTGTTGGTATTTGTTATACATTTGTTACTATTTGACAGGTGATGCGCAGTTCCATTTATTGCAAATGACCATCGGAAACTAATCGCATTCCCCATGGAATAATTAGGGGGGCATGGGAAATGTTGATACACCAAGCTCTTCAGGGGGGGAAACACCAAAATCTGCTTTTTGGAGCTGTGGGAGTGGATATTGTCAGACTTTTGAAATAAAAATAGAAGTATCAGCTTTTATTTTTTTTAACTCTCTTGTTTTTCATCACCTGTTGAAAGGGCTGTACAATGCATGAATGAAAACCACAACAACCAGGACTTACTAAATGGAATAGCAGGTGTCAAATACTAGCAAATGTTGAACACAGTTGCATGGCAGGTATGAAATACTGTTTACATGCTAAGCTCACAGAGCACATCATTTCAACCATATGGAGTCCAGAGCATGGAGGAACAGTTTTTCAGGACAACCAAGCCACTGTCTTTTGCAAAACACTGCTTACTGCCTGGACTGATCTGCTTTAGGCCTCTTCTATTCAAAGACTAATGCACAGTGTGGTTCTGGACGTGTAACAACATTGAAGATGGCATCTTTCAGTTCCAATATGCAACGGAGATTCCATCTGCCTCTTTCTTATGTTTTCCTTCATGCGCAAGGCTGCAGGTCCCACGACGCCAAACATCCATCAATCAGGTTTTATTTAGGAAACACTTTCCATGCAAGACACAGCACAAGGAAATCGAAATGTAGGGAGGGAAACGTCTCTGGCAGATGAAGTAGTCAAACGAACATTTAGCAACATGAGAAAACAATGAAACACTCGGCTGAGAGGAGAGGTCTTTAATTTTTATTTTGAGAAGACAGACAGAGAGAGAGAGAGAGAGAGAGAGAGAGAGAGAGAGAGAGAGAGATGCTCATGTAGGAGGAACATGAGTTGTCTCTGCCAAACTCCTCTGTTAAAAATTCCGAGAGATTCATTCCTTTCCACATGTGCTTTTGTGCTAATCCACGAAACCAGATGGGAACTGTTATGTACTAAGCTGAATCCTAGAACAATAGGATCCAAAATGCAGCAGTCTGATTGGTCCAGGAACAATAGGATCCAGAATGCAGCAGTCTGATTGGTCCGCAGGAGCCACCCAATCCAGCTCCAGGTGGAAGTGAATCAGCAACCTGATTGGCCTGCAGGAGTAGCTCGGAATTAGCCAATCACGTGGGGCCCATTGTGTAAAAAATGTATATATAGCAGACGTTTTGGGGAAAGATTCATTCCTTGCTACTATGAGCTGAATAAAGAGCATGAAATTCAGGAACTAATGACATAAGAACACAAGAAGAGCCTCCTGTATCAGGCCAAAGGCCCAGCTCGTCCAACTTTCTAATCTCTCAGTGGTCAATCAGATGGCAAGGGGAAGCCCACAAGCAAGATGTGAGCTCAACATGTGCATGGAATGGATTTATGAATGAATACAAGCGGAATTTACATGGTGTGCAAATGGACCAATCTGCCTTTCCATATATTGTGCCCATAATATTCATGTTATGCCCTATAAAATGCACCGGTGTTGACGGTAAAATAAGCTACTGTTTCAGCACGTAATATATTCCTTCAAAAAAAGAAAAGAAAAGAAATCCCAGCTTTTCAAACTTTGGAAGCAAAGGGAATATTGCCATTGAAATGAGACACTTTCTGCATAAAAGGATATATTTTTAACTCCTGTTAAAATGAGAGTTGAAATAATTAGAACATATTCACGGCTGAAATGCAAATTTCCTATGTGAGAAATCTGATTCTCAGCAAAGAGTCTCTCTTTTTATGGTACTGAAATGAATTTGATTTGCAGAATGTGAAATGATAAAAGGGCCATTGGGGATGATCTCACGTGAGGTGTTCTCTCCTTCGGGAAGCGGAAATAAGAAGAGAGATGGGCTGGAAAGAAAATTAAGGGATATTAAATGCAGTTTTCTCCGATGGAAACATACTACTTCCCCCTCAAAAAAAAAAAAAAAGAGAGAACGCATCACTACTTTTTAAATAAAAGACATCACGCAAGCGAACCAAACTTTGTTCAGACAAGCACACGAAGGAACTGGCTCTAGGACTAGAATGACCCTGGGGTCCCTTCCAACTCTACAATTCAATGGTTCTGTGCTTGTTTTGTATGAGATCTAGCCAGGTGCCATGACGGATGGCATTTACCGTATTTTTCGCTCCATAAGACACACTTTTTTCCTCTTAAAAAGTAAGGGGAAATGTCTGTGCGTCTTATGGAGCGAATGTGTGGTCCCTGGAGCTGAACTGCCATGGGGCAAAAGCAGATCGTGCTTTTTTTAAAAAAGAGAGAGAGAAGGGGGTGTTGAAAGGAAGCCCGCTGAGCAGCTGCTCAGCAAACAATCGGGGAGAGAGATAAGGGAGAGAGATTCCAACCCCGCCCCCTTGCAGAGGGAGGCTGTTTCCCCAGCCACATGTGACTGGCTGATTAGATTATCTGTCTGGAAACTGTAGAAATGGCTCCCATTCCTGAAGCTGCAGAACTGTGAATTAAACCCCATAAAACAGGGTTTTTTCTCCTTTGCAAAAGAAGCTGCAGAAATTTGAGCTGATCCTCAAAAAAATGGGGCTTTTCCCCTCTAAAAACTAGGTGTGTCCTATGGTCAGGTGTGCCTTATAGAGCGAAAAATATGGTATACTGGGCTGGGGTAACCTTTTCAGCCTGAGGGACACATTTCCCCCCCCCCTGGCAACTTTCCAGGGGCCGTATGCCAGAGGTAAAAAGTGGGTGGAGGAAGTCCCTATATAAAACATGGGTAAAGTATAAATGGCTACTGGAACCGAAAATCCCCAAATGAGTATCACCATTAGAACTGATATCACTGAAAAAAATAAATTCAGAAGCAAGATGGCCCACATATGAACAGCTATTACTGGAATAGGATGGAGATATTACCTTAAAATCATACGAAGAGATTAAGAACCATTGTAGTAGCTGGCTGCAATATTGTCAACTAACCCAAAGATTTAAATTAGATAAAAAGAGAGGATTTGAAAGAGAGGTAGGTTTTACCTTTGTATACTGGGTTATTTTACACACACACACACACACACACACCTCTATCCTCCATCCAGGCAAGGAAGAGGCATTTTCAGAGTTCAGGGACCAATTCCAGCCATGCAAAAACAAGTCAAGGGGTGTGCAAAGCAATGCAGTGAGGGCTGTGGCCAGGGGAGATCGGGGGTGTGACTGGGCCAAAGGTATGGCCTGGGGGAAGTCCCATAAGGGAGAAAGAGAGGCCTGGAGGGGCACATTTGGCCCTCAGACCGAAGGTTCCCTACCCCTTGTTTATATGCTTTACATCTTACATACCCTTCCGCATGTTGCTGCGGAAAACCCAAAAATGATTTAATCAGGACAGTTGAGGGGTACGATCTTAGCACCTATCATTAATGCTTGGAGTGGTGTTTCGGTCCTTCTTCCCCTTAAGGGTGGGGAGTGGAAAGAAGCTTGAGGATCTGTCACCATCCATCACCCTTTGTGGCCTCTCCCTGGGTCCAACAGACACCACCGTGGCATCTGAAGTACCATCTTGCCCAGAGGGGAGGGGAGAAGAAGCAGGATCAGCCCTTTTGAAACAAACAAGTGGTCTTTCCCATTCTATTGTAACATCTTCTTCTTTTGAATGATGCTTTCTCTTTGAATAACCTTATGCTTTGTGAGGTCTTCCCGAAAAGCGGTATAAAAAGACTGCAAATAAGCAAGTGGGTAAATTTCACATGAGTTTGGCCAAACTGCGAGAGGCAGTGAAGGATAGGCGTGCCTGGCGTGCTCTGGTCCATGGGGTCACGAAGAGTCGGACACGACTGAACGACTGAACAACAACAACAAATTTCACAGAGCAATCAAAACCCCAGATCCACCATGCTGGAGGGGGGGTCAGATGAGGCAGTGATGCCCCCTGCCCAGCCCATGTCTCATTCTGGTGGTCTCAGCTGGTGGGAGCATCGTGCAACAACCAAAGTGTACACCAGGGGCGTAGCTTGGGTTGCCAGCTCCCGGGGCAGGGCAAGTGTTGTGCCTCCCCTGGTGGGCTAGGCAGCGATCAGTCCCTTTGCCAACCAACGTCTTATCAAAAGAGCCTCTCCTTGCAAACGAGCCCCAGCCGGGGAGCAGAGACAAGGCAGAGGAATGAGAAGCCAGGAGTGCCACTGTATCACCCTTCCTTCCTCTCCTTGTAGCGAGGTGTTCTGGCCAACGCACGTGGCTCCAGCAGCGCTTTCCCACCTCTCATTTTCCTCTCTCGGCCACCCCAGAGGCAGGGTGTGTGTTATGTACTGAGCTGAATCCTAGAACAATAGGATCCAAAATGCAGCAGTCTGATTGGTCCTAGAACAATAGGACCCAGAATGCAGCAGTCTGATTGGTCCGCAGGAGCCACCCAATCCAGCTCCAGGTGGAAGTGAATCAGCGACCTGATTGGCCTGCAAGAGCAGCCAATCAGGCTCCTGGATGAAGTGAATCCACAACCTGATTGGCCTACAGGAGTAGCCCGGAATTAGCCAATCACGTGGGGCCCATTGTGTAAATAATGTATATATAGCAGACGTTTTGGGGAAAGATTCATTCCTTGCTAATATGAGCTTAATAAAGAGAATGAAATTCACACTCGACTCCGAGTATATTTCAGTGTGCATGGGCATCCCTTTGCCGGCCATAAGAAGGAGGAGGTGCCACCACCGGCTCTGAGGCCCAATCCTGGCCCTGACCCTGAGGCCCATGGTTGCACCCCCTCAGAAATGTGTGTCCACGGCCCTGGCTCCCTGGCACCCCATGATACGCCACTGAGGTGCGCCCCAGTACTTTGCCCAAATCATGGAAGTGGTGGAACTGGGTTGCTAGATCCTGAGCTGACATCATTGATGGCAACAGGGCCTATTTGGAATACTGAAGGGTCTTTTTTCCTTACCCTCCTCATTCCACCTTGGCTGGGGTAAGTGGCGGTGATGGATACATCATTCCTTTACCCCCGCCACTGCCAGCCATGGGCTCTGCGTTGCAACCGCTGCCATTGTATATTTTCTCTTCTTTCGGAACTCTGGCTCAGAACGCGGATTGCAAATGAAACGAAATATTCCTTGAGCTCCCTCTAAGAATAACAATATTCTGGTGAAAAATGGCCGTTTATTTGCTTTAAATAAGCCAGAGTTTCTTATTGCGAAGGTTTCATGTGCACCGTGTTACCTCCACGTATCCGGCACCCTTCCAAACCGCCCTCTGGAGACACCCCAAAGATTTAGCATGTGCATCAATCCTTGTCCCTTGCCGGACATAAAGAGAACTCTTCCTTGCTCCCCAGTTATATATTAGTCTTTATGGGGCTTCTGTGCATTCTTGCGAGAGAATGTGCCACATGAAGCAGACTGAAAGCTGCTTTTGCATTTTTCTTTCTTCAGGCTGGGTGACACGCACAAAAAAAAGGAAGCCCTTTGTATGAAAGCACAAAACAGGAAATGCAAAAGAGAAACAGCTGAAGAAGGCATTAGAGGCCTTGGGGGGGCTGTTGGCCGGCTTGCCTGCAAATGTTTGTATTACGGTTCAGTGTAATAGGTAACCTTACACTCCTGCAACCGTGAGGAGGAAGTGCGAACTCAGAGGCTGTCGAACGCAGGCATTTTTCTCATTACTGTGCAATTAGAGAAACACCTGCGCTGAGGCAGAACGTTCAGTAGAGGCAGAAGAGGCAGAACGTTCAGTAGCCTCCCCCTTCCTTCCGCCCTGCGCCAAAATGAATAGGGGTGCCAGGTGCTTTGACCCATTTCCAAATTGGGATATCAGGTAGGTGGGGATGGAGAGAAAGGCTCTTATTTTGCTGTAACTTTCAGCAAACTCTGTAACCTTCCGTGTAATTTGATCTGTTTGCAAGGGATGGGAGCACCTTGAATGTACCGAACCCTTTACTTCCCTTTGCATTTTGAAGCAGATGGGGAGAGTTGGAGCCAAATTACATAAACATATATTTATTGTATTTTTTTAAAGCATGCCTAAGTCGGCTGGGTTTGCACTGAAGCAGGAATAACTGTGGCAAGACCCTCCAAGTGTCCCTATTTTCCAGGGGAAGTCCCAGATTTACATTTCCCCCCAAAAAATTTTTTAATTGATTTTTACAATTTTTAAGCACTTAACATACCGGTTACATTTTCCATACTTCCCCCCTCTCACTGTGGGAAGCAACATTCACCCCCCTCTCTCACAAGGGTAGGCATAATCATTGTACATTTAACCTTACTAACAGTGTTTAATATCATTGCTTGGGCCTGGCCCAATTCTGTGGGCCAGGCTTTCCTTCATTCCTCAATTTCATATTTCGGTTGACTTCCTCAAGTCCCCCTCTGTTGATTTCATTATCTATCCTCTCTAACAGTTTTCATGCTCCTAACTTTAAAATAACCTAAAAGACAAAAAATTCATTTTACTTAAAACAACTCCTTTTTCCAAACCTCAGCATCATAGTACTTCTGATCCTTCCCTATAACCTTATCAAATTCCCTTACTCCAAACTAATTTAGAACTCCGAATTTTGTACTTTTTGCCCCCTTACCTCCCTCTGGTCTCAGAATTTTTAGCTAAATTTCTCCCTACTTAACTCCTAATTTTTAACATATAATCATTAATGCCAGTGTCCATGTCCTAACATCCTAGTTCTTTAAGCCAGAAAGAAAACCAAGTTCAAATATGTCCTTTTCAACCCACCCCAACCCTCAGAAAGTCCCAAATTTACAGAAGCCATTCCGGTTTTGGAGTTGATCCTGGAATGTCCCACTTTTCCTTAAAGGTAAAGGTAAAGGTACCCCTGACCGTTAGGTCCAGTCGCGGATGACTCTGGGGTTGCGCGCTCATCTCGCTCTATAGGCCGAGGGAGCCGGTGTTTGTTCATAGACAGCTTCCGGGTCATGTGGCCAGCATGACAAAGCTGCTTCTGGTGAACCAGAGCAGCGCACGGAAACTTCTCCTTAGGACGTCCCTGTTTTCAACAGAGAAATGTTGGAGGGTATGGAGTTATGTGACCCCCGAGCCAGTGAGATAAGTAACTATACAACCTTCAGAAGACATCTGAAGACAGCCCTGTACAGTTTTATTTTAATGTTTAATGTTTTATTATGTTTTTGTATATGCTGGAACCCGCACAGAGTCACTGGGGCAACCCAGCCAGATGGGTGGGGTATAAATAATAACATTAGCATTAGTATTATTCATAGAATCGTAGAGTTGGAGGGGATCCCAAGGGTCATCAAGTCCAACCCCCTGCAATGTCCTATTATGGACTAGGACGTCCCTATCTTTTTTGTCAGAGAATTGTTGAAGGGTGTGCTGTGGGTCCCTGTTCCAGAAAGTGCTCCTGATCCAAACCCAGACCCCACGTTGATTTCCTGCCCCCAAACCCACTTCTCCAGCTACAGAGGTGGGAGTTCATTAAGCTGACCTGTTTGCGGCTCCACTTCAGCCATGTTGCAGAATTTCTGCAATCAGGTGCTTGTAGTCTCAAACTGGCGGGACTAGTGATTAGGAGAGCACAATTCCCCTCCCAGAGGTACCATTCTCAGAGTTCCCTGGGAATAGGGATTGACTGTTAGAGCACTCTGAGAATGGTAGCTCTGGGTGGGGAATAGGGGTCGCCTGGCACTGTGGGTTAAACCACAGAGCCCAGGGCTTGCCGATCAGAAGGTCGGCGGTTCGAATCCCCGCGACGGGGTGAGCTCCCATTGCTCAGTCCCTGCTCCTGCCAACCTAGCAGTTCGAAAGCACGCCAAAGTGCAAGTAGATCAATAGGTACCATTCTGGCGGGAAGGTAAACAGCGTTTCCGTGCGCTGTTCTGGTTCGCCAGAAGCGGCTTAGTCATGGTGGCCACATGACCCAGAAGCTGTACACCGGCTCCCTCGGCCAGTAAAGTGAGATGAGCGCTGCAACCCCAGAGTCGTCCGCGACTGGAGCTAATGGTCAGGGGTCCCTTTACCTTTACCTATCAACTCTCAGCACCCTTAACAAACTACAGATCCCAGAAGTCTTTGCAGGGAAGCTGTGACTGTTTAAAGCATCATCATAGTGCTTTAAATGTATGGTGTGAATGCCGCCTTTGTGATTCGTAGCTGAGTCTCTTTGCCAAGCTGCAGCAGCTGCCAGCATCAACACCGGCATCAATTTGTGCCTAAGCCACCTTTCCACAGCAAGTCCAAAGAGGCTCGGAATAACATTGCAACAGTAATAAGATAATGATGCATAATAAAGCATAATTGTCATTCCAAGACAATTCATTAACAACCCCATTCAGATCAGCAGTGTATAAATAAACACACACTCAATACTGGGGGAGCATTTAATCCAATTTTCCTCTGGGACACCAAATGTCCAACGCAACAAACATTTCAATCGGTCCAACAAAGAGACTCGCATTAATAAATTAAAATATTACAGCAAGGCAAGGCATCCTGCGAACAATTCATACCAAAGCCTAGCAATTAAAACACTAAGGCAGATTCCAAATTAGCAACACAATAAGGTATCAACTGAAAGTAAATAATAACCAGGCGGGGGCAGGGTGGAAATATGAAGCTCTGATTTCTAACTATTCACTAACCGTTCATTTCAAAACAAATGAGTAGCGCTAAAGACTGCAATTAATGCATCGGCAAGCCATTTATAAGAAATATCTCGTACCAAAAAATTCAGATGGAAATATGAACGGTGAATAATTAGTAATAATAACTAATAGGTTGTAAACATCAAATACCAACACCAGTAATTTCAGGGTGGGGGGACAAAAACAAGATGCCATAAGAAAAACATGTCAGGAATGAGCCAGCTCCGAGCGAAGATTTGCAGCCAACTGCAGAAAGCAACCAGGAACAGAGAGGCTTAGCAGGGGAGAGCCGGCAGTTGCAGACTTCAGCTCTTCCTGACCTTGACGAACCGGCTGATAAGGCAGTAGCTGAGAGCAGGTGGGAACACAGCCAAAGCTCACAGGAAGCACAAATAGGCATGAATAGACTCAGCCTCTCAGAACAGGAAGAGGTTGGAGGTGATCCACTAAGTCCGAAGAGTCGGAGAATGGGAGGGCTGCTAGATAGGAAGCAAAACAAGAGACGTAAGGGTCGTAAGTTCAGCATCTTCTGTCGTAGCCGGAAGGAGTCTTCAGAAGGGTCATCTTGAGTAATGATGCCAGTGGCTTTGTCAGAGCCGTCCAGAGATATCTGTTTGTTTTTGCAATAAATCCTCCTTTTTAATTACCTGCGCTGACTGTCTTATCAAGCTGGGAACCTGAACTCCTGACATCTAAGCATGCTTTACCACCTCCCGTCAAAGTTTGGAAATGTCTCATATGGCAGCCCTGTTTAGGGAGCTTTTAATGTTTAATAGCCTATTGTATGTTAATATTCTGTTGGAAGCCGCCCAGAGTGGCTGGGGAAACCCAGCCAGATGGGCGGGATATAAATAATATAGTATTATTATTATTTTAACTGGTTCCTATGAAGAGCTCTGCTGAATTAGAGCTTAGGTCTCCCTTCTCCAGCATCCTGTGACCAACTAGATGCTTATGGGAAGCTCACAAGCAGGACGGGAGCCTGTATAGGCAATAATCACAACCATAAACCATAGCACAGGACTTCCTCTGCATGTGAAGACAGGGTCCGGTGGATTGAGTGGACTAGACCAATTGTGGGTCCAATGGTCAAGAAGATGGTTTCTGCACGTGCAGTAGAGGGAAGAAAGGGGCAGATGGGACTCGTCAACCTGGGAACGTAGCCCATCTGGGAGAAGGAAAACTCTGATCCTGAACCTCCGCTGCCTTGTGGGACATCTTTGGGAGAAGAAAAGGCTAAAGAGTCCAAAATGGAGTCCCAACGGTGGTTGGATGATGCCTGCAGCTGGTGCAGCAGGGGGCGTTTCTTAGTAAATAGAACTCAGGGCTGTAGGCTAAGAGGTTTGCATCAGAGTAGCCTGGAGCAGAGGGTATAACTGGTCACGCTAGCTGGGCGGGAGCACTCCTGTTACAGGGATCTCCAGAGTTTTGAGGGAGGACGGTCCTAAGTCGAACCTCGGAGGGCAGGGTGTGAGGGGTTTAAGTTAAAACCGGTACACCTGCATTAACAACAAATATTTGTAACGGAGTGGCTCACAGGGTTAAAGAGAGGTTTGCAACCAGTGTGGTGTAGTGGTTAAGAGCGGTAGACTCGTAATCTTTAACTTGCATTTTAATTGATTGTTTTGTATGTTTTGTTGTGATTTTATGGGTGTTAGCCGCTCTGAGCCCGGTCTTGGCTGGGAAGGGCGGGGTATAAATAAAAAGTTGTTATTATTATTATTATTATTATTATTATTATTATTATTATTATTAATCTGGTGAACCGGGTTCGCATCTCCGCTCCTCCACATGCAGCTGCTGGGTGACCTTGGGCTAGTCACACTTCTCTGAAGTCTCTCAGCCCCACTCACCTCACAGAGTGTTTGTTGTGGGGGAGGAAGGGAAAGGAGAATGTGAGCCGCTTTGAGACTCCTTCGGGTAGTGACAAAGCGGGATATCAAATCCAAACTCTTCTTCTTCTTCCTCTTCCTCTTCCTCTTCTTCTTCTTCTTCTTCTTCTTCTTCTTCTTCTTCTTCTTCTTCCTCCTGCAACTCCTGCAGCCAAGCGTCTTGCTCTGCTTTCCTTTGGACCACATCAGCGAGGCCTAGAGGTGGGTCTTGTCGTCTGGGCAACCCAGGACCTCCATACACACTGCCTAGACTTCCACCCCAGGGAGGTCACTTCAGTGCTGCAAACACAGCCGTTTGACTTCATCCCTGAAGGTGCACTCCATAGTCTCTCGAGACAGACCGATGCCAACAGCAAAAAGTATAGCAGCAGCAACCGAGGCTGTAACCCAATGCACTGGAAGGAAGACCCATTGAACAAAATGGATTTACTTTGGAGTAAACGAGCATAGGATGGCTCTGCCAACTCTGCTTTGTGGGGAAGGGTTCTAGTCCGGCTGCAGAGCATCTACCTTGCATGCAGAAATCCCAGCGCCAACCCCTAGCATCTCCAGGCAAAGCTGAGGGAGACTGCTTGCTGCTAGTCCATGTGGACAACTCTCGGTATAAGGCCATTTTCTATGTTCTATGTGGTCATTCTGGCTTGTGAGGGCCACAGTCTATGAGTCAGTTTCTCCGACCTCTCTACTTCTTGCATACTAAGAGGCTGTCCAGATGAGTGACTGGCAGTGGCTCCACAGCTTCTTTCCCAGTAGAACCTGGATTTCCCGGGGATTGAACCTGGGACCTTGTGAGTGCAAAGCAGATGCCCTACCCCTAAGCCACAGCCCTTCCCAAAATGCATTGTGAATGGAGATGAAGAATCCTCTGAAGACACGCATGAGAGGCAGGGACTGCAAAGGAGGAAAAACAGGTGAGGGGGTGGCGATGAACTGTTGGCCTGGAAATATGTCTTGTAATTGCAATTCACTCTGTATCGTTTAGCCATCCAAGTAACGGCTTAATACAGTGTCATTAATTATAAATGCCTGGTGGTCGTGTTCCTTTTTCTCCTCCTGATTTGCACCTTAATGAGCATTAAACACAACTTCAATTACTGGCGTGCAGGTGTACTTTGTAATCACTCCCCCCCCCCAAACACGTAAAAGCATTAAATATAGCTTAGGAGATGTAGGTGACACATTCTGCGGTGCTCTTTGGTTTCAACGTTTTTTGTTTGTTTGATTGTTTTATGTCAATTTACCGTCTCCTTTCCTTCAGAATTCTCTCTGGATGCTTCTAGCGCAACTAAATAGCAGGCTGGGTAGGGGGAGTCCAATAGATCATGCATAAGAATCATAGAATTGGAAGAGACCACAAGGGCCATCCAGTCCAACCCCCTGCCAAGCAGGAACACCATCAAAGCATTCTTGACAGATGGCTGTCAAGCCTCTGCTTAAAGACCTCCAAAGAAGGAGACTCCACCACACTCCTTGGCAGCAAATTCCACTGTCGAACAGCTCTTACTGTCAGGAAGTTCTTCCTAATGTTTAGGTGGAATCTTCTTTCTTGTAGTTTGAATCCATTGCTCCGTGTCCACTTCTCTGGAGCAGCAGAAAACAACCTTTCTCCCTCCTCTATATGACATCCTTTTATATATTTGAACATGGCTATCATATCACCCCTTAACCTTCTCTTCTCCAGGCTAAACATACCCAGCTCCCTAAGCCGTTCCTCATAAGGCATCGTTTCCAAGCCTTTGACCATTTTGGTTGCCCTCTTCTGGACACGTTCCAGCTTGTCAGTATCCTTCTTGAACTGTGGTGCCCAGGTTCTGAAGACTCAAAGCATCTTGGTTCAAGTTCATATCTACATTGAATCAGAGCTAGGTGACCTCAAATGTCATATGGCACTGGTGGTTCATTGGTACAGCACCCCAATATGTGGCCAACCAGCCTCTGCTTACAAAAGCTTTTATGAAGGAGAGTTCATCACCTTCCAAGGCAGCCTGTTCCACTACTGAACAGCTTGTATCCTTGGGAAGCTCTTTCTAATGTTTAATCAAGATCCCTTTCCTCGGAATTGGATCCCATTGGTTTGGGTTCTACCCTCCGGAGCCGCAAAAAAACCCCCAAATTTGCTTCATCATGTATGTGAGGGCCCTCCAAATACTCAATCATGGCTGCCACATTGCCTATTCATCATCTCTTTTCCAGGCTAAACATCCCCTACTTCTTCAACTTTTCTTTATAAAATTTGGTCTCCAGTGTTTGTCACTTGATAACTGCGCAATCAAGGGATGCGTTTCATGTGGCCTATACGGATGGAAAGATGAGCTGGTAGAGTCTTGATGCTCAGGTTGCAAGCAGTGATCACATCTTTAAATCAAATACCCTGCAAGTAGAAAACTTGAACTTCACAGATCAGGGCTCAGCTAGCACCTTTCTCCCTGATGAGCTAGTTCTTTGCTTTCGTGAAGTTTTTCACATGGGAGGTCCAACAAGGTTACAGGGAACCAGGCAGAGGGCCTTTTCGGTAGTGGCACCTGCCCTGTGGAATGCCCTCCCATCAGATTCTCACAAGAGGCATGGAAGGCCACCAACTTGAGCAGCATTAGACTCTGGACGGTTCCCAACAGTCACAATAAAACATCAAACATTAAAAACTTCCCCAAACAGAGCTGCCTTCAGATGTCTTCTGAGGGTCAGATAGTTGTTTATTTCCTTGACATCTGATGGGAGGGCGTTCCACAGGGCGGGTGCCACTACCGAGAAGGCCCTCTGCCTGGTATTCAGTATGCCTCTGAATACCAGTTACTTGGAACTGCACATAGGAACGGTGGCTTCTCAGCTTGGCCCCTGTTGTTGCTCCTCTGCTGTTTTGCACGGGAGCAAAGATTTGCCCAGATGGGACTGTGATCAGTTCTGCTTTGCGCAAACACTTACCCACAACAGTGCATACCAGATTCTCACCCCAGAAGCAGAAAATTGCAGGTAGCTGCTGCATCTCGATTCCTTCTTCTCTCCGTGTGTATGAAAATACAGTAAGAGGAGCTAACCTGGGAGGGGAGTGGGTGAGAGGAAGAAGAAGTAACAGATGAGGTGGAAAGGATAACAGAGGACCAATCAATGGAAGCTATACTGGAGAGGTGGATTTGTCATGCCGACAATACTGTCAACGGTGCCAATTAAAAGATGAGGGAAGAGTATGAGGGAAGGTCAATGAGGCGATGGCACTAGCAGTTAGGAAATAAAGGAAGAAGGAGAAAAAAATGACAGATGGAGTAGTTATAATTGCTCACTAGTTCAGTCTGATGAACCATACAGAGGCCTGACATGCCCAGTGGCCAGCCCATTCATTAATAATGCTGTCACGGGGCACAAAAAGGATTCTGCTTTGGGAGCCCTAAGTATGAATGGATTGCAGAGGGAAGAGCGTGTATTGCATTGCCAAAGCAGAGAAGCATTCCATTCTTTTCATTCTTAGAAGAAGTAGGAAAGGAGAAGTTAATGTCTACAAGCCTCAGGTGCACGGATTGTTCATTTTCCATTACATTTGCAGTGCAGCTCTAGAGCAGTGCTGGATTTATGTATACAGTAAGTTGAACAAGCTATAGGGACGCTGGTGGCGCTGTGGTCTAAACCAGTGTTCCCCAACCTTGGGCCTCCAGCTGTTTTTGGACTACAACTCCCATCATCCCTCGCTAGCAAGATCAGTGGTCAGGGATGATGGGAATTGTAGTCCGAAAACAGCTGGAGGCCCAAGGTTGGGGAACACTGGTCTAAACCACAGAGCCTAGGGCTTGCCAATCAGAAGGTCAGCGGTTCGAATCCCCGTGACGGGGTGAGCTCCCGTTGCTCGGTCCCTGCTCCTGCCAACCTACCAGTTCAAAAGCACGTCAAAGTGCAAGTAGATAAATAGGTACCACTCTGGCGGGAAGGTAAACGGCGTTTCCGTGCGCTGCTCTGGTTCGCCAGAAGTGGCTTAGTCATGCGGACAAACGCCGGCTTCCTCGGCCTATAGAGCAAGATTAGTGCTGCAACCCCAGAGTCGTCCGCGACTGGACCTAACGGACCTACCTTTACCTTTAAACAAGCTATAGCTTAGGGCCCTACTCTCTTGGGGTCCAAAAAAAAAAATTAAAGGGAAAAAACTGGATGTACATTTCCCAAAATATAAGATAAAAAACCAATAAAATAAAACCTACATACAGCAACAGTGTTTTGTATTGTGTAGGCTTCTATGATGTAAGTAATGGTCCCCACCTGCTAGCCTGCTCCCTAAAATATCACTGGTTTGCTCATTTCTATATATAGGGTGCCTACATTCTGCATGTGTGAATGGCATTAGATACTTATTAGGTCGATAAATTACCATATAGCATATATTCAACACAAAAAACAGGGACAATTTGTTGTTGACAAAGGACAGCTGGGCATATAAAGGGCCCCATTACCTTCAGTAGCTTAGGGCCTCATCAAACCTAAATCTGGCCCTGCTCTAGAGTCTGGGTTTCTTTTGAGAATGAGAGTTCTCCCTGCCCAATCCCTTACTCCCTCTGCAGAGGAGGGCATCAAATGTGCAGGGCAGTGCTGCGCTTAAAACCCATCCTCTAGATTCTCAAAAGTTACCTTCCACTGTGGAAAAGGCTTCCGTTTTTCCGTCTCTTTCTCAGAGCACTTTAGAATGTCTTTGTAATTTTTGTATCATTGGCAGGCGTCCATGGTTGATGTCCACCTGTTGTGGATGCGTTCTCTGAGATTCCTGCATTGTCAGGGGATGGACTAGATGACTCTTGTGGTCCCTTCCAACTCTACAATTCTGTGATTCTGTGTGCCCCCCCCCCCAGCAATTTGCCAGCTCTTGTAGAGGCCTGAGCTCAGGTGCTGAATATCGCCTCTGAAACCTCTGGCCCCTGGGATATTCCACACATCCTTTCTTCAGGATACCCCCACCCCAGCCTGCTCTGTATCCCCCCTCAAGTACTTTTGCTTGTTTGGAATTGTGAAAAAAATGCCTTTTTGTTACTTGGATGGGGAGATGTATTTGTGAGTGAAGCACAAATCTGAATCCAGCACTGAGTTGGTCTATAAGGAGGATTTCATGAGCTATTTCTATCTGCTCTCTGTTGAAGAACGGCCTTGGTCCTGTATACCCGAAGGAGCGTCTCCACCCCCATCGTTCAGCCCGGACACTGAGGTCCAGCTCCGAGGGCCTTCTGGCGGTTCCCTCACTACGAGAAGCAAAGCTACAGGGAACCAGGCAGAGGGCCTTCCCGGTAGTGGCGCCCGCCCTGTGGAACGCCCTCCCATCAGAGGTTAAGGAGATGAACAACTATCTGACATTCAGAAGATACCTCAAGGCAGCCCTATTAATCCGTGACATGTTAATGTATTTTTATATCTGTTGGAGGCCACCCAGAGTGGCTGGGGAGACCCGGCCAGATGGGCGGGGTACAAATAAAAGAATTATTATTATTATTATTATTATTATTATTATTATTATTGAATCCAGACTTGACTTCAGCTAACATCCTATCTCATCCACACTACCTGTTCAATAATGGTCTGCAACTAGAAAAATGTAAGCTCCTTGAGGGCAGAGCCTATCTTTTTCATTTACTAAACCTCATAAAATGCCACATCCCTTGATGCCGTATATATCATCCCCGCAACCAATAATGTAGGAGAATGCTGAGGAGCCACCGTGCCCTTTTGGATATTTCTGTGTGCTGTATCCGTTTGCCTAAATAAATAGGGAAGTGTCTCCTTCAGTTAAGTCTTCAAATGCAGGGAGATAAATAGCCAGCTGGTTTGTTTCTCATTTCCTTCTTCCCTCTCTCTCTCATTGCAGCTTCTTCCCTATCAAGTCACTTCATTATTATCAACAAAAGCAGCAATGAGAGGCGAAAGTGTTGCTTTTCTTTAAATATTTGCTGTAGCTCATGTAATTACTTCGCTTGGCAAGTGCTGTGAAGTCTTATTGGATTTTCCCAACCTATTTCTTTGAGTAGTGAAACCCGCTTTCCCCTTACCTCTTCAAACCCTCCAGAGGAACTCTTGATAAACAGAGTTTCAGAAGCAGGGAAACGAAAGCCGAAAATGCAAAAAGAGGGTTTGGAGAGTCGGTTGCTTGGCTGACAGCTGCATTAATGAATCCCTTTCAAAGGATGGAAGGGTTTGGAGTCATGCAAAGTTGTGCTTTCTGCTGAGTTTTGCAGCTGCAAAGGCAAGGAGGGAGGGAGAAGGCGCCGCAGTCCCTTCATCCACCCTTCTTCCCCAAAAATAAGTGGACCCATTTCTGGTTTGAGGGGAAAACATCAGCTCCAGGTTTTGGGGGACCCTCAGGAAAGACACCCTCTATGCCCTCCCTTGCAATGTTACCGTTGTCTGTAGACACACATAGGTCACATAGAGAGCCAGTGTGGTGTAGTGGTTAAGAGTGGTAGACTTGTAATCTGGTGAACCGGGTTTGCATCCCCGCTCCTCCACATGCAGCTGCTGGGTGACCTTGGGCTAGTCACACTTCTTTGAAGTCTCTAAGCCCCACTCACCTCACAGAGTGTTTGTTTTGGGGGAGGAAGGAAAAGGAGAATGTTAGCCGCTTTGAGACGCGAACCCAGTTCACCAGATTACAAGACTACCGCTCTTAACCACTACACCACACCGGGGTGGGGAAGAAACCTTACTCCTGTAAGCATGAATGAGATTGGAGCATGCTTCAAGAAGAATGCTCAACGACAAGCACAATATTCACCATGAAGTTGTTATAGTAAGTGACACACTTTTACCCTTGGGGTGGGGAGGGGAAGGTGCTGGTAGAATGCTCCCAGAAAAAAAGCACTGTGCATCCCTGCTCTACGTTGAACAAACCAGGCCACATTCTTTGTGTGCGCATCAAAAATGCATAGCATCTTCCAGATTAGGGCAAACGCCCATTGCCTTGGTCTTCCGTCCAGCCTGCTTCATGAGCAGAAGAGAAATTATTTCATCGTTTCTCCCTGGCGATGTTGCAAATGAATGGTTGCAGGAGCGTTCCCGAGCCTCCTGCTTAATTCCCTACTTGTTTAAGATATGTGCAGGCACACAGCTTCTTGCTCCTGTTCTGCCGATCACTGGATCTCCAGCCCAAAGCTTTTGCCTTCCTGCGGAATCCCCGGCTAAATGGATATTAGCAATGCAGGCGTCTTCACCCCCTTCTATCTAATCAGGGTGGCAATGGCACTGCAATTATAGATCAGTCATCCGGTTCATTCTCTACATGGGAAATTACTACGTTGAAACCAAAAATTTCCCCTCTCTTGCCTCCTCCCACTTTGAGGATGCTGAGTAGCTCCTGGGGGTGGCTGCCTTCCTTTCGTTTGGTCTCGGCATTCAGAGAGCTATCACAATAAAGTCTTCAAGAGCCTCAAGCGACTTGGAAGCTCAGTTCTACAAAGGCTGTTAATTTCTCTGCTGTGTCTAACATCAGGGCTGGGGAACCTCGGACCTGAGGGCCAAAGGTGTCCCCCACAGGCCCCTGATCATGCTACGTTCCCTGCCCAAACACGACAATTACTGCTCTACTCTGAACCCTCCCTGAGTGCATTTTTCCTGCTCATAATTGCAACAGTGTGTGTCCCCATCAACAGTCTCGCCACAGCAATTTGCACTGACAGGAGTCTCCAGACCCGAGGGTCACCCCACATAGAGTGCATTGCAACAACCAAGGTTTGAGGTTACCAATGCATCAATCACCATGGTCAAGTTATCTCTGTCCAAGAAGTCCTATTTGATCTACCAGCTGGTGAAAGGCACTCCTAGCCACTGTGGTGCAGAGCTTCCAGTGACAATGGTGGATCCAGGATCAATCCCCAACGCCAAAACTGCTCTTTCAGTAGGAGCAAAGACCCCATCCAGAACCAATCTCTCTCTCTCTCTCTCTCTCTCTCTCTCTCTCTCTCTCTCTGTGTGTGTGTGTGTGCGTGTGATTTTGCAAAGTTTTCAATTTTACAATAAATGTGAAATAAAATACATCTTTTCAAATAAAAGCATAATTTGACTTCCCTCCTCCCCTTCTGTGGTTTCTTCTAATTTCACTTTTATTACTGCATCTCCACTATAATTCCTTATGATTATTACTCTCAACTTTTCAAATAAGTTAGTAGTTTAACTGCTTGTCTTAAGTTATTCCTGCTAATGTAGTTAGTTGTTTACAATAAAAAATTTTTTAATACTCCACATATTTTTTCCCCTTATCCACCTCTGAGCTGTAGCATCCTGCAAACCACTGTTGTAAATCTACACTGTCTTCCTCCTCCCTGGGAGGGTCAGGATGAGGAGGTGGTCTCCACCACCACTCCTCTGCCCAGCCCCTGACAACCATTGTGCCTAAACAGTGGCCCAAATTATACACAGAATTCCTCCGAGTTAGATCTTATGGAGAAGTATAGCTGTGTGTCATCACAGCATGACACTTAGCCCCCAAACTCCTAATGATCACACCCAGAGACTCCATGTAGATGTTAAAACATTGGGAACAAGATTGTACCTTGTGGTACACCATAGCACGAAGATCATGGAGCTGAAACACAGTCTCCAAATGCTACTCTCTGGACACAACCATCTACCGGTAAGTAAGGATCAGAACCACTGTAAAAACAGTGCCCCTAGTACCCATCCCACAGAGCTGGTCAAAGAGGATATCATGGTTTGTGATATCAAAAAACACAGAAAGATGATGGAGGAGGAGGAGGAGACTGTTGTGCAGTTCAAAAAAATTGCAGATTGATGTAGGAATCGGATGAAAGGGACTCATGAATGAACACATGTGGAACTGATCTGGAACACAAATTGACTCATCCATCCATCCCTAACGGTAACTGTGGGAGAGTGCAAATTTGTATTTCTATCCTTCCCCCCTGTACTCCTGTCATCTTTGGTATGAAAGGCCTGTGATCTCTGGACTTGACTGATCTGAATCTGACTTAAATCCAAGAGTTTTCTCATTTTGAAACTTTCGCTAGCGGAAAAGATGCTGGAAGACAGAGGTTGCGGCAGGTCATGGTGTATCACGCTGGCCACATCCAGTGTAAAGAAACAGCAGAACAACAACAACAACAATGAAACCAGTCAATTGCTGCACAATGCTGTACCATTAAGCAGTTCCCAAAATTAAAATATAGTTTAACATTCTCTTACGTTTGGAAGAACTTGGAGACGGAGCTTCTCTTTCACGTACTGGGTGGAAGGCTGCCTTTAGGGAAGAATCAGAGTTGCATTGCAGAGCAAGTGCTTTTCATGCAGAAGGTCTGAGGTTCAATTCCCAGTGAGTCTAGGCCAGTGTTTCCCAACCAGTGTGCCTCCAGATGTTTTGGGACTACAACTCCCATCATCCCTCGCTAGCAATACCAGTGGTCAGGGATGATGGGAATTGTAGTCCCAAAACATCTGGAGGCACACTGGTTGGGAAACACTGGTCTAGGCAATCCGAGAGAGTTATTGCCAGTCTGTGCAAGACAATACTGTACTTGATGGATCAATGGTTTGAGCGCAGTGGTCTGACTCCTGTGCAAGGGAGATGTAGCCTGATGAATGCAATGTCAGGACACTTGGTGTAATACTATCTTGTGATACTCAGAACCAGAACACATTCTCTGCGCAACCAGTGGTTTGGTATTTTTGTTCCATTTTATCAACTAAATGTGGCTTTTGGTCTGTTTGCTTGAGAAAGGATTTGCTAAGATATGACCCCACTGATCTCAGGGGTGCTATGATCCAATCTATAGATCAGAGGTGGGGAACCTCAGTCCCAGGGGCCAAGTGCAGCCCTCTAGGGCCCTTCCACATTGTGTCCCTCAACTGGCCACACCCTCACATGCCTGTCTGGGAAGAGTGTGGGAACGGAAGACAGTCTTATCTCTTCCACTATTGTACTGTACTTTTGCTTTTACTTGTTCCTGTTCTTCTCTCGGAGCTGGAGAGAGAGAGAGGATGCCATGACTCCTTTGTCTGTACATAGTGTGTAAATAAATACGTAGATTAGCTCTAGCCCTATGCGGCCTAGGACCCTCGTACTTACGGGACCACCTCTCCTGGTATGTCCCGCAGAGGACCCTAAGGTCCATGAATAATAATAGCTTAAGGGTCCCGGGCCCAAAAGAAGCCTGATTATCCTCCACCAGGGCCAGGGCTTTTTCAGTGACTGCTCCGACCTGGTGGAATGCTCTGTCCCGTGAGACTAGGGCCCTGCAGGACTTCCGCAGGGCCTGTAAGACAGAGCTATTCCACCTGGCCTTCAATTTAGCCTGATCCTCCATTCCTTTTTTCCCTTCTCTTTTTCTTTGAAGAAACCCTTTCTGAGACCCCACATTTAAACTCTTCCCTGGTCTCCTTACTGGCCCTAGCAGGAATAACTTGGCCAGTTAGCCCTGGTGATGTTACATTTATGTTGTATTTTATGCTGTTTTTCAGTTTTGTTTTTTTAAAAGTCGTTTTTAATCAATGTTTTATATTTGTTGTTAGCTGCCCTGAGCCTGGTTTTTAAATCGGGAAGGGCAGGGTATAAATAAAAATTTATTATTATTATTATTATTATTATTAGATTAGCTAGAAGATTAGTGTGCATATATCATTTGATATATGTCACTGAAGCGCGCTGGAGAAGAAGGGAAATGCCTTTTCCAGAGCTGTGCATACCGGAGGACGCTCGGAGTTCGGGGGCTGGAGGGACACCCCAGGGCGTTTTCCAACAAGCCACACCCCTCACCAGAGATGGGAGTCTCTGTCAATTTCAGTTTCTCCCAGTTTCTTGTTTTCCCATTCTTCAGTGCAGTTTTTCACACTTCCACATCAGCCTGTAAAACTCCTCTTGAAAGTTCATCAACAAATTTCTCCTGACACATTAAGCCAACAACTTACCTACATTTTACTTGTGTGCATTCTGTGTGTGGCGAAATTAAAAAGGGAGCAAGTGTCCAAGAAAAAGGCCTTTGGCTATCCCACCCACCTTTGCACCCAAGGTGTTTCCACTATACGTAACTTTGGTTTTAGGCGAAATCCTCAGAATGTAACCCCCACATAAGTTGCAGGTTTACTGTATACGCATGTTATGTGCAATGATGCATTTTAATGCACTTTAGTTTAGGCATTTTTCTCCATATTATTTGGTGGGCGAACGGCATTGCAAAATTCAGAGAAGTGTGGATTTGGAATGATGGCTGGGCTCCCTTTAACATATTGTTTCCGGAAGTGCAAATTTAGTTGTTTTGTCATTAAATGTAAACTGAATTTACTTTCTTCCTCAGTTACCCAGTTCCACATTCTCCTCAGGTGATTTTGCCTGGCTGGAGTTTGACCTTCAAATGTGATACAGTGGTACCTCGGGTTACATACGCTTCAGGTTACAGACTCTGCTAACCCAGAAATAATGCTTCAGGTTAAGAACTTTGCTTCAGGATGAGAACAGAAATCGGGCAGCGGCAGTGGGAGGCCCCATTAGCTAAAGTGGTGCTTCAGGTTAAGAACGTTTTCAGGTTAAGAACGGACCTCTGGAACAAATTAAGTACGTAACCAGAGGTACCACTGTAATGCCTCTTGCTCACCTGGATGGCTGGAGGAGGAGGAAGAGAGAGGTATGTTCGAAATGCAGCCTACTATACAAAGGTAAGAGTCACGTACTTCCCCTCTGGTCCTACCCATCACTGCAATGTGGTATTCAGAAGGGTTGCCCATGAAGGAATGCTGCCGTTGGACTGAAAAGGGTTTTCCTTCCCCGATACAGATTTTTTTTTTTTAATTAAAAAAAAAAGTTGTTTGAATAAGGGCCACACTAGACCTGGCATTAAATGTGTGATTGCAATTAATATGTCTAGTTCTTATATATTTATAACAGCAGCAGAATTGGGACCATGGTGTGTAGGAGGGGAATGGATTAACTTATCAGAGGGCATCTCTTTCTGCTCTGCTCTGAGTTCTGCTCTTAGCATTTGCTTTCAACTTCCATCTACACAAGCTGTTCCATCAAGCTATAGGAAACGCAGAGAGACAGAAATGCAGAGCTTCTCCATCACCTCTGATGAAAGAACTCTTCTTTTCCATCATCACACAGAGAAGAAGACCAGTTAATTTCTGTGAAAACCCCAAGACTTTGGGGAGCAGGAAAAGCCTTACAAATGGAAACTGGCTATATGAGAGGCGTATTTTTCTTTCTTTCATTTTCTCTCCCTCCAAACGATAGCAGTAACAAAAAAATGGACTGCCAAGACTAAAAGAGCTTGCACATTTGAATATATATATTTTGGTAAGGATTTATTATGTTTACAGAAAGCATGTCATTAAATCTCCAAGCCCCTGAGCGAAGCTCATCATTTGGTAATAAACTGATCCTACACACACACACACACACACAAACACAGAGAGAGAGAGAGAGAGAGAGAGAGAGAACAAAAAAACCACTTCCCTTTCTGTTAAAGAATAGATTACCATTTTTATGAATTAAGATACCACAATCCTTTTATTATTATCATCATCTAAATATCTTGATACTGTTTATATGGAAACAGTATCAAACCAAGCCGATTTTTGACCTAGAGTGGCTGCCCAATGTGTAATAGCGCATCGCCCTCTAGTGGCTGGTGTTTCTTTGCTGACCATTCTAACAGCCGTATTGGTAGTTTTTTATAAAAAAATCAAGAATGCAATTACTTTTGTGTAGATGCTGCATTTCCTAACTTATCAATAGACCGTTTGTCTTGGGTCGTTACATCCGCCACTCTGTTTCCTAGGGCATTTGTCTTCGTGTTAGCTAAGAGTTCTGGGTGAGTTTCGGGTGATGCACTTTTCTCAGAGGAACCTTTTGCATGATTCTGAGCCAAGAGAGAAGAGAACAATGAACGATTTCCCCAACCCTCCTATGATGCCCGTGAAAAGGTAGGGCTCCGGGCCTCACGTCATCATGCATTTCGGATGCAGTGCAGTTTCAATTCCAAAGGGAAAGCAGTGCAGGTGGCCTCTCAGAGAGCCAGTGTGGTGTAGTGGTTAAGAGCGGTAGACTCATAATCTGGTGAACCGGGTTCGCGTCTCCGCTCCTCCACATGCAGCTGCTGGGTGACCTTGGGCTAGTCACACTTCTCTGAAGTCTCTCAGCCCCACTCACCTCACAGAGTGTTTGTTGTGGGGGAGGAAGGGAAAGGAGAATGTTAGCCGCTTTGAGACTCCTTCGGGTAGTGATAAAGCGGGATATCAAATCCAAACTCTTCTTCTTCTTCTCAGAGAGCGCCGCGTTCATAGGCAACATGCATTGCCCATTTATACTGAGCTGATGGCTTTCCTAATGTGCAATGATGACTATAGGAGTGGTTTCGAGCCCAGGCTTGCAAGCCCTCTCAGAGCCTCCTGGCACAGGATTATTACCAATGGGGTTAGCTGCGTGTGTTGGGTTAGAAATGACGCAGAAGAGAGCCATGGACCAGTATGCCTTTCAGAGTGAAGGGGGTTTCCCCATTCCAAAACGAATGCCGATTATTCCTGTGCACACCCTTAAAACTTCCTCCCATTCCTAGGTACAGTCCTACCTTGGTTAATAATAATAATAATATTTCTTTTATTTGTACCCCGCCCATCTGGCCGGGTCTCCCCAGCCACTCTGGGCGGCCTCCAACAGATATTAAAATACATTAAAATATCACAGGTTAAAAACTTCCCTAAATAGGGCTGCCTTCAGGTATTTTCTGAATGTCAGATAGTTGTTTATCTCTTTAACCTCTGCTGGGAGGGCGTTCCACAGGGCGGGCGCCACTGCTGAGAAGGCCCTCTGCCTGGTTCCCTGTAGCTTTGCTTCTCGCAGTGAGGGAACCGCCAGAAGGCCCTCGGCGCTGGATCTCAGTGTCCGGGCTGAACGGTGGGGGTGGAGACGCTCCTTCAGGTATACAGGACCGAGGCCGTTTAGGGCTTTAAAGGTCAGCACCAACACTTTGAATTGTGCTCGGAAACGTACTGGGAGCCAATGTAGATCTCTCAGGACCGGTGTTATGTGGTTCCGGCGGCCACTCCCAGTCACCAGTCTAGCTGCCGCATTCTGGATTAATTGTAGTTTCCGGGTCACCTTCAAAGGTAGCCCCACGTAGAGCGCATTGCAATAGTCCAAGCGGGAGATAACTAGAGCATGCACCACTCTGGCGAGACAGTCTGCAGGCAGGTAGGGTCTCAGCCTGCGTACCAGATGGAGCTGGTAGACAGCCGCCCTGGACACAGAATTAACCTGCGCCTCCATGGACAGCTGTGAGTCCAAAATGACTCCCAGGCTGCACACCTGGTCCTTCAGGGGCACAGTTACCCCATTCAGGACCAGGGTTTCCCCCACGCCCGCTCGCACCCTGTCCCCCCAAAACAGTACTTCTGTCTTGTCAGGATTCAACCTCAAACGCCTTGCGACTCAAACATTTTGGCCCCCGAACGCCACAAACCCAGTGTTTTGGTTTGCGAACTTTTTTGGGAAGCCAAACGTCCGACATGGCTTCCGATGAAATGCAGGAAGCTCCTGCAGTCCATCGGAAGCCACGCCTTGGTTTTCGGAAGTCGGGTGGACTTCCGGAACGGATTCCGTTCAAGAACCAAGGTACAGGCAACTCCCAATTTACACGGAGCTTACATTCCGAGGCACTGCGTGTTGAACTGAAATTTCATATATAAAAAAGAAATTTCATATATTTGAAACACCGTTGAAAAAGCCTGCAAACACCCCATTCTGCCCAATTTTGTGACAGCTTCGGGTCACTTCCAGATTCGGCGCGATGCGTGCATGCGCAGTGCAGACGTGTTGGATGCGCCGAAAATGGTCATTGCTTGCACTGGGGAAAAAAGAAGGGCTTGCACCTTAAAGGTAAAGGTACCCCTGGCCGTTAGGTCCAGTCACGGATGACTCTGGGGTTGCGGCGCTCGTCTCACTCTATCGGCAGAGGGAGCCGGCGTTTGTCCGCAGACAGCTTCCGGGTCATGTGGCCAGCATGACTAACCTGCTTCTGGCGAACCAGTGCAGTGCACGGAAATGCCGTTTACCTTCCCGCCAGAGCGGTACCTATTTATCTACTTGCACTTTGACGTGCTTTCAAACTGCTAGGTGGGCAGGAGCAGGGACCAAACAATGGGAGCTCACCCCGTCGCGGGGATTCGAAGCTCGGACCTTCTGATCAGCAAGCCCTAGGCTCAGTGGTTTAGACCAGCGTTCTTCAACCTTGGGTCCCCAGATGTTGGTGGACTACAACTCCCATCATCCCTGACCATTGGCTAAGATGACTGGGGATTATGGGTATTGGAGTCCAACAACATCTGGGGACCCAAGCTTGAGGAGCACTGGTTTAGACCACAGCGCCACCCGTGTCCCCATGCTTGTACCTTAGATCCTCACAAGAACCACCATTTTCAGAGGCATTAATGCTCTGAATACCAGTTTTTGGGAATCACAAATGGACTGAGTGCAGTTGCTCTCAGGTCCTGCTTGCAGGCTTCCCACAGGCATCTGGTCGGCCACTGTGAGAACAGGACGCTGGACTAGATGGGCCATTGGCCTGATCCAGCACGCCTCTTTCATGTTTTGATGTCCTTCCCCCCCCCCAAGACTCAAAAACATATCTTGTCTACACTGACTGTCAGCAGCTCTCCGGGGTTTCAAATGGGGAGTTTCTCCCAGTCCTATGTGGAGATGCTGGGGATTGAACCAAGGACCTTCTCCTTGCAAGGCAGATGGCTTCACCACTGAGCTACAGCCCTTGGGGGAGTCCCAAAGGCCAAATAGAATGGTCTGGTGAGTCGGATTTGGCTCCTAGGCCTGAGGTCCCCCACCGGTACTTAAACAGCAGAAGGCCCAGTTGCAGAAAACTGGCTGTTTGTAAGGACCTCTTATTTATTTCCTGACTTCCTTTGAGCTCCATCTCCCAATCTCTCTCTCTCCCTCCCCTCCTTTCTTTCCTGCAGCTCCCTGGACTTGATCCAGTTGATTCCCCGAGCGTAAGAACAAAGGGCCTTCTCTAATCATCCGCGGAGTGGAACGCTGCCATTTCCCCCTGTGCGCCACTAACTTGGCAAGTTGACTTGATGGCCCAAGTTCTTCCCTGCTATATAATCCATCTCGCCGTCTCTCCCTACAAGAGCAAACAGACTTTTATTAGAGGCCAAAAACTGATACATGTTTCTGGGATCACAGGGTCCTCTTTCGTTGTGAGCTTGGGAAGCTGTGCCATGTGTTGAACTCTTTCTGAGGAATACAGTTGTCAGAGGGACTGTGCAGAGGCTAATGTTCGTTTTGTTCCTTTCATCCACGTTTCGGAGAGGAATCATCCATCATGGCTGACATCGTAACAATCACAGAAAGACAACAGAGCTTGGCTATATTCAAAGCTGCAACTCTGACCCAAATCAAAATCGAGGACTCCTTGTCTTCTGGGTGCCTTTGTTCCTCTTATGGATGGGAAAAGGAATACAGTATTTATTTACTTTCAAATACACTATTTCGGTTAAAACATTATTTATGCTGCCCTTCAGTAATAAAATCTATAGCAGTTTACAGACAATAGGATCTGTAAAAGGGTTAATATAGCAAGGATGATCGTTGCAATTTTACATTTTGTGGACAAGGGGGGTCAGGTTTTGTGAGGAGAACAGTTAACCCTGCTTCCTTTTTTTCCTTCAAAAAATTTATTGGGTTTTACAATTTTAAAAGCACAAAACATACATAGTGGTTAAATTTTCATACTTCCCCCCTCTCACCGTGGGAAGCCAAGATCCATCCCCCCCCCCTCACAGGGGTAAACACATGCATTGTACATTTAACCTTACTATTATTTTTACTAACATTGCTTAGGCCTGGCCCAATTCTGTGGGCCAGAATCTATCTTTACATATTTCGGTTGACTTCCTCAAGTCCCCCTCTGTTGAATTCATTTTAAATCCTCTTTAACAGATTGATACATCTATTTTTATAACATCCTAAAAACAAAAAACAAAAATGCATTTACTTATTAAACCTAATTTTAAACCTGAGCCTACTGGTACTTCTGCTCCTTCCTTAAATTCTAATCATCTGTACTCTATACTATACTCATTTTTTTTTTAATTAAAACTTCCCCCCCTTCCTCCCATTGGTTTCAGAGTTTTTAGCCAAATTTTCTTTTCTTTAATAATCATTTTATATTAATTATCATTAATAATCCCTATGCCAGACACCATTTCCATATATCATCATCCTGCTTACTTGGGGGTAATCCCCGTGGAATCCAACAGGGCTTACTTCTGAGTAGAAATTGTTGTAAATTCTTGTTTAATCTGGCACAGGTTCTTGTTTCGTTATGGAAAAGGGGGAAATGGCACGGTATCCTGGGTAGCTAAAACAAATAACTAAAAGTCAGTGTGGTTAGAGTGTCGGACCACAAGCTGGAAGACCAGGGTTCAAATGCCCCATTCAGACCAGAAGCTCACTGGGCGACCTTGGGCCAGTCGCTGCCTCTTAGCCTGGCCTACCTCGCGGGGTTGTGGAGATGATAAAACAGGGAGGAGGAGGAGAACTTGGTATGACACTTTGAGCTCCTTGGGGGAATGGTGGGATATAAATGTAATAAATAAATAAATTTAGATAGAGTACTATATTTATATGCAACAGCGGCCACAAGGCTGCTGGTGGCAAAAAATTGGAAAAGTACTGAAATCCCAACAAAAACAGAATGGCTGGTAAAGTTAATAGAGTACAATAATGTAATTAAGATGATGGGGATAGTTGGAGAAGCATCAAAGGATAAGCTGGAAAAAGAGTGGAATGCCTTTGGGGGATACATCCAAGAATATATCGAAAAATCTGAGCTCCTATCAAAGTGAAACAAGTTCCGTGAGAAATGTAAAGTGGAAGAAAAACTTAAGGAGGTTTAAATATAAATAATGGGGAGAAATAGTCTTAAATAAGAGTATACAAGAGAAATGAAAGGAGAATGAAGACATTGCAACTGAGAAGATTGGAAGTCAAACACTGGGTGAGGTGGGGGGTGGTGAAGGATAAAGGTGATGGAGGGGTAAGAAGGAACACAAAAGGTGTGTATATTTGTAAAGGTATATATGTGTAGAGGTTTATATGTGTAGTATATGCATATGTATATGTATATGTGTATGTCTTCTTTTTAACAAATAAAAATTTAAATTTTTTTAAAAAAAATTAAAAAATTCTTATTTATTTATTTATGTAATAAATAATTTATTTAAGCCAAAACATGTTCAAGTAAATAAAATAGGCCTTTCACAAATGCCTAAAGCAGTTGTGGGAGACTTTCGGCCCTCTAGATATTGTTGAGCGTATGATTCATACAGCCTCTTAATTTTTAAAGAGGGTTTCAGTTGCTGGTATTACTTTTTTCCATACTTGCTGGCTGGAGTCGTTTCCAATTCAGAGATATTTGTTCAAAACCGATTTTGACAAATTTTTAAAAAAACTAAAAATCTCTGTTTTTCGGTTTTCTTTCGGGAAAGCAGACATCAAACTATGTTTGCCTTTCTTCATAAGTAAGTTTACAATGATTTATGGTTAGCGAGGTTTTTCAACCCCACTTTCCTCTGCTAATGACAACATAGAGGAATGATTCATTCACTATCCTGTACAGCTGCTATTGAGTTTTCGCTGCCAGTGGATTAGGCAAGCACAGACAGTCTTCTGGTGTACGCACAACATGGCAGGGCACTGCTGAAATTGTGTTTCCTATCTGCTGAAAGAAAATTATGTTAGGGGAAGCCATTTGGAAATGGTAGGGAACAGTCCTGAGTTAAAAACAAACCCCTCCGCTTAGCACAATGACCTGACAATCGATCTATGTAGCTCAGTATTGTTGCAGGCACCCTAATCTCTGAGCAGTGGGAGACCCTAGGGGTTTCTGCTCTTATAGAATTTGTAGAATCATAGAATTGGGAGGGGCAATGAGGGTCTAATAATAATAATAATAATAATAATAATAATAATATAGCATAAATGTACCATGACCCACCCCAGGCCACTAAGAGATCCTCTTTTTTTGTTGGTAAAAGGTAAAGGGACCCCTGACCATTAGGTCCAGTCGCGGACGACTCTAGGGTTGTGGCACTCATCTCGCTTTATTGGCCAAAGGAAACAGCATACAGCTTCTGGGTCATGTAGCCAGCATGACTAAGCCGCTTCTGGTGAACCACAGCACTGCACGGAAACGCCGTTTACCTTCCCGCTGGAGCGGTACCTATTTATCTACTTGCACTTTGACATGCTTTCAAACTGCTAGGTTGTCAGGAGCAGGGACTGAGCAACAGGAGCTGACCCCATCGTGGGTATTCGAACCGCCGACCTTCTGATTGACAAGCCCTAGGCTCTGTGGTTTAACCCACAGCACCACCCGCGTCCCAAAATCCAAATTTTGTTGGATTTGCTCACAAAGTAAACTACTGTTAGTGCAGTTCTAGAGTGAATTGCTTTTTGCCTGTTACTTCTGAAAGCAAAAACTGCAGGCATGGTCTGCTTGTTTCTTGTTATTATCAAAACAATTCCACAGCTAGGGAGCCACCACTGAGAAGGCTCCCTCCAGTGGGGGGGACGACTCCGAGAACCATCTACGATGAAGATCTTAAGGACCAGGCAGCTATAGGTGGAAGGATGTGATCCTTCAGATAGCTTTTCCCCACGTCTTTTATGGCTTTACAGATGATTGCCCACATTTTGAATAACACCCAGAATTGAATTGGAAACCAAGGTGAACATACCCTCTATGTGTGAAGCGACCCTATTTAAAAACATTGGGTTTCAGGTAATATTCAGATTCTAGCTATCATTCTGCTCTTTCCTGTTCACACGTGTATATCTTCCCTTTGTGTTGCCGTAATCAAGTGATGACCATGCATGTGTGAACTAACCCATACCTTGGCCACAAAAGCTTCGGACTCTCAGCTACACCAAGTCTCTCTCCTCATCGGCTTGTTTAAACTGCCATTTCCACAACTAACTAAACCAGGGCTTCCCAAACTTGGATCTCCAGCTGTTTTTGGACTACAGCTCCCATCATCCCAAGCTAGCAGGACCAGTGGTCAGGGATGATGGGAATTATAGTCCAAAAATCGTTGGGGAACCCTGGTCTAAACTGGCTGGCAATGGCTCTTCAATAGTTTAGGCAGAATCTCTCCCAGCCCCACCTGGAACTGTCAGGGATTGAAACCGGGACGTTCTGCATGGCAGATCCTCAGCTCCTGAGCTCCTGAGATATAGCTCTTCTCAAATCAACAGGAAATGTATGTTCTTAAAGTAGCATCTAAGAGATCAGCTGCTAGATCCTGAAACACTGTACAGCAGAGAACAGGCAGGCAACTCTGTTTTGTGGCAAACTGTTAGGTGATGCAGACAAAGACATCTGAGTTATGTGGTGGACTCCAGGTTTTGAAACCAAGGGCACTGGTAAGAGAACCGAAGGCGGAATGAGGCAAGAGAAGTCCCGACTTCAGCATCTCCTCTGCATCACACTGAGAGCCAGTGTGGTGTAGTGGTTAAGAGCGGTAGACTCGTAATCTGGTGAACCGGGTTCGTGCCTCCGCTCCTCCACATGCAGCTGCTGGATGACCTTGGGCTAGTCACACTTCTCTGAAGTCTCTCAGCCCCACTCACCTCACAGAGTGTTTGTTGTTGGGGAGGAAGGGAAAGGAGAATGTTAGCTGCTTTGAGACTCCTTTGGGTAGTGATAAAGCGGGATATCACATCCAAACTCTTCTTCTTCTCCTCCAACCAAACATAACTCTGGAAGAGAAATGCAACCTCTGTGGACTGCAGCCTAGCAACCACTATTTTCTCTCCTTCAGAGACGATCCTCCCACAAGAAGCAGTGACAGCCTCCAACCTAAATGGCTTTAAAAGGTGATTAGACAAATTCATGGAGGAGAGGGCGATCAAAGTGTGGTGTAGTGGTTAAGAGTGGTTAAGAGAGCCAGTGCGGTGTAGTGGTTAAGAGTGGTAGACTCGTAATCTGGGGAACCAGGTTCGCGTCTCCTCTCCTCCACATGCAGCTGCTGGGTGACCTTGGGCTAGTCACACTTCTCTGAAGTCTCTCAGCCCCACTCACCTCACAGAGTGTTTGTTGTGGGGGAGGAAGGGAAAGGAGATTGTTAGCCGCTTTGAGACTCCTTTGGATAGTGATAAAGCGGGATATCAAATCCAAACTCTTCTTCTTCAAAGGCGACTAGCCATGATGCTTTTGCTCTGCCCCCACAGCTGGAAGCCAGTTGCTGGAAACCTCAGGCGGGAAGAGTGTTCTAGTGGTCAGATCTTGCTTGCTGGTTTCCCACGGACATCTGGTTGGCCATGGGGAGAACAGGATGGGCTCTTCTTATGTCCTTATCCTAATTCACAAGTCGCAAAGACACCATTTGGAAATGATTCAGGAGCAGCAAAGCATCCATCTGCACAAACCTGAAATATAGGATGTTAATAAAGCCAAGGAAAAACACTCTTACCTTGTTGGCAACAGGTCAGTTTTTAAATGAACATTGCCCTCTTTCACAGACAGAGGGCACGGAGCTGAATTTGGACTCTTTGAAGCGATCTCAGAACTTGAGCCAAGCTCTTTTAACCATCGGGCAATGCAGATTCAAATGTCTTGCTCTCGCGATTTCCACTAAAAGAACCAGTTAGAACTAACAAACCTGGCACTCACAGACCTCCTCTTTTCATCTTCTGGTTTGGTAGTAAGCAGAAATGACATGGATTTTGTATCCTTCTCATGAATTCCTTTCAGAGCTGATTTAACGATGTGTGGTTGTTGTTAATGCGGCAGAATCTTCACCCTCCATCATCTGTTACCTATTTGATAGAATCATAGAATTGGAAAGTACCCTGAGGGTCATCTAGTCCAACCCCCTGCAGTGCGGGAATCTCAGCTAAAGCATCCATGACAGATGGCCATCCAACCTCTGCTTAAAAACCTGAAAGGAAGGAGAGTCCACCACCTCCAGAGGGAGACAGTTCCACTTTCAAACAGCTCTTACTGTCATAAGGTTCTGATGTTTAGTTGGAATCTCCCTTCTTGTAACTTGAAGCCATTGGTTCGAGTCCTACCCTCCAGAGTTGAAGAAAACAAGCTTGCTCCATTTTCCATGTAACACCCCTTGAGATATTTGAAGATGGCTATCATATCTCCTCCCACTCTCCTCTTTTCTAGGCTAAACATGCCCAAGTCCTTCATCAACTTGGTTTCCAGGCCTTTGATCATCTCGGTTGCCCTCCTTTGTACCCATTCCAGCTTATCAATATCCTTCTTAAATTGTGGTGCCCAGAACTGGACACAGTATTCCAGGAGGAATAGACACAGCATGCCTCCTTTCCCAACCCATTTGCCCAATGGTGTATGATCTGCTTTCCTCTGTATAATCCCATGCTGCTGAAGAGGAATGTTTATGGATATTCCATCCACATGTGGGGCCCAGACACCAAATGTGCTCCCCATTCCTCTCTGTCTGGCCTCAGGACTCTCACAAGGCCCCTTCCCTCCCCAACCTTGCTCAGCCCCCTCCTCAAGTGCTTGGAGTATGTCCACCATCTGTGAGAAATGCCTACATGAATAGGGACTGGAAATAGATGCCCACAGAAGCCTCTGATGTTTGGATGGGTGGAATGCAGCCTATTGTACAATGATAAGAGTCACATCCTTTGCTCCAGCCATCCTTGCCTCTGGCCACACCCTCCAGAAAGCTGCCCCCGAGGTTGTGCAGCCCTTGGAATGAAAAAGATTCCAGTCTTATGAATTACCTGATTTCTTGGTCCCTTTTCTGTTTTAAGAATTTCTTACGCTACTTCAGCAGCCTCTTGAGCTCTCAAAGCACAGCTTAAAGCAATTCTATGATGTGTTATATATTTCAGCTAATATAACCCCTTTTAGCTAAACACTCCAGACATTTACCGAATGCATGCAGGCATACTGGGGCGATGTCCTTTGGCCTCATTCCCAAGATCAAAATCCCTGCTAGCTCCACCCTTTGACCTCCGCATGTTCAAAGCAAGATCAAGGTCAATTGGTACAAAAACAGGAGGCCCAGTTGTAAAGGGCTCCTGATCACTTGGAGAAACACTTCTTTGGAAATTGAACCACTGTCCAGACTTCAACATTCAAAAACTTTACTTGAAGAAACTTTACTTGGGAAACCCAGCCAGATGGGTGGGGTATTAACAACAACAACAACAACAAAATTAAAACATAATATTTACAGTTACATGCTTCTCCAAGCATGGACTTTTGGTCTCTTCTAACTTCCAAACAACTGCATTTTCCTTTCTTTTCAGATCTCAGCATTTTCAGCCTTCTGTATCTCAGTTAGGCCCTGCCGTGAAGCTCCTATGAGAGATTTCTTCTTTTACCTTCTCCTGCAGCTTTGCTCTCTTTCTTCCCAGCAGAGAAGAAGCACTCCCACATTCTATTCAACTTAGCAGTGTTCACAGTGGATTCTAAAACACAGCCATCTTGCTTCACATAAAATGGAGTCTCTCCTTCACTAGCTACCTCTCATGGGACCAATGCTAGCCAATCCCATGAGAACTACTAGAGAACTCTCTAGAATTCAGTTACAAACCAATCACATTTAAACACATAGTAATTCATACGAGCATTTGCAATTTCAGTGAATTAAATTACTATACTTAACACAGACTCCCTTTTCAAACCTCCTGTCAAACTCACAGGTGTCAGGGAAAGGGCCAGTGTTGACTCTTCCCGGGATTCATACATACACCCAAAACTTTGTTTGCTCATCTGCCTACAACATAGCATTATTGAGGTCCTTAAAGCACATACACAGCACTAACCACATTCCCTCACAGAGCCCATGCACCCTTGACTCATTTTGATGCATCGTAGACAGTTCGGCGCTATTATCCTTAATGCATCACAGCAATTGGCAGTCTGTATGCAAGAGGCAGCGGAAAAACAGGGACGACTTAACCTTCTTTCCCCTTAACTCCTAGCTTTCCTGATAAGAAATCTTCCATTGCCACAAGCCATTAAGCATACGCCTACAGACAGATAGGGAGTAATGGGCTCAGATAGCATAATGCATGCTCTCTAGTCCCAACAGTGACTTCTACCTTTGATTTAATTTACCAGATGAATGTTTACATCGGTGACTTAAAAAGTGATACAGCCTTCCCGGGATGCTTGCTAACTGAGCATTACTTTTTAATCGATAGCGCTATAAATTACTAAGTAGCACATTTCATTCTATGAAGTGCCCATCTGGAGCCACCGTATTCATCAAGTGCAAGTCTTAATATTCTTCTGGGTTCCTTCCCAGTCGTTTGCCTTCAAAACAGATGGCTTTGTACCTCGTGTAGTTCCGTAGCAATCAATGCGAGTTTGATCACAAACAAAAAAAGAGGGTTATCACGTTCGCAAAATTTGTGCAGTATATGATCTGACAAGGCGGTTGGGCTTTGGTCTGGTGAAAGCTTACTGTGCATGCTCAGGAGCATATTTTATATTCTGACCTGCGGATGAACTTCTTGGGGAAATAGTGCTCGATTTGGAATATAGCTGAGCATCATGAACTGATCGGTTTATTAATACTCAGCCAAATAATTACAAGCTGACATAACACCAGTACCCAAGAGCATGCGTCACAAATTTATGGTGTGACCATGCTTGGTCAGTTCTGGTCACATCTAAAAGGATATTGTAGAGTTGCAAAAGATTCAGAAAAGGGCAACCAAAATTATTTAAGGAATGAAACAATTTCCCTACAAGGACAGGTTCCAAGACTTGGGAATTCTTCATTTAGAGAAAACACAAGTAAGAGGGGACATGATAGAAGTGTATACAATTATGCATTGTGTGGATAAAATAGATTGGAGTTTTTCTTCCTCTTTCATAACACTAGAACTCAGAGACACCCAATGAAATGGAATGCTGGAAGAGCAAATAAAGTACCTATTCACACAACACACTGTTAAACTGTGGAACTTGCTCCCACAGGATGAACGTTGGCCACCATGTTGGATGGCTTCAAAAGAGGATTAGTGAAATTCATGGAGAACAAGGATATTAATGGCTGCTATCTACAATGGCAATGCTCTGCCTCCACCATCATAGAGAGTATGCTTCTGAATAACAGTTGTCAGAAACCACAGCAAGGGAGAGTGCTGTTCTTGTGCTCTTATATTCTTAGCAATTTGAACTTCAAAAAAGGCCCCAAAAAGTAAGTTGGGAAAGAACAAAATGATACAAGAAATAAGCAACCCCTTGTCAAATTTCCCTGCATTTGGAAGCAGTAGCCAATGTTGAACAATGTGTGCAAGAGACAAAGTCATGAAGGCAGAGGAGGAACTCAACACTGCCATGATCCCTGACCCAGGGACTATGAGCTATGTGATGGAGACCTCAGAAAAGGATGAGATCCTGGCTCTATCCTTGAGGGAAGGACTGCCAAGATCTTTTCCAGGACCCTCTCAGACAGACACTATACCGCTGCTGTCCTCAGATTCAGAAAGGTCTCACTGACTCCCCAACCCACAGGAAGCAAAGACTGCAAAAGAAGGTCTTTGGATGGGAGAGAAGTCTATCAGTGGCTACTAGTCATGATGGATATATTCAAACTCTGCAACCAGAGGCAGTATGCTTCTGGATATTCCACCCTGGATAGATCAGTTGGTTAGAGAGTGTTGCTGATAATGCCAAGGTTGCAGGTTCGATCCCCATATGGGGACAGCTACATATTCCTGCATGATATCCCTGGTGATCCTCAGGGTCCCTTTCAACTCTACAATTCTATAACTCTATGATTCTATGAATGCTAGTTGCTGGAAACTGCAGGAGGGGTGGGGTGCTGTAGAGCTCAGCTCCTGCTTGCAATCTTGTTACAGGCATCTGGTTGGCCACTGTGAAAACAGGATCCCCAATTAGATGAGCTATTGGCCTGAACCAGCAAGGTCTTCTTATGTTCTTAAGGCAAAGGTCTTTTAAATATCTAGCCAGATCCTCTGGGGATGCAGGGCTTACTCCAGACCCAGTTAACATATACTACAAGGTTGCAGTTTGACCTGGGTGCTTGCATGAGCAACAAGTTGCACAGTTGTTTCAGCAGGATCCTAGGAGCTCTCCAAGGTCCTGCAGGTGCTCTGGAACTTGCTGCGGATTCCTAAGACTCTTGACTAGACCTCTTGACATTGCTAAGCTATAAAAGAGGGGGTGAGCTTCTTAACGACTCTCAGCACTAATAACAAACCACACTTCCCAGAATTCTTTGGGGGGGAGCCATGTCTGTTTTAAGCAATATCATAGTGTTTTAGATGGATGGTGTGAGTGTGACCTAACTTAAGGAAATTCAGGGAAGTTTCCCACCTATTCCTCCCCAACGGCAACCCTCCTGCCCCATCCCTCCCCACTTGTTTGGGAGGGCCCCCCTAACCTCTGGATGCTCTTTGGAGGAAACAGTTGGCTGATGAAGGGTGGGGCGGGGCATCTTTGAGTGAATATCTTAGGAATCCGAGCCAATGCTTTTCTGCCAAGTCAGTTTACACATCTTTCTGCTGATCATTAAGTGTGAAGAAATCAAATGAAGCATGTATGAACAAGTCCCAGGTCATCTAGCATGCCTATTTTCAATATTATTTAGTAGAAGGGTTTTTTCCCCCCCACAGAATCCAGTGAACCGATAAGGAACAAAAGCCAGTTTGTTCTTTCAATGGCTGAGCTTCATTCTTTCACTCCATTAACACAATTCTTCAAGCTCATATCAAGGCAATCTCTTTTTTTAAAAAAAAAAATTAAGCTATGCATTATTTAAAAATATCAAGGGGGAAGAAAACACCAGGAGATCGTGATAGGCTTGATTTTTTAAAATAAATCTGAATGCATCCTTCACAGTTTACCGTAATTTTTGTTACTGCTGCAACTCAACATTTCATTCTTTTTAAATCAACCATGAATGCATATTTAAGTCTTTTTATATAAAAAGATCTATTTGTCATCCTTTCAAAACCCATAGCCAAGCTTCTAGGGCAATATAGCCACAAAGTAAACTCTATGGAGTATCTTTCATCACTAATCCTCAAAGATTGCGCTTATCAATGCCTATTTCTCTCTCCTTCATTCTAGTCCATCCATAGTGGATGGCATGGAGAGGCGCCATCACTCACCTGACCACCCAACAGCGGAGTCATTGACGCTTACCAGAAAAGGGCTGGGGAGGCAGCAGGGCTGTTTGTGCAGTTCAGATGCACCAGCAGACCCAACCTAGTGTACCTGCTGGGGTGGTTGCTCCACACCAATCTCCCTGCCATTTCCCAACTCCTCCTCTTCTCCCTGGTAAGCAGCAGTGATGGGAAGTCATGTGGGATGCACATACATACATACTCCTTGTGCTCTGCTCTGCTCCACTCCCCCTTTCTTCCTGCCTTGTCCTCTGCCTGCCCCTCAGAGTTTGTGCATCATGTGGGGCTGGGCCTTGGGAGCGGCAGCCTCTCCTCCTCCTTTCTCATTCTCCAGCAGCCACAACGAGCTGCACAAGAGAGGCCAATAGTAGTAGCCATGGAGAGGCAACAGAATGCTCCCTTGCTGCTGGTGGTGCTTGGGACAAGCGCCGGCTCAGCTTCCTCCACGAGCTCAGCAGCAGCAGCACTGGCAGGGGGGAAAGGGACATACTGGGATCAAATCACAAGCTGGGATGGCTTTGATAATTCCAGGACTAGCTCTGGAAAATTAGAACGCTTGAATGGTATGGCATAAGCTAATATGGGGGCCGTTTTATCCTTATCACAGTTGATGGCCCTTCTTGTTTGCTGCTATAGTCATTGTTGGGTTTGCAACATCCCTCACATCCCCTTCAGCAATAAAAACATAAGAGCTCAGCTGGATCAGGCTAAAGGCCCAACCAGTCCAACATCTGGCAAAACAGATGCTCCCAGCAAACCTACAAGCAGAATTTGAGCTCAGTAGCCCTCTGCCCAAGGGACCCAGGTGGCGCTGTGGGTTAAACCACAGAGCCTAGGGCTTGCTGATCAGAAGGTCGGCGGTTCGAATCCCTGCGACGGGGTGAGCTCCCGTTGCTCGGTCCTGCCAACCTAGCAGTTCGAAAGCACATCAAAGTGCAAGTAGATAAATAGGAACCGCTCTGGCGGGAAGGTAAACGGCGTTTCCGTGCGCTGCTCTGGTTCGCCAGAAGCGGCTTTGTCATGCTGGCCACATGACCCGGAAGCTGTACGCTGGCTTTCGGCCAATAAAGCGAGATGAGCGCCGCAACCCCACAACTGGACCTAATGGTCAGGGGTCCCTTTACCTTTACTAGCACTCTGCCCACCAACGGGCATTCAAAGATACAGTTCCTCTGGCACTGGAGGTAGAATGTGATGCATTGTGCCTTAGGATAATACAATAGATGCCCCCCCCCCTTGAACTCATTCCATTATCCTGCACCTAATGCAATAACTGGCTGTAAATGGCAATAGAATCAAGCGATGCTAAGCTAACGCAATTAGCTGTTGTTCAGCAGAGCTCGCCACTTTCCCTTTCAAGAGCCAACCACCCTTCATCACTGGCGAGGGGCACTCAGTGACCATTTTTGTTTGTATCTTTCCCATGGTTGTAATCACATTACTCATCAACGAGCCACAAAATGATGGTATCATGAAAGCATCTTTCCAGTTAGAAGGCAGAAGTCGGGTATAGCCGCCAGGAAGTTCACAAAAGAGCAACAGATGTAATAACCTCGGAGAATTCCCCAGGGGATGATGCAGCAGAGTCTGGAGCTCAGAGGAAAAAGACATTTCATTATATAGAGGAGGAAGAAAATCAAATACATGAGAGAAATACAAAGCTTAAACAAATTGTTTTGCGAGAAAAGTTGCTCTGGTTGCAGTCCGTCCAAATAGGTTGACTTTTTTTTTTTAAAGAAAAAGATGAAGAAAGATATGAGTGTATATTTTTGGGAGGGAAAGACATTTCCTTCCTTCCTTTTCTTCTGTAATAACATTTTCCTTATTTCCCCCCCTCTCAGCCAGAGAGTGTAATTTAAGCATGCAGCACCCTGCACCACACATAATTTAATTAGATATTATGCCATTGAAATTAGAATTGCATTGGTGAATTTCAGCTCCATACTAATGAATAGTGCTTTACCAAGTATTAGATTTTAAGAGACCCTGTTTGATTAGGCTGGCCAAAAAAAGGGGGGAGGGTTATTCTCAGAACTCGCTGGTTCTGTAGGGAGCTGACTTGTATATTGCAAGGATGCCTATAGATTGATCTGGGTCTATAGGGAGAGATGGCTTGTATATTGAAGACACCCATGGAGTGAACTGGGTCTCTGTGCACAGACACACAATGAAGCCTTTCTGCAGTCACGGGAACCTTGTCAGACAAGCCCCAGATGCAGGGATTTGGGGAATGGTTTGACCTTGTGGTTGGGATTCTACACATTAGAAGAGAAGGTTAAGGGGTGATATGATAGCCATGTTCAAATATATAAAAGGATGTCATATAGAGGAGGGAGAAAGGTTGTTTTCTGCTGCTCCAGAGAAGCAGACACGGAGCAATGGATTCAAACTACAAGAAAGAAGATTCCACCTAAACATTAGGAAGAATTTCCTGACAGTAAGAGCTGTTCGACAGTGGAATTTGCTGCCAAGGAGTGTGGTGGAGTCTCCTTCTTTGGAGGTCTTTAAGCAGAGGCTTGACAGCCACCTGTCAGGAATGCTCTGATGGTGTTTCCTGCTTGGCAGGGGGTTGGACTGGATGGCCCTTGTGGTCTCTTCCAACTCTATGATTCTATGATTCTATGATTCTAGTTCCTGTGGACTTCCTTGAACACATTAATTTGAGGAAGTTCACAACAGCAAGCTTTCTTCTGAAGAGTAAGAGAAGGAACAGAACGTGCCCAGGCAGGTGGGGCAAACTGTCAGGGCACAGTGGGAGTGTCTCCCACAGGATCCTCTCTAGCAAACTTACAGGAAAACTCTGTGAGCTTCAGCTCCCATCCTGTGCCTATCTAGCAAACATGAATCGTTGATTTGGCTGCATGGCAAATATCCCACATCTTCCTCTCCCATGCAGCCACCTGTGACCCCCCCTGAAAAGTCGCTCTGGGTCTTCAGGTACCTTGAATGCTGTGGAATGGCGCATGGAGGGGTGTTGCAAGAGAGAAGGGAGCTGAAAAATGATCCTTGCTTTTGCTTCCTTACATACACATATTTTAGGATTGAAGCCTGGTTTGGGGTGTTTGCCCCATCCTCTACCAGCCCCCTGTGCTCCATTGGAAGTTGTTCAGGAGGACCTCCATTGGAAGTTGTTCAGGAGTTGTTCAAGTGACTCAACAGGTGGGACAGTACTGCTTTGCAAGCTTCCTGGTTGATAGGTCACTTACTGGGAGAGGGGGAAGGTGGTGGAGAAGGCGGTGCAGTTGAGGAGCACTGAATTTGTTTTGTGGGTGCATTTGGACCATGACGACCTCCATTCTGCCTCTCTCCCCCTCCCAATAAGCAACAATGACAAATAAGTGTAGTGACTCCATCCAGTCTGGTGAGCTCCTTCTGCTTCTGACCCCTCTGAGAGACTTTTGGTGGATTGTGAGGAGCTGCTGGGGTGGGGAGATAGGTTGGGAAACACCTCTCCTTCCATGAACTTCCTTAAGCTGCCTTCTGATCCAAGCCAAGATCTCCCAGTGCAGGACTTGCCATCATAGTTCAATAGAAATCCCACTTCCATGGGAGAAATGTTAGAGGTGCATATGGGAGATTTCTATGTCCCTAGTGGCCCCAATAAGCCCAGCAAAAGATAATCAAGCATGGTCATATCTGCATAGCCTCATTCTATGGTTTGTGGTTTAAAACCCTGATTAACCATGCAGTTACCCAGGCACCCCTTTTGACAGCCCTGGATCGCTCCGAGTGGACCCTACCCTGGATAGCTCCGTTGGTTAGAGCACGGTGCTGATAACACCAAGGTTGCAGGTTCAATCCCCATATGGGACAGCTGCATATTCCTGCATTTCAGGGGGTTGGACTAGATGGTCCTCAGGGTCCCAAATCTATGACCCAGAGTGATATGGACTGCGTTGACTCACTCTGGGTATCCCAGATAGACCCAAATTCACCTGATTTGGTTCAGGATCCCGGGTTTATCCAGAGCCAGTGAGCCAGTTATGCTTAGTAGAGCTTGCTTGGATACAACCCATGGCATTGTTTGAAGGGGCATTCTAGAGGGGAAAAAGATTCGCTCCCACCATGGATGGGCATCTAAAACCAGCAGGACCACGAGAATCATATAATACAGCAGTCAGTAGCAGCAAGGAACCAATTTTTCACCCCTGCCTTGAAATTTGTCGTTGCCCCCTGAAATATGGGAGAGTCTGCACAGTTCGCTGTGACCCTCCTCTGGCTGAACTTTGGGGATTCCGAAAGTTCACCCCGACATTTGGATAGATAATGAAAGGGAATCACTGTGGGGATCTCATTCTCTCAGTCAATATGGCAGAAACAGGCACTCTTCGTAATTACTGTGTCAGTAAGACTGTGCATCTGTAAGACAAATCACCTCCAACAGATGAATGCAATTGTCAGTGAGGAAGAGGGCCACCCGGACTGGATTACACTGCAGAAAAATATATGGAATGCCAAGCCTTCCTGAATATGTATGCAATTATCCTCCATCATGCTGTATACACAAGGAAGACACATCCCAGATCCATTGCACAGAATCTTACCAACTCCAATTAGAAAAAATACACGGTCCTTTGCTCCAGTTTTGTGTTTGGCATCCATATTCACTTATAATATTTAGCACCTGCTTTTATCCACAAAGAAACCTGACATCATCCAGAATTCTTCACCCTGAAAAATTCCAGCGACTGAAACTTTGTACATTAACTGTTCCACCAGGGGTGACATTGATAATGAAGTGAATGGCTTGTTGAAAAGAAACAAGACAGCTGCAATTATTATTATTATTATTATTATTATTATTATTATTATTATTATTAAAATTTGTACATCCGAAGATCTCAAGGAGGTTTGCAGGATAAAAATACAAGAGGAAAACACAAAATACACAATAAGAACAAACACAAAACAAACCAATAACCACCCCTCCCTCCTTTATTTTGATAAAGATGCAGCAAATCACATCCGAGGGTATTTAAACAGGTGTTGGCATTATTAAGTAGCAAGTCCTGAAATGGGTCCAAATTGTTTTTGGGAAAGCACAGTGGACAGAGGAATGCATCTGGTTGGCTACTTTGAGAACAGGATGCTGAAATAGATGGCCTGATCCTGCAGGGGTCTTCTTATGTCCTTATATGCAAGCAGAAAATAGCCTCAGGAATGCTTTTCCCAAGGCTTTTTTTGTGTTCTTAAATGTGAAGCTCTTGTAATGTTGTTACTCAGAAGAATAATCCTTCATGGGTCAATGGGACCTTCCTCCAGGAAATTGTTTAGGATTACAGCAAAGGTTTAAGGACCTCAACACCATTGCCTCATCTGAATGTAGTTTTTGATTATGATGGTGGTGGTGATGATGATGAATGTAGTTTATTTTTATTTAAAAACACCATCTTTGCTTCGATACCTATTCAGACATTTGGATATTGAGCTGTATGTGTAAATTTTATGCGGGCTTAATGTACACCACCTTGGTTATGCCAGCATCATGTGCATAGGATTGCTCCTTTAGGGTGTTATTCACAGCTAGCCAAACTCAGAGTAGATCCATTGAAGTTAATGGATATAGAATCATAGAAATAGTAGAGTAGGAAGGGTCTCAAGGGTCATCTAGTCCAACCCCCTGCAATGCAGGAATCACAGCTAACAAATCCCTGGCAGGTAGTCATCCAACCTCTGCTTAAATACCTCTAATGACCTTCCTTCTGAGGCAGTCCATTCCACTTTCACACAGCTCTGACCGTCAGAGAGTTCATCCTAATGTTGAGTCGGAATTGCCTTCCTTGCAATTCAAACTCAGGAGGACTCACATAGGCCCATTAATTTCAGGTCGTCTGCTCTGAGCAGGACTTGAATGAAGGAATGAAATACTTTATTGTCACTTGTACCACTTGTATACAGTGAGATTACACGAGCACCCACACTCAGCTCTCTTAGTCTTAATTCCCCTCATTTACTGACGCACACCCACCTAACCCCAAAGTCAGTTGCCCTGTGGTTATCTTAACGTTGAACATAACCCTTTACTACCGGTATCTGCAAATCCTGCAGACGCAAGTTTACCAACATCGCCAGCTGGTTTGGAGAGCTAGACTTGTGTCTAGAAACTTTCCGGCAGGTAGCTCTTGGCTGATGTTTTCCAGATCTCATTCCTGAAAAACGAGGAAACCCCTTCCCTCGCTGGCTTTCTCCCCAGAGCCTCCACCTGCCTTTCCATTTTTCCCATCAATTCTCTCTGGGCTCTCCCAGCTTCCTTTTTTTGGCAAGCAAGGCTGCTCAAAGACATATGTGTTGTTTCAGTGGTCATTGCAGAGAGATTACATTTCCTTAGCTCACGGCCGTCTTCTAAGGAATAATTAATCCCCTCCCCATAAGGTAAGAATTGGCCTCAATTCCACACAAATGAGCCATTGCAATCCCTGATTTCCATCAATGTAAGAGTGAAGGTACAGCAGGAACTGGAGACCTGATTGACATGCCAATTAGATAAAGGAAAAAATATATAGATTCCCAAAGTGCTTTGTTTTTATTCTCCTGCTTATATGGCATATGTCTCTTAGGATAAAAGTCTTCAAGGTGGTGTACACTGGAGTGCTCCCTCTCTTCTTCTTCTTTTGGAAACTTGTTTGAAGCTGAAGAAACATCTTATTGATCTTGTTTTATGTTCTGTTCATAGACACGCAGCCAGAGCATTTCTTCTTCTTGCCAGCGGTTCAAGAAAAGAAAACTCTGGTGGTCTGAAGAGATGTGGCTGGGAAGGAAGACAAAAAACCCTCCAACTTTGCTTTGTTGCGGGAGAAGGGGCTTCAAAACATTCCGTCTTCATTGAAAAGGTGCTTGGATCCATTGTAACTAGCTCTGTTTTAAACGAGTGGTTCAAGGAGGAAGGCACCAAGATGTGCGGCACGATACAAACAGGCAGAGTTGTACAAATAACTGCAATGGGCATGTCATTTCCATGGCGAAGCAGCAAAGAACAGCTGCCAAAACAACATGCCCTCTCTGCCTATCTTGGCGCCCATTTCACAGATGGCAAAACTATTGCAGATATTAATATTGTGCAGCACGAAGCACTTGGATACATAATAGCTGGCTCCTCTGGAAATAGAAATTGTCCAGACCCATAAGCGTTATCGAAAGCTTTACTAACCAGAACTTCTTCAAAACAGGTAGGAAGATATCAACATCCAGAAAGTTGTATAAAGCATATGCTTATCCAAGCCTAGGCTCTTCTTAAATATACATAGCATAATTATGATCAGAGCAAAAATCAATGCTCCATCTCTCCCATAGCTTGCATTCAACCTGCATACAGCCTAAGTCTAAGCAGTTCCTGGAGAGACTCCATTTCACATTCTTCTCCCACTGTTCTTAGGAACAAAGGACAAGGGCAACTCCCATTCAAAATGGAGGTTTACAATTGAACACCCTCACGTGATCTAAGGTTAAACACTCGTGTGAGTGCTAGCAGAGAACATCAACGGTTAATTGTTGTTGTTGTTTAGTCGTTTAGTCGTGTCAGACGCTTCGTGACCCCATGGACCAGAGCACGCCAGGCACTCCTGTCTTCCACGGCCTCCTGCAGTTTGGTCAGACTCATGTTGGTAGCTTCGAGAACACTGTCCAACCATCTCATCCTCTGTCATCCCCTTCTCCTTGTGCCCTCAATCTTTCCCAACATCAGGGTCTTTTCCACGGAGTCTTCTCTTCTCATGAGGTGGCCAAAGTATTGGAGCCTCAGCTTCAGGATCTGTCCTTCCAGTGAGCACCAAGGGCTGATTTCCTTCAGAATGGATAGGTTTGATCTTGCAGTCCATGGGACTCTCAGGAGTCTCCTCCAGCACCATAATTCAAAAGCATCAATTCTTCGGCGATCAGCCTTCTTTATGGTCCAGCTCTCACTTCCGTACATTACTACTGGGAAAACCATAGCTTTAACTATACGGACCTTTGCCGGCAAGGTGATGTCTCTGCTTTTTAAGATGCTGTATCTGTTGAAGCTCAGAGAGAGCCTCATTATAGCCCAATGGAATTTTCCAAAGTTAAACCTTTTGGCAATTTATTTCAGTGTTCAATTAAACAATTACACTTAACAAAAACAGTGGGGGCATTTGGGCTGGTTTTGCAGGCTTGAAAAATTCCAAGCTGGGGAAGGGGAAGCTCAAACCTTGCTACCAGAGCTTCTCCTGGTGTCTACCAGTTGATATGCTCACACCCTCTGCTGGTGCTTTGATAAGGGTCCACATTTGCCTTTGTATGTTCCAGCTTCTGGAAGTCCCTGCTGAAGCTTTGTATTTCTTCGACCAATGTACAGTGCTCCAAATGAGATGTCCCCACTCCCATCAGTACTTCCTTTATTTGACTCCGACCTGTCCCATCCATAAAATGAACCTTATCAATAACTGGGCTCCTGCGTCCTCACTTGTTTAGTTGGAATCGATCCCATTTCATGCTGACATTGTGGTTGATGCAGTAATTTACTGCCTCTACCAGGCAATTTTCTCTGGCCTTCCTTGAAGAGTCTGTGGTTTTCTAGCTCCTAAGGCTGGGATAAGCACAAAGGTATTGATGATGCCTAGTGAAATAGTTTGAAACCTCAAAAGGTATATCACCCCTCCATTTAACGCTGAACTGATGGCCCTGAAAGCCTGATTCAGTGTACTTGTGTCTAAAAAGGAACAGATTGCTTCACTGTCCCTTGATCTGTAAGTTTCCAGGATCTTCGGTGATGTGTAATTGTATTGACTTGGTATTTCAGAACTGAAGAAAAGAAGAAAATAGAGATGTCTTCCATTCCCCAATTTCTGAGATTATGGCTGTTATTTTTTTTAACAACAAAAAAACCAGTCATTAAAAAGAAAAACCAGATCTTTGCCAGAACACAATATACTTACTTTCATTTAAAAAGTCTTATTTCCAGAAAATGTTGCCCCTTGGGTATGGCAACTCTAAGATGTGCGGATGTGCATGTTTATTCCAATTTAAGAAAGGTATTGGTTTATGAAATTAATCAATAGCCCAAAAAGCAAATGAAAATAAAATTAACATTTTAATCATCTCTTTTCCACCTTCTTTATCAATACATTAACTGCTTCCAGTACCTTCATCCCCACCCCCACCCCGATAACGATGTGAGGGAAATGAATTCTATTGAGTTGTTAATGTTTGATTTGCAATTATTTAAATGATAACAGTTTCCATGCATACATACACAGAAGTAAGTCTCAGTGAGTTCAGTGGGCTTACTCCCAGGAAAGAGGATTTGTGAGGACTGCAGGTCTCATGCATTATATTCCATTTCCTCACTTCGCTTCAATACCTCTGTTCGACAACTTTCGGCTACTGGGAAAACCTTCCAGGTATTTTGTGCCCTTGTGCCTTATCTATAGCTCATTAACATTTTGTAGCATATAAAATTAATATAGCACATTTTTATTGCTTTGCTTATGAAATGGAAGTCAAATAAAGATCACCAGTGGAAAAATTTATGATTCAGAAATGAATGAATGAATGGTAGCTGATTAAGTGAAATGACTCCACCAAAAATAATTGCATCTGAAGTGAGAGTGAAATGGAGGTTCTGCCATCAGTGGTGTTACAACTAGAGTTGTGAACCACTTACACCAGGTAGGCAAAAACTGATAGAATAGTGGTCTCTGCTCTCTGATGTGCTGGGCTTAGGGATGGGTGGATTTCTCAGTTTCAGTTTGCGTATGTAGACCTTTAACCTCCCCCTTAAATAAATTCAGACAAGACTCAAATTTTGGTTTGGTTTTTGGCAGAATTTAGGCCACAACCTTATTGATTACAGCAAGTGAGTGGTTGCATAGGCTCTGGTTCGACTAGCTCCCTGCACCGTGGCAGGTAGTGCTGACCCAGGGTACCAGCATAGGTCAGCCTAGGGTGAAGACCTGGAACAGCGGAAAGCGGGGTCATGCTAGTCCACCACCCAGATGTCCCCCTGGACTCGGGCACGGGCACAACCCCTCTCAGGGTAGACCAAACTATTGCGTCCCTGGATTCCTTTAACGGAATACCCTTCGCATAGGAATGGCTATAGCCTTCTGCCACCCCATCACCTGAACCAGAGCCTATCCGCAACCTTACAAGTTGTGACGGTTTGCTATGCGGCAGGCGAAACCCAAATGGCAACAGCCAATCAGCCAAGTGGGGAAAATTCCTGCCGTGCCCCTGTCCCAACGACAGATGACACACGACGGCATAGCAAGGTCAAGCGCAAGCCCTAAATACAGGGAGAGGAGGGCAGGTGTTCCGATGCACTGGCCCAAAGAGGAAGCTCAGGGGCATGTGCATGGGGCTTATGTAGGTCCCTTGATCTAATTTGCTAGCGTCCCATTGGTCTGATTACACCCAACATCGAGGGACCTACCAATAGGGTGTTGTGGCTGTCCAAGCATTCCCACCCACAACAGACGGGTTTGGTTGCCAGGTCACACCGCAACACGTGCCCTCTTTGAGGGAGGACCCGATTTCTCACTTTTCCAGTCTTAAATGCCACATTTCCACATTGCTTAGCATGGTTGTTGTTTTTAAGAATCCCCTCCCCCCTATAAAATGTATCAATACTTTAGCATGGTTTTTGCAAACCAATTTTCCCCAAATAGAATGCGTTTCTAATGTTATGTTCATGTGCTTATGCATTTTTAGGCACACTTTACTCTGGCGTAAGCACTTTTCGTAGACGTTACCGTACCCTGAAAGTGTCCTGGGCAAACTGGAACATCCTGTCCCCCCCCAACAATAGCACAGTGACCATTTTGTGTGCCGTAGTCACACTACAATTTAGTGCCGAGATCTCCCCCACCCCAACCCCAAAAAAGCACTTTTCTGGGGCCACGATCTTGCGTGGGGCCCCGAAGTGCCTATTTCCTGTGAGAGCACAGCCCCCTAAAAAAAGTGTGTCTTTGGGCTCCATGATCACCTGTGGGTCACATGATGCTCATGGCAGCACAGGCAGGGAGACATGTGTCCCGGTTTTGGGACTCAACAGGTTAGAGGGTATGCGTTACCTGCCTGGAGAAATTCCTTGAAGAATTAGGAGAAGTGCAAATTGGGAGAGATGGCTGTGTTTTGGTTCACGTGTTGCTTCAGAAAGTGCAGATTAGGTACCCTTAGCATCCTTTGAATGCAGATTGAATCCAATTTCTCCCCATCCCTAGTGCTGGCCCTTACATAGCCCAAAGGAGCACCATCTGTGAAGAAGAGGAGGTTCTCAGCAGGCTTAGAGGAACCCAGCAATTTCCTAACCCATCCAATGACTGAGCAATGCGGCATGGCAACTCATTTAGGATTCATGCCTTTGGTAAAATTCAGCAGGCCTCACTCTGGCTGCCTGGTGATGCCTGGAAGGAGGGCAGCGTGCAGTCTCAGAAAGAATCAAACTAATATCATGATAGGACGCAGGTATGGGAACAGGAGATTGGAGGACCTCTTTTTTGGACACCGAACAAAAGAAGAAAGAGGAGGCAAGGCATGTGAAAAATTACAGATTCCAGCGGGCTGTGAAATATAATAGAAAGTTACTTCCTGGGCGATAATTTATGGATCTGGTTCACTTCTGCAAATTGCGTTGTGTCCTGCAAATATGGCCTCATTAGTCATTGAGCTTAATTCTTTCTGCCAGCCGCAGTTCAAGGTAACACATCTCCTAAAGTTCACTTGTATGGAATTTAAATCTAATTACACTACTTCTTCCCCCCCCCCTGAAATTTGCTAAATCCCATTATTTAAAAAAAATGCACACTTTCCAGAAAATCCTGCCTTTCTGCATTTACTGAATAATGGAATAGAATGGCTTTACTATTCCCATTATTTTGAAGGTCTACCCTTTGCTATTGCCGCTTTTGGAACTGCTCTGGCATTTGGTTTGTAAAAGATAAAGCAAGGTCTTGGGGGAGTGATTGATCGATTGTTCAATCTCAGGCCAAGTCTATGAGGGCAAAGCCTTGTAGCTGCAGCAGCAGCAGGTTGTCAAGGTATCGCTCCTAAATCTTGCCACTGCTGACCATCAATTAAGCACAGCCTGCCCCCGGATTCGTATGCTGGGGTTTCAATAGCTACAGCCTCTCGGTAGCTTGTAAAGATGGTAGGTTTCATTCCGGAGTAGCACTTTTATGATAAATCCATCATTCTTGTTTATTTATTGGCCTTCTTACCCATCCATCTCCATAAGGCCCCAGGGATGCTTGGAACAAATATTAAACAAAACCCGAAAACAATACTAAAATGAATTAAAACAATCAGAAGAAACGAGTGGATCCTTTAAAAAAATCCCAAAACCCAATCCCATGTGTTTCTCATCTGCCCAACTTCTCTGGTTCAAACACGTTTTGCAGGAGTTTTGGAAAAAAAATCTGGGACACTTGGTTAGAGATAATAATCAGTATTTTTTCTGGGGGATACGCAGGGGTACTGTCAGGGACCTGCCCTCGCCCAGAGATCAGCCGATGGGGGGAGGCGGATGGAGAGGGAAAGAAGTCACGTCAGAGAGCAGTTCCCAGGAGAGCCAGGAAACCAACAGTGGCGGGGAAGGGGAACTGCAGGCAGACATTACGTTGCAAAGGGTTGAAGATGCTAACAGAGACCTGGCAATACCAAGGGGAGGGGCTGAGAGTCTGACGGATCAGCCCAGTGCCAGACCGCAGGTGTGCAGGGGTATTAAGCGGAAAGAGAAGAAGAGGCGCTTTGGCTTTCCAAAACTTTTATGCTGGGGGCAGAGTCGGGAAATGCCACTCCCTGAATCTGCGACCGACTTAAGCGGTCATGAATCTTAGAAGCTCTCATGTGTACAGTTGTAAATAAAGACAATTAGTTAAACAGACAAGGCAGTCTGGCTGATTACTCTCGAGGAGACATCCCAGAGTCCTTACAGGTACATGTACCCCTAAACATTTTGTGAATCTAACAGGAGAAGAAACTAACAATTTTTAAAAATTTAGTTTCTTCTCTAACACAGAGAATCATCAGTTCTGTTGAATAGCACAGTGAATCGTCAGTTCCATTGCTATCCCTGATGGCAACCTCATTTTCATAAGTAAAAATGAGAGTAGTTGTTGTTTAGCCATTTAGTCGTGTCCGACTCTTTGTGACCCCATGGACCAGAGCACGGCAGGCACTCCTGTCTTCCACTGCCTCCCGCAGTTTGGTCAAACTCATGTTGGTAGCTTCGAGAACACTGTCCAGTGTCCAACCATCTTGTCCTCTGTCTTCCCCCTCTCCTTGTGCCCTCCATCTTTCCCAACATCAGAGTCTTTTCCAGGGAGTCTTCTCTTCTCATGAGGTGGCCAAAGTATTGGAGCCTCAGCTTCAGGATCTTTCCTTCCAGTGAGCACTCAGGGCTGATTTCCTTCAGAATGGATAGGTTTGATCTTCTTGCAGTCCATGGGACTCTCAAGAGTCTCCTCCAGCACCATAATCCCAAAGCATCAATTCTTCGGCGATCAGACTTCTTTATGGTCCAGCTCTCACTTCCACACATCACTACTGGGAAAACCATAGCTTTAACCATACGGACCTTTGTTGGCAAGGTGATGTCAAAAATGAGAGTAGGCTTTTTTTTCTTTTTTCTTTTTAAGAAAACAGTGCTGGAGATAATCAAAACCAACCCACTGCAATGCAGTGAAATGAATGACTGCATGAATCAGTGGAGTGTTCTTCAACCTTTGGTCTTTTGTTGTGGTAGGACTTCTACCATCCTTAACCACCCCACATTTCCTTCAAGCTGCTGGACAAGAAAGTTCTGATCTGTACATTAGCTTGGGAGGAGCAGATCAGGTCCATTCATATCAGAATTGGCAAAGACTGGATCTGCAAGGATCCTCATGGTGGGAAATGGAGAACACTGGATACAGCTCTTAGTACACGGAACAACCAATTTGTGTTGGTCCAAGGCATGTTTGACTGCGTACACATGGGTCGTTTTTGGACCCAGAAGAGGGCATAATTGGGGTGGACTTATGCTCACTCCGCCAATGCACACAATGAACCTGAACAACCCCCGCACAGATCAGGCATTGCCCGTATGCATTTCTGAGGAGAATTTCGGGCCTACAAATGGAGCTCAAAGTCCAGCGCAGTCATTTTTGGAATGGCACTGGGCCTTGAGGCGATTATCATTTCTGCACAGTTTAACAACTGAGCGCTCAGTCATTTTCTGCCTAGTATTCTCCTCATTACTCCGTTCCTCGGGCATGCCTATAACAAGTCAAAGTTATTGAGAAGTCCTTCGTCAAGAACGTTTAGTGAAAACCTGGCACCTGCTTTGCCAGGGCATTTTTCATATGATCCCACTAAAGTAAGAAATCCACAGGAACGCCTAATTTATTTAGTGACAGGCATCTTCTCCGAATCGCTTCATTCTGTCAATTCATTTTCGGGTTGCAGCCTCACTTTCCAACTACACACACAGCAGAGCTGCGTAAAATGAGATCAGCCTGCTTTTAGGTCCTCTTCATAAAATGTCAGGCTTTATTTAGAATTGCCTCACTTTTTCCTCCTCTGCCCTTTTAACTGCAGAATAACAAGGAGTAATACAACAGGTATTGAAGTGCAGAGTGTTTGAGGACCAGGACATTCGCAGGGAAACCAAAATGCTTGTTTACAAAGCTATTTTACTACCAACCTTACTGTATGCTTGTGAAACATGGACCACTTATAAACGCCATCTCCAACTCCTCAAAAGATTCCATCAACGGTGTCTCCGAAATTTTTTACACATCACTTGGGAAGACAGGTGAACTAATACCAGTGTACTGGAAGAAGCAAAGATCACCAGTGTTGAAGCAATGATTCTTCAACATCAACCTCGTTGGACTGGTCATGTTGTGTGGATGCCTGATGATCGTCTTCTAAAGCAACTACTCTATTCCGAACTTAAAAATGGAAAGCGTAATGCTGGTGGTCAACAAAAGAGGTTTAAAGACTGTCTCAAGGCAAATCTTAAAAAATGTAGTATAAACACTGACAACTGGGAAACACTGGCCTTCGTGCGGTCCAGTTGGAGAACAGCCTTTACCAAAGGTGACATGGGCTTTGAAGACACTCGAACTCAGGACGCAAGGGAGAAATGTGCTAAGAGGAAGGCATGCTTGGCAAATCCACACCGTGATCAACTCCCGCCCGGAAACCTATGTCCCCACTGTGGAAGGACGTGTGGATCCAGAATTGGCCTCCACAGTCACTTACGGACTCACTGTTAAAACCGTGTTTATGGAAGACAATCTTACTCGGCTACGAGTGATTGCCAAAGAAGAAAGAAGATGTATTACTTTCCCCCAAAGTAAGTAGATGGGGCAAAGGGACACGTTTTGAGCTCCTGCCCGATTGTCAACATCTTAGCAAACAGCAAAATCTAGCATAGTATCCCAAGCAGCTTATATAAAAAGGTTGCTGGCATGACATGGTGTCATCCATCATAATTCATCATGGCTGCTCTTCTGCGTGCATTAAACTTACAATAACTGCTGGATTTTGTGGGTCAGCAGGTCTGGCAGGGCCTAGATCAGGCTTCCTCAAACTCGGCCCTCCAGATGTTTTGACTACAATTCCCACCATCCCTGACCACTGGTCCTGCTAGCTAGGGATCATGGGAGTTGTAGGCCAAAAACATCTGGAGGGACGAGTTTGAGGAAGCCTGGCCTAGATTAACAATATGCAGATAGGGAACTCTGGTTCAGGCCCTTTGGGAAGTCCATGCACCATTCAAGACTCAAATAATGAATAAAAATGTGTTTTCAAATGTGTATTTTGAGAGGAAAATACACCCAGAAACACATGGTTTTCTCTGAGAGGAAATATGGTTAGAAATACACGCTCTGAGAGAAAATGCAATTTTTTACAGTAGTATTGAAATGTTCAGCTGCTGTGAAAAAAGCAAATCCCATGTTCGGGATCATTAGAAAAGGAATCAAATATAGAAAAAGCCAATACCATAATGCCACTAAAAAAACACAAATATTTGGTGCTGTTGCTCTTGGAATACTAAAGCTGCTGCTCTGCTCATGCAGCAAACATCTGCTTGCACAATGGAACTTCACTCTGCAAACCCCCAAATCTGAGACTCAGGAGCAGATTTTGAGAGTGCAAGCAAAGCTGAGAAGAAGGGGAAGTCCTGCTGAGTGAGCAGAGCACTGCTTGCACAACCTTGGACACAACCCAAAGTACTATTGCATACCATACCCTCCAAAATTTCTCCAATAAAAATATGGACGTCCTAATCATCATCATAATTTTACTGTTTATACCCCACTCATCTGACTGGGTTGCCCCAGCCACTCTGGTTAGTTATGCAGACCTAAGTAAATCGCATGCACACCTTGCAGAAGGGACACGATTTGCCACCAAGCTAATGACATCTGTCTCCTTCTCCCTTGTAAGTGAATGCCTGCCATTCATTCTCAGTGGGTGGGGTGGGAGGGTATACTTGGGGATGATGTTGTAAATGGAGTGGATTAAATAAAAGGGGGGGGGCCCTATTTCTCTGCACAGATGATTCTTCATTGCCCCGGGACTTCAGTCGCCAACTTCTTAAGTGACTGAGATGGTACAATTCTTGGCAACTCGATAACATCCCCTCCTCCTTCCCCCTTCCCAAGCTTGCTTCCAATTATTTTCTCATATTAGCAGCCATTTTTCACCACATCAGTCAGTTTTCAAAGACTTCAATCATGTTCTGTACAAAAAAAGGGAAAGAGCCTCCTCTTTACAGGGTTTACAACAGTATTCTTTGTAATCTCTCTTTGTAGCACAATCCTTTTAGAATAGTCCTCTCTCTCTCTCTCTCCTATCTTTGCTGTCACATATACAGAACCGAACACCATGTATGTGCAGACATAAGGCTTTCTCTCTTCTATAAGTGCATGCAAAAAGCCTTCCCCGCTCTATACGAAAATATCATTTTATAAAGAAAGTCCCAAGGAGACAAATCAGTCTATTTACCTTCCATGCCACTTTCATATTCATTTATTTATTTTTCCCATTCTATTTTTGCATTAATCTGCTTTTTAAAAAAACCTTTGCAGTGACCCACATTTCCATTGACATTTAATTACATATTTTATTTAGTTTAATTCATTAACTTTTTTCTCCAAGAAACTCATGTTCATGGATCACCCCCATCTCTTTTGGATCACACCAAAGGTCTATCTAGGGCAGCATTCTACAGTCACAGTCAGGGCCGGATTTAGGTTTGATGAGGCCCTAAGCTACTGAAGGTAATGGGGCCCTTTATATATCCAGCTGTCCTTTGTCAACAACAAATTGTGGCTGTTTTATTTGTGTTGAATATATGCTATATGGTAATTTATGGGAAAGCGCATCTTGAATTTGGAACGCTTTGGTTTTGGAACGGACTTCCGGAACAGATTAAGTTTGAGAACCAAGGTACCACTGTATCTCATGCTCACTGTCCACACAAGTTCACCTGGAAGCAGCATCTCTGGATCTGATGTCACATGCCCCCCTGCTTCTTGTTTGCCTCCATCACCTGATGAAGAGGAATCCAACTCCTGGTCCGTGATACCACCATGCTGTCTGCTACTGCTTTTGACTGAAGTTTGAGTCAGCAGTGCAGGATGGCAGAGTTTCGCACCGTAACACCAATTCCACACTTTGCTTCACCTGGTTGGCAGACCTCTTAGCTTCCTCAATTGGAGGGGAAGCAAGAGGCCTGAGCAAAGATTTGCTTACTGAAAATAAAATTAGCAGGCAGCCGCTCAGAAAAAAAGGAAGGGAAGGTTAACTGGAAAAGAAAACATAATTAAAAGTTCTCATTTGGTTTAATAAAATACAATATTGACTTGCCTCTTAAAAAGCAGATTAGGCTGTTGACATAATGGTGGCACAACAAACAAGCCCGCTAAGCCCTTTAGTAGCAGAACAAGGGAGGGTGGGAATTAAAACTGGGGGTGAAAAGTCAAATAGAATGAATTTATTCAGGGCCGTCTAAAAATCATCCGTAAGAATTCCTAATCACTCGTCTGCTGGAGAATCTGGATTATTTAACCAGTGCCCAAATTACAGCTGAGTCAACAAGATGGGTGTCAGCCAAACAGAATGCTGACATCTGTACAACATTTCCGGGAGAATGTGCTTTGCATATAGATTGAGCAGCCCATTTGTGGGTTGCTTCTCAAAAAAGTTGTAGAGAGAGGAAAAGCATAGGGCTGGTTTAAATTGGAATCACTATTAGATTTCACCTGTTGCGACATTCTAGGGGAATCTGGACGGTTCCACTTGGAGGGTTTCTATTTGAGGCAAAGAGCTGAAGAAATTTCGGGGGAAATGATTGCAAGTTTGATTTTTTTTAAAAAAATAGTAGAAGACCTTTGGAAGGGATTAGAAGGTACATCATCGTCTATTTCATTGATGAATCAATTTCTATGGAGCATCTCAGAGTGATTTCAAAATACAATAAAAAGCTATATAAAACAGACAGTCTATGCAGAAGCCTCTCATCTCGTCCTCTTTATATTAAAGGTAAAGGTACCCCTGACCATTAGGTCCAGTCACAGACGACTCTGGGGTTGTGCGATCATCTCGCTCTATAGGCTGCGGGAGCCGGCATTTCTCTGCAGACAGCTTCCGGGTCATTTGGCCAGCATGACTAAGCCGCTTCTGGCGAAGCAGAGCAGCGCACGGAAACGCCGTTTACCTTCCCGCCGGAGTGGTACCTATTTATCTACTTGCACTTTGACGTGCTTTCGAACTGCTAGGTGGGCAGGAGCTGGGACCGAGCAACGGGAGCTCATCCCGTCACGGGGATTCGAACCGCCGACCTTCTGATCGGCAAGCCCTAGACTCTGTGGTTTAGACCACAGCGCCACCCGCACCCCTTTCTACATTGCATATGTCTAAATCCCACATCTCTAAGTTCCACAGAGCACTCCTAGGATTTAGTACCATAATCTGGACAGAGATAACCTAAATTCCACTGTCTATGCTCTGGTAACCTCTAGATTAGACTACGGCAATGCCTTATATGCGGGGCTGACTTTGAAGGGAGTTCAGAAGCTACAGTTGTTGCAGAACTCAGCAGCCAGATTGCTGACCGAGGCAAGGTGGTTTGAACATAGGACACCAATCCTGGCTCAACTGCACTGGCTACCAGCTAGTTTCTAGGCCGAATTCAAAGTGCTGATTTAGATCTATAAAGAGTAAGGCAGGGTTGGGGAATCTTTAGCCCTCCAGATGTTACAGGGCTTGCTTGGGCTTCTGGGAGTTGTAACAGCATCTGCAAGGCCAAAGGTTGCCCACCCTTGCTTTAAGGGCACATCATCCAGTCTGAAACGTATGGTGGTCTAATTTCATTACCCTTCCACCTTTTTTTCTGAATGGGAAAAACAGAGACACCTGATCTTCCCTACGTCACATTTTTCTTTTGATGTATATGGGGGGGGGGTGCCCCTTTTGATTTGCTGGTCTCATTATATGCACAATGTACTTTTTAAAAACGCTGACATGCCTTTTGTATATGATGGTAAGTTAAACAGCGCTTATCAAATGTATTATTATTATTTTTACATCAGATTCTCCCTTTGTACAAATCCCTATGTAGCTGTTGAAAAGACCTGCTTTAATTTAAGACTTCCCAACCGCAACATCACAGCCTTCATGCATGGAATTTTAAATATAAAAAAAAGAGGTCTCATTGCGGCACTGGCGATCAATAGAGATGTTCACTGGGGCGTGGAGTAAATCTGTGAGTCGTTCATATTTTAGAGACTGACACCTTAAATCACAGCCCAGGCCTGCATTTCCCTGGTTGCCTCTTAATATCTTATGTGTGTATATTCAGCAGAGCAGGCAAATGAAAGAGTTTGGGGACAGCAGCGTTCCTCCACTGGAAATTTCTGATAGATCCCTCGGTTTTTCCAGAAATTCATCCCCAAGGTTTCAGTGTAAATTATTCTGGAGACGCAAAGGGCCGTGGCTGCTCATCTCTCGCTTCCACCCCCTGTCAGTGGCAAAAGTGATGCATGCTTTTCTGCCGTTTATTTTGGGTACCGCTTGGTCCCCTTGTGGCTTGTTTGAAAAGCTCTGTGCAGAACACAGATGTGAAGTATTCAGGTAGCTTTTCTGATGGAAATGAGACACTGCTCAGCCCTGGGAATACAGTAAGCAATTGGAATCTTCTGAGCTTCCCAATTTCTGATTCTGTTCTTTGGTAAGCAAGGGGACAAGAGGATATATTTTTGTGCTTATACACGTGTGCGTATTTTAATTGGGAGATCTATTCATAAGGGTCTGCTCATGCACGCAAAGGGCTAGGCTGTGATTTAAAGTGTCAGGCTTTAAAATACGAACAGCTCGCAAAATTTAAAAGGTTCCTTACAAACCTTGGGCATTCTGTGCAGAATTTTGTATTTAAAATTGTCTGTTTAAAATTCTGCATGTCAGGCGCTTGGGAACCATAGAACAAGAGAGTTAGACGTATATGTTTAAAGTACGGACAATGGGAATAGAAGATCAAAGTAGTCTTATGTTTATATGATATAATTAGAGGAGGTATGAGAAGGTGATTTTTTTTCCTTTTTTGTATAAAGGCAGTTCTATGTGTTTGATGTTAATTTTTAGTTTTTTATGTTTTTCGTCTTGCATGGATGTGTACTTTTTAAAATATACTCAATAAAGTTTTAAAAAAAAAGAAGAACAAGAGAGTTAGACAGGTGGGTGGGGCAATTGCCTGATGTCGTAATGATATCAGATGATTGACAGGTAAGGTGTCCTAGCTACCAGAATCGGAGATCTACTGCACCCTAAGCCGCTCATCCCAGTGGATCTTGCCCTTGCTTGCTTCACATCCATCCTTCACGAAATGGTTATAAAAAGAGTTGTGAAAGTTTGATACTGCCCTTGTTAGGGTACCCAGCTCTGCAGTATGTATGTGTCGGGAAACCACTCACACTCCCTCGAGCTCTTTAGGAATGGTGGTATACAAATTCAATTAACAATACACAAATCCCTCTTGACGTTTCGGTGGAAAACCATGTTGTTGCTCAACCAAGGAGAAGCAGCATTCCGTGTTTGTTCAAATACTGGAGATCTTAATTTTTTCTTTTCAAAACCATTCGATATGGGAGTTAACATAATTCCCCCCCCCCACGGTCTTTATTATTTTAATTAAGGCTCCTATTTATTATTAACACTACAAGGGAGGAAAACAGTCGCCCAGGCCCCCTTGCCGCTGTTCTCGGAAACCAGAGGCCTTGAAACTCCTTTTAATTATGGAGGCTTGTTTTCATTCGGCTAAGAAAATTGCCATGTTTGATCCACTGGCTTTATAGAAAACGGGAACTGTTTCCTTCCCCATTGTTTGAAGTTTAAATTAAGCCTCGTGTTCATTATATGCTTACACAAGAAGGAGCTCAGCTCCTCGGAGAGAGATAGGCGCACCAATATCTTCTGTTCAAGGACGCATTCCCCACAGACAATAGAGATCACCGCTGCACTCAGAGCGTGCATTGTTAAAATGGTGGGAGATAGCTCAGTCAGTCGAACCACTGGCATCTGTCTGTCTCAGGAGACAATGGAGGAGTGCACATTTTTGAGTGAGGGTTAAGGTAGCAGCACCTGCTGTGGCTGTGGAGACCTACGCGGGAGAGACATGTTTTGTTGCAGCTGAGGCAGATGAAGGCATCCAGTTGTGCTGCTGCAGATGCGCCATGGCTTTTCTTCTCTCTGCACTCCTCTGCCTCTGCGGATATCTGTTTGGTTGCTCTGAGGGCAACCAAAATGGTCAAAGGCTTGGAAACGATGCCTTATGAGGAACGGCTTAGGGAGCTGGGTATGTTTAGTCTGGAGAAGAGAAGGTTAAGGGGTGATATGATAGCCATGTTCAAATATATAAAAGGATGTCATATAGAGGAGGGAGAAAAGTTGTTTTCTGCTGCTCCAGAGAAGCGGACACGGAGCAATGGATTCAAACTACAAGAAAGAAGATTCCACCTAAACATTAGAAAGAACTTCCTGACTTTAAGAGCTGTTCAACAGTGGAATTTGCTGCCAAGGAGTGTGGTGGAGTCTCCTTCTTTGGAGGTCTTTACGCAGAGGCTTGACAGCCATCTGTCAAGAATGCTTTGATGGTGTTTCCTGCTTGGCAGGGGGTTGGACTGGATGGCCCTTGTGGTCTCTTCCAACTCTATGATTCTATGATTCTATATCTATTGTTTCCCCCTTTATCCCTCAGGCCAATCCTTTTCAAAATGCCCTCCCCTTCCCAAACCAGGGGAGCAACGATCTCTGAATTGAGGCGCTTTCCTAAACCCGGGTCAAATTCACACCATACATTTAAGCCACTATGATACCACTTTAAACAGCCATGGCTCCCCCCAAAGGAATTATGGGAGCTGTAGTTTGTGCACCACCCTGAGCTCCTTGGAGGAAAGGTGGGGTATAAACGTAAGAACAATAACTGGGAGTCATATTCCGATCCTCAAGCGAATTTGGCAGCATCAGATAAGGTTGGTCCACTGTTAAAAGCAAACCAAAACAAATTCTTCCCCATCGCTAGCAAAATGAGATGTGTTTGTCCACTGCCATTGCTAGCCCCACTCATTGCTACCGTATGGCCCCTAACCACTTTCTCATGAAGGAATGTGACCCTCAACTCAAAGAAGTCCCCCGACCCTTGTTTGATGCCATCACATACAAGACCGGCTTCCTCGGCACTGCAGTGACATTGATAGCAGCATGATGATGTGTTTTTCTGAGTCTTCCCTTTGCCAAAGTCCGAAGCTCTTGGCTGCAGGAAGTACCTGTTCCGACATCTGCATCCCCAGCTCAGGTTTAGCCATCTCCCTCTAATTGATCAATTATTTTCCCTAAAGAGCAATGATCTCCTACAGAATGATAATTCAAAGTGGCTAAATGGACGTCCTGCGCTAAGAAGTGAATAGCTTGATGATCAATTCCTCACTTCACCAAACTAATAGCCAGGATTTTTCAATTGTAAATTTTCATTACTGCTCTCTCTCTCTCTCTCTCTCTCTCTCTCTCTCTCTCTCTCTCTCTCTCTCTCTGCAAGCTCCTTCTTCGGCTCAGCATTGTAAAAGAGAGTCCTGGACAGAAATGAATTAACGGGTTCGTGCTAAGCTGTTTTTCATGTCCAAATAGGAAAGAGTTAAATCAGGCGAGATCTAGTATAAGCTAGCAAAACTGCCACCATTTTGAGGAAAAGGACCTGAGTATTGGAGAGCTCTTGTGTGTAGGTCGGTGAGCAGAGATCCCAAACATGGATCTGCAGATGCAAAGGCATATTGGAAACCCACTGAGGTTGAGTGGGGTGCAGTAGGAATTGGGGGGCAGGTTATGTAAAATGTGCATACTGTGTTGGGGGAAAGCATATACAGAAATGTGTCGGTTAGGAGAGAGCCACACTACAATGCTAATAATATTTCATTAGGTTTTTTTGTGGGGGGGGGGGGGTTAAAGGAATTTGCAAACTGATGTGAGAATGTGGATGGGGAAGATGTGCAGTTTTTGTTATCTGTATCTGGACAGGTTTGTTCTCACGTCGTTTTAATTCTTTTAGAGTTCAATCACTTTTTCACAATGGTTTTTAATATGTTTTTTTTTTTTTTTATGAAAGCCACCTGGAGTCCTGGTCTGAGGGAAAAAGCGGGATAGAAATAAAAAGAATAAACCAGAGCAGCGCACGGAAACACCGTTTACCTTCCCGCCGGAGTGGTTCCTATTTATCTACTTGCACTTTGACGTGCTTTAGAACTGCTAGGTGGGCAGGAGCTGGGACCGAGCAACGGGAGCTCACCCCGTCACGGGGATTCGAACCGCCAACCTTCTGATCGGCAAGCCCAAGAGGCTCAGTGGTTTAGAGTAAAAAAGATAATTCTGTATACTGTTCCTCTGTGTGGCCAAAAAGGGAGCCACCTAATACTAGATCAGACTAATGGTCCAACCAAGTCCAGTCTTATGTAAATCAGGGATGCTGCCCAATGTTGCATGGGTACCATTGTGCCCTTTCCAGGTTGTCAAGGACCTGGACTCACTTGGGGCAGACAAACGCCCACTTTGTGCATTGATCCACACTCACAGCCAGCTGAAGTAGCTTAGTCCATAACTCAGTAACTGCACTGCTGCAGTCCCTTGAGAATAAGGACTGCGAGGAGAAAGGGAGATGGATGTGTTTGCTTTCCACTGTGCTTCTTTATGGCTGCTTAAAATAAAGTCTGTCCTTCCCGTTAAAAGCAAATGTTTCCCCATCTCTTACCATATGCATGCATTTGTTGCCTTTTTTCGGGACACTAAAAAGTAATACATTTTGCTCTGAGTTTCTGGATTTGCCAAATGTTTCTATATATGCCTCATTACTTCTTCAAAGTCGCTGCTATCATTAGCAAACGCCATTTGGGGCTTCAGCAATGCTGGGTGGGTTTTTCCCCCTCCCTCCCATTATCTGCTAAAATGCTCCACTTAAGATGTGTAACCCACAACCACCAAGAAAGCATCTTTAAAAATAACTCCCTGCAGAGGTGTAGCTAGAAGGGCGGGGAGGTGGCACTTACTGTGCCCGAGCCACGTGTCACCTGGGGGTGACGTGGTGGCTCGGGTGCCTGCAGGCTCCGCACTGCCCGGAAAAGAAATGTGGGCCTTCAGTGGAACAGGGCTCAGGCGCTGGGATTCTGCTGCACCCTGCAGGCACCTCGCCCCACCCTCACAGGGCGCATGTGCCACCCCAGGCACCCAAGTGGCTAGCTATGCAGCTGATCTCCTGGCTTTACTGCACCATCATATATATTTGGGTGGGTGTTATTGGGTGGTGCTGTGGTCTAAACCACAGGAGCCTCTTGGGCCTGCCGATCGGAAGGTGAGCTCCCGTTGCTCTGTCCCAGCTCCTGCCAAGCTAGCAGTTCGAAAGCACACCAGTGCAAGTAGATAAATAGGTACTGCTGCAGCAGGAAGGTAAACGGCATTTCTGCGTGCTCTGGTTTCCGTCATGGTGTTCCGTTGCACCAGAAGCTGTTTAAGTCATGCTGGCCACATGACCCGGAAAAGCTGTCTGTGGACAAACGCCGGTTCCCTCGGCCTGAAAGCGAGATGAGCGCCGCAACCCCGTGGTCACCTTTGACTGGACTTAACCATCCAGGGGCCCTGATCTCAGACAAACCTACCACAGGAAAGATGCCTCTCTGCTGTGCTAAACAGCACAGGAAGGTGCATGGGCGTACCCAGGGGGGGCAGAGGGGGCAGCTGCCCCCCCCAGAAGGCAGCTGCCCCCACCCCAGAAGCAAAAATGATCAGCGTCCGTTCAAAGCAAACCTGAACGACCATGGCTTGCCCCCCCCCCTAGTTTTGATCCTGGGTACGCCCCTTGGGAAGTGCTATTAAAAGATGCTCAACTGAAACAATGACAGTCCTGCTTCCAGCAGAGGATTCCTCCCCAAGCACCATAATTTGTTATGCCAGGACAGGTGTTTTGCATCCTCCAGGGGGTCCCAGTCCACTTCAGGTGTACACTGCTTGCATTTTAACAGTGGTTAAATTTTGACATGTCAGAAGAATTGCATGCTCTTTGCATATATATATTTTCCCCCCATGGAAGTCAAATTTGCTTTCATCCCCTTCCTCGCACCCCCTGCTTCTTGTCACCTGCTGACAGCGGATGATCTCCTTCCTAGCAAAGTTATATCCTCCTCTCCCCACCCCCCACCCCCGTCCCCCAAGTGTGAAATTGATTCCAAATGACAAGCAAGAGTGTGTCAATCACTCCTGACTTTTGTCATCATCAAAGACTTCTCTCCCGCTCCCCGCTCCAGTCCTTAAATAGTATTTTGATAATTGAAAATTGCTTTCAGATGACTTTAATGAATCCTTGCACTTTAGGAAGAATCTTCAAGCTGATGAAATGTTGCAGGCATGACAGGAAGATGCTCTTCGAGGGGGCGAGGAACTATTAAAATGGGAGGCTCTCCTCCTTTCCCTCCCCACAAAAAGCTATGATAAGCACTCTGTATCCATTTACAAATATATGCCCTAAGAAAGTCAAATAAATAGCCTTATTTTCCCCAGACCAGTTCTGGCCACCAGTATTGAATTATACCAGCATATTTTTTGAAGCTTTGAACTTCATCACTTTCCAGATAGCTCATGTGATCCGTTGATCAGGAGCGATTTGGATACCTTGCGGTTGAAAGCATCCTGCATTTTTCTCTGCACGATCAGTTCGGAAGGAATAAGGCTGGGCCTGTAAAAAGCCATACAGGCTGATTGGCAAAATATAAAGCATGATATCTGCTGGGCATCCCCAGTTAATCTTATGAGAGCAAGCAGAGCGAGGAATAAACTGCTTTCAGATGATCAGGCCACGCTGTTGTTGATCATGGAGCTTAAAATGCAGACTTTTAAACAGAACAGAATACTGTATTAGATCAATTCAGTGGGACTCAAATAAGTGATCTTGGGCTCTGTATGCTTATAGCTAGAGCCAAATGGGCCTGCCAAATTCTACATGAAGTGTGCATATAGGAATGCTTTTTTAAAAGAGAAAGAGAAGTAGTTGCTACATTACAACTACTTGCGTGTCGAGGTCCCCCATTCACCCCCCAAAATAACACACACCACAGACAGTAATTATGGTTTGGTTTTTGGCATGATTTTGGCCACAACTTTATTGAAATACAAAATTATGTGTGTGGTTGCATAGGCATTGGTTCAAGCTATCTGCCCCCTAGGGGACAGAACTGACGACCGTCAGTATGGGAGAGCACTTATTGGGGTTGAGATTATGAGCGGGGTCAAAGCTCTATAACCCTCCCCACACATGCTCCCAGGAGCTCTTGCACGGCCCTGGCCCCCAAGCGGAGGGATACGGACAAAAGCAATGGTGAGCCCCCGGATTCCTTTAACGGAATTCCCTGCACAGCAGCAACAATTGGAGGGGCAGCCACAGCCACGCTTATCCCTTCCAGCAACGAATACACACGAACCAATGCCTAACTGCCAACCTTACAAGTTGTGACTAATTGCTATGCAGTAGGCGAAAACCAGAAGGCACCAGCCAATCAGCCAACTGGAAAAATTCCTACCAGGCCCCTGCCCCAACAGCAGACGACCCCATGACAGGCATAGCAAGATCAACACAGAGGCCTAATAAAAATGGGAGAGGACGGGCGGGAGATCCGTTGCACACAGCAAAGAGGGATTAACAAAGGCATGCCAATGGGTTATAAACCCCTGAGCAGACCCCGGCCAAAATTGCAACATTTAATTCTCCCCAACAACAACCCAGGACCAATCAGAGCGGAGGCCAAAGTCCAATACTCCCCAGCAACGGAGGGGTGAATTAGCCAGCCCCCACCGCAACGCGTGCTCTCCTCGGAGGAGAACCCGATTTCTCACTATGAAAAGTTTCCAAAAGCTTAGTGGACATCTTTGGAGCTACTTAACGTGCCACAATGGCAGGCAGATGAAATGGCACGTAGAGACTAAGGGGAAGGTCATGGCAAATATTTGTTATGCTAACCTGATCTAACCGCCAGCACCCATGCACAATTTTTTATGGATGGGGGAGATGAACCTCTCCTGGTTTCCACGAAAGCTAATCCAGAACAATGTCACTGAAATATGTTTATAGCAGCGGGATCAAATGTAATTTCCCAAGATGCAATACTGTGTGCAACATGTCTCTGCACTCTAAACACCGGTGTGCTATTGGTGGCAAGCATGCCAGTTTTGAACGTGGTAAATATAGACTGAGATCTCCCTCCACCATGATTATTAATTAAATTTGTATATCACCCTTCATCCAAAGATCTCAGGGTAGTTCACAGCATTAAAAATGCAAGATAAAAACACAAAATATATCATAAAAAACAAGAACGAAGCAAAGCAACAACTCCCCCCTCTGTCAGGGACTGTGCTGAGGAGGGCTACACTGAGGAGGAATGGTGGGAGCCTCCTCCTCCCCCTGCTCCTGAATCTTCCCAGGAGCAGGAGAACAGTATAGATTTGGAACAGTGGTTTGCAGAGGGGCATAGTTCAGAAGGCAGCAGCTGGGAAGTACTGGATGGGGAACAGCTAGGAGAAGAAGCACTGGGAGAGAGAAAGTTAAGAGATTCACTGTCTCTGGAAAGCATTCATCCAACTCAGCCCAAGGTCAAGAAGAGCAGATAAGGTGGCAGCACAGAAAGCACAGTGGTTGTGAGATCAGGTTACAAGATGCGGAAGTGATGGCGGGGACAAGGGAGGAAGTGGGTGGGAGACCCTTAATTGGGAGCACCGCCATTCCTAGGAAATGTATTCTTTGTTCTCTCACTGTTATCATTAAAGTTACTAACTGGTAAGAAGACTCCTTTTCCTTTGTTCTGCTTATCTACTGCCAAAGGGGGGAGGAAGCCGATTCCTTGAAGCCTGACACCCTCCCACAAGCACAATTAAAAGGATCTGGGATGTTAATCAGCCCAAGGTGATTAACTGGCTAGAGGTGCATAATGAAGGCACCAAATGAACCTCCCTGGGGGGAACAGGGCTATTTTTTCCAGGCGGAACTCACTGGAACTCCTCTCAGGTGGGCATTGAGAACCGGGTCAGATCACTCTCGCCAGAGGTCTGAACCAATTGCTTGCAGATGCCTTTTGAACCTAGACCAAGCACCACCCTCTTGGACAACATCTGCACACCAGGGGAGAGCAACCCGGGGGGGGGGGTCCTATAAGCTGCCACAATCCTATTTAGCTCAAACTTGATCATACTTAACGGTCTTATTTTAATTTAGTAGATTTCATAGGAGAGCTAAACGCCTTAAATTGGAGCTCCTCTGGCATTTCAATTCTTTTTCTTGAGACGAAGGAGCTGCCAACATTTGAAGCAATCTTTCTCATTATAAAATGGCTGTGATGATGAGGCTATCAAAAGGGTGGGTGGATGAGCAAATTTTAGGAGCAAATGAGCAAAAAGGATGAGCATAATTGCAAAACTGCTGGGATTTCTTTGGGAACACTTTCAGCTGATTTGTGTCACTCAGGCACTGTCAGTCACTGTTCACTTGGAGCCTTTTCCTTCTTTTTAAATACTTTAATAATTTGCAAACTGTCTTCCAGGGCATATTAGTGTGCCATGAGAAATGAGTTAGACTTAAGGGCACCCACCCACAGAGGAGAATGACCACCGCATCTCTGTTTTGCTCTCCATGTGTGGACTCCTTCTCACAAGTAGCTGAATGTGGGAATGTTAAGGATGGTAGAAAAGGATATATTGAATAAATATCATCCTTCCTTCACTCACGCTAGTAAGTGATATAGCAGAGCAGAGTCCCCTCAATATAGCTGGAAGCGAGTTTGCAGATTCATTTGAATCTCTTAGTTAAGTTTATTTCCTGGTGTCCCCTTTAATCCCTCTTAAAATAATAAAGACACAAGAGTCTTTCTGAGTAAAGTAACAAAAAGTTTACTCGCATTTCAGTTTATGATTTCATCCCTGAAAGGCAGGCTTTGCTTAATAGTTACACAATAAACAGTAAGTTCATCTCATTGGAAGACTGAACTCATGTGCTGCTGGCTGAGAGCCAGCAGACAGAAAAATTACATTAATAGAACAAAACGGCTGCTGGAGAGCAGCATGGCAGCAAAAGAACAGCAAGACAAAACAAAAAAGACAAAACAGACTGAGAAAATGGCTGCATGACTCGGCTCTTTTATGGAGTCAGCCAGAGCCACGCCCATCTCCCAGATCACATGCAGGGGGAGGAAGGAATATTGCATTTGACTGTACCAATGGATTGCACCCCACACTGAACATAGACACAGATGACTCGGAATCATAGAACTGTCAAGTTGGAAGGAAGTCCAGGGGTTATCTAGGCAGCCCTACGATGCAGGAATCACAGCTAAAGAATTTCTAAAGCATGACAGATGATCATCCAGCCTCTGCTTAAAAACTTCTGAAGAAGGAGAGTCCAGAACCTCCCGAGGGAGACCGCCCCACTGTCGAACAGCTCCTACCATTAGAAAGTTCTTCCTAATGTTTGGTCAGAATCTCCTTTGTGTCCTGTCCTCTGGTGCAACAGAAAACAAGCTTGATCCATCGTCCATGGGATAGTTCTTCAGATATTTGAAGATGGTTCTCGTTTCACCTCCCAGTCTTCTCTTCTTCGGGCTAAACCTACCCAACTCCCTCAACCATTTAACACACACATTCTAAGAGGTGTAAAGAAGGCAGTACATTCAATACATTTAGTGAAAGATGGAGCTTATTTATAAACCATTGGAATAAACATCCTGAGATATGATACAGCCTTATGCTCTCCTCCTGATGTTCACCTTCTAGGCAATCAAACTACAGATTAATACAAAAATATATACGGTAGATCTAAAAATACTCTTAACCAGCTCTTTCTGTCATTCTTCATTTGTTCTGAACAGGTATCATTTGCTTAAATTATTTTTTTATTCTGTAAGATTGGTATGTTTTTTATATAGAGAGAGAGAGAATGCTCTAAGGGGAAAAAAACGTTCAGAGAATTGATCAATTTATTTAGGGAAATTATGCACCACATTTTCTGCGTGACCTCTTTGCAATCTTTTTTGCACTGTGTGTGTATCACACAAACGCCACAAAAAGGGATTGCAAGTGATTTGTGGAAGTGGGATGGAGCGGACTTGTGAAACTCACACAGGAATAGGCTGAGGCATCTATCCCCAAGCAAGCCTGAAAAAGCAAAGTACAGTTCACTTTCCCGATAAGTTGGTAACCCTGTCTAAGTGTGATTGCTGAGCTACACCAGCCTTGTGTAGTGGCCTTGACTCATCCTGCAAAGGTGTGCCATCATTCCTACAGGGTACAAAGCCATGGTTTACTGCCAGAAAGAGAGTGCCTCCTTATATGGTCAATAAATACCCTTGGCACACCAATTCTCCTTTTTAACTGCCACGGTCAGGCCATAAACACAGTGTGCTTCTGTCATTGCCTGGGGCTCCTTCAGTCTCTCGGTGGCCAAGCGATGCTAAAACTGTGGGAAATCGTTAGCTATGATTAAATAAAGCCTCATTGATTTCTCATCCCTGGCCTTCCTCCCCATAAAACGTATGCAAGCCATTTGCTGCCCGCCTTTAGAAGAACACCCCCCTCCCCATTCGTCCAAATAAAAAATGCCACTTTTTTTATCTTAACTGCTTTCTAATTTTCAAACTGTGCTTAGATGAATGTTGTATTTCCGCAGCGCGATTGTCTGCATCAACAGCAGGATTTCCAGGAAAGGACTTCGGGCAAACAGGCTAGCAAACACTCCGCATTTGCTGTCAAAGAGGCCATTGACTAGAAATTAATGCAATCACCATATGCAACCGTACGTTTGTTCACCTTTGAACAGAGGCCCAAGCTGTCTCTACACGTGCACAAGTGTTTGCATGAAAAAGTACATGTAAACTCTATTGCTGATATTAATATTGCACAGTTTGAAGCGACTGGCTACATAAAAACTGTTCCTTCTGGAATGAAGCATTGCCTAGACCCATAATAATATTATTCAGACTTTTTACTTGCAGAACTTTCTTTAAAACAGAATTAAAACATCAAATGTACATCGAAAATGATCCATACAATATCTTGTGCTGTCCGCCACAGGATCAGCTTCTTAGAAAATATGAAATAATCCAAACTAACCTAGAAGCAAAGGTCTCTCTCTATCCATTTCGCCTGGAGCTGTTTTCCTTGAGAGCTTCATTTCCATCTTCACAGAGTCTGGAGACAAAAGACTCAAGGGCAACTCCCTTCAAAATGCAGATTTGGAACCAAATACCTTTGTCACCTGATCTAAGGTTATAACTCTCATATGTTAGCTAGCAGGAAACAACAATAGTTAATTATCAACTAGTTAAAGCTCAGAGAGAGCTCTTTTTACTGTTCTTTAGTCAATGGAATCTCCCCCTGTTAAAACCTTTCACCAATACCCAGACATTCCCATTTCAGTGTCAATTAAACCAATTATCCTTAATTAACTATTGTGTTGACATGCTTGCAGAGTGTCAGCTCACTGAATGTAATGTGTTGTCAGGAGTCCAGGTTTCCAGCTTGATAACACAGTAAGGTAAAGGTAAAGGGACCCCTGACCATTAGGTCCAGTCGTGTCCGACTCTGGGGTTGCGGCGCTCATCTTGCTTTATTGGCTGAGAGCCGGCGTACAGCTTCCAGGTCATGTGGCCAGCATGACAAAGCCGCTTCTGGCGAACCAGAGCAGCGCACGGAAACGCCGTTTACCTTCCCGCCAGAGCGGTTCCTATTTATCTACTTGCACTTGACGTGCTTTCAAACTGCTAGGTGGGCAAGAGCTGGGACCGAGCAACGGGAGCTCACCCTGTCACAGGGATTCGAACCAGCCATCCTTCTGATCAGCAAGCCCTAGGCTCTGTGGTTTATTTTTTTTTTTTTTTAAATAATTTTTATTGGGTTTTCCAAATTTTTGTCCAGCCCCGATTCAGGCCGGATCACATACATTTATACAATCTCTGATGACTTCCTCGCGCCCCCCCTCATTGTTTTCATTTAACATAATAAACATTCTTACCAGGTTTCTAATTCGACATCATTAACATTTCCGTTATTTCTTAATTTCAAATCGTTTACCAACCACTCACATCTTTAACTTTAACAATCTTATCTTTTACTATAATCAAATCCCTTTCCCCCCCCCCCCAGTCCCCGGTGCAGACTATTTCAATATCAAATTTACTTATCATTTATATCAAAATTTATATCAATATCAAAATTACTTATCATTACTTATCATTTATAATAGCTATCCATCTTATGTCATTTTTTTCCAAAGATCATGCTATAATCATTTCCTGCCATGTCCAAGTTCAGAAACCAGTAGGCCACAAAACAGTTCCTTCATGTAGATGCTCATCCTATTCCTGCAGGATCCAACTTTGGAACCCATTGTCTTTGCTGCAGAGTAGCCTCCAAACCAGTATCAGTTGATGTCCTCGGCCTTTCCTTCCATATTTGGTCCGGATTGTCTCGACTTTCCCTCTGCTGCTTGTCGTTGAGCTGTGGTTTTTTGACAGTTCTCTTAATATTTCTCTTTTTCCTGATGATGACGACAGCTCTTGACTTGTAGTGGATAGTTCTTTTGCAGCTGGGTCTCTTCTGGGTAAACTTTTTCTGTTTATGCTCCGCAAGTACATTGTTCCCATGGTTTGATTGTAAATCCTGACCAATCAGATCATTGTTTGTGCTTTGCTTTATCTCTGTCACTAGGCTGTTCCCAGCAGCAGCCAGTTCAGCTCTCAGTTCTTTCACTCCAGCATTGTAATCCCTTCTGAATTCTTTCAGTTTCTCCAACAATGTTGACAAATCCACTTCCTGTTTCATCGCCATTTTTGGCAAACAATTCTTTTCTAACTTTTCCAAACTTTTTTCAAACTTTTTTTAAAAGTTCCAAAGTTCCAAAATAATCCTCTTGCTCATACAAATTAAATTGACTTCATCTGCCCCCTGGGACCGGGGGAGACGCAGGGGTTAAATTTCCAAAACAAAGTATCAAATTCCAAGCATCACTTCTCAAGCTGTGCAACAATGCCCTGTCGTTGTTACACAATGGCAAGGGGCAGACCTCCGTTTTTTCACCCTCAAGCCAGGTTCAAATTAGTTCCAAATAACAATTTTTCTTTGTAGATTACTCACGGTTCCAAATTGTAGATTTAGGAGGAATCGGCGCGCTCGGCTGTGGCGGTCTGGCAGCTTCGCCAGACGGAGCTGTCTGCGGACCCTGGAGCTCCGCCGCCCGATCACCCGGGAGCTCCGCTAAGAGCTCCCTGGGACCGGGACCAGCGTCCGAGCTCTTGCAGGTCCTCCGGACCCCGGGACGCCCTTCCCGGGGGTTTTGGGGGTCGCGGCGCTGGCGCGAGCACCCCTTTGCTCGGTCTGGCGGGGGAATGTCAGGAGCGACATTTCCCCCCGACCGCCATCTCCGGCACGCCAACCGGAAGTCCCTAGGCTCTGTGGTTTAACCCACAGTGCCACCTGGGTCCCTTGCACCACGTAAGCATAGGTAATAAAAAGGGAGGGTTTATTGCAAAAACAAACAGATAGCTCTAACAAAGCCTCCAGTATCATTACTCAAGATGACCCTTCTGAAGACTCCTTCCAGCGTCGACAGAAGAAATTGAACTTACGACCCTTAAGTCTCTTGTTTTGCTTCCTATCAAGCAGCCCTCCCATTCGCCGACTCTTTGGACTTAGTGGATCAGCTCCAATGTATTGCTTTTCCGAGAGGCTGTCTCTGAGACTGTTCGCCCCTTTTTGTGCTTCCTGCGAGCTTTGGCTGTGTTCTAGTCTGCTCTCAGCTACTGCCTTATCAGCTTGCCTGTCAAGGTCAGGAAGAGCCGAAGTCTGCAGCTGCCGGCTCTCCGCTGCCTGACTAACATCTAAGCCTCTCTGTTCCTGGCTGCTTTCTGCAGTCGGCTGCAAACCCTCGCTTGGAGCTGGCTTATTCCTGACATGTGTGAAACCACTTCTCATGTTTCCTCTGGCATAAGTTTCTGAACATCTGGGATAGCTCAAGCCATAGAGCACAAGGCTCTTAATCTCACGGTTGTGCAAAGGATTCCTGCATTAGAGAGGGTTGGACTGGATGACCCCTGTGGTCCCTTCCAAGTCTACAATTCTATTATAACCGCTGGCCTTGGGTGGTGGCACTTCAGAGCGTTCCTTTGCTTTCACCTGCATTTCCATTCATCTTCAACGAAGCAACAGAGGCAACATAAACATGCCACCAGACGAATGAGATGCTGGATTTATAGGAATGAAATGTGCATTAGTGGGAAAGAGCAGCGAAGATCAAGAGGTGCTTTTAGGGGCAGGCACCCATTTTTATCTTTTGCAGACTAATTGGCCATACATTTGCCCCGTTTAATAAACACTGGACAGGTCCGACGCTGCATGCTTGACAGAGTGTACACGGCAAAGTAATTACGTTGAAGAGATTAATTGGGAGACGGGGAAGTAATGAATACAAAGTACTTAATTAGGTCATAAGTAAACACACGAAAGCCTTCCTTCCACAGGAGGGTGAAGGTGCTGCAGATGGAAAACAAAGAAGGGACACAGCGCTGAGTCCTAAACGGGGACAGGTTACAAAAAGATCTGAGGCCAGTGGGTGAAAGAACATTGGTACATGCAGGCCTGCTGTACTGCATGAACATCTGTTCTGCACTTGGTTGGGCAACATCTGGAGAACTAGATTCTGTTCCAAGGAATAATTAATTAATTGATTGATTGATTGATTGCTATTATCTGGCCTATTGAGGGGGGACAACGACCCTCAAAGAAGTTTAGATCTCATTCTTATTTGCATCTCATATAACTTCTGTTTTAAAACAGCTGCATTGGTTGCTAGTTCATGTCACAGACTTGGGACTCAGCTACAATGGCAAAGAAAAAGCGCTTTCTATGCACTGTCATATGCATTCTAACACCGTGACACCAGATGGCGCCGTGGAGTTCCGTTTTTGCTACGCGTTTAACTGAAAATGCTTCTTTGAGGTGTCTAGATCCAGCCTGGTTGGATGCAGAGGAATGGTGGGAGGAAGCAAGGGAAGAAGACTCAGAGCCTAGGGGTTGGTGGTGGGACAACGAAGAGGGAGAAGACAGAGACGACTGGGAAGAGGAGGCGTCAGAAACTGAAGAGGTAACAGGGCTTAGTGAGCTGGGAAAGTCCGTGGCAGAGAGAAGTCCAGAAGCAGAGGCACAAGCAGAAGCAGGAGAGTGGGAGGAGGGAGACCAAGAGGCAGAGATGAATCAGGCTGCTGAAAAGTCACAGCTCCAGAAGAGGCATGAAAAGGGTGGAGGAGAGGTTGGCTGCACGTAGGTGCAGTCTCTGGTTGCTGGGGGAAAGACTTTCAGTCTTAGCAACTGATTTTCAAGGAAGAAGACCACTGGAAATGAGCTGCTCTGCTCATTAGGCCTGACACCCAACCATGTCTGTGGAGGTTGTGGTTTTGCTAATGCAGAGTTAACTCCATCTTTGAACTGTGTGATTACTGACTGGCTCACTTCCGTGACAGTTTGTTTCTTGCCCCAATTCAAGGTGCTCGTCTCAGAGTTTAAAGCCCAAACAAATGAAATCCCAACTATCTAAAAGACCACCTCCTTCCCTAAAGACCTTCTCGGCTGCTGATATCAGCAGAGGGGCCCTGTTAGTTGTTTCACTGCCCTCAGGGGTTGGGGGCCTGGGAGAGGGCATTCTCTGTGGTGGCCCCTAAACTGTGGAACTCACAGAGGTGCTTCTGGAGAATCTGGCTTTTGGCAGCTCAGTTGGTAAAGCATGAGACTCTTAATCTCAGCGTTGTGAGTTCGAGCCCCACATTGGGCAGAAGATTCCTGCATTGCAGGGGGTTGGACTAGATGACCCCTGTGGTCCCTTCCAACTCTACAATTCTATGACTGGAGATGTATGTTTTTAGGACCGACTTTGTTTTTATGGTGTTAAGTTGTTTCGAACTGTATTTAATATTGTTTTAATGTTGCAACCCATTCTGGGGCCTTAGCGTGAATGGCGGGTAATAGACAAAAATAGCAACCACAGGATCCTGACTCAGATGGAGCTTGGGCCTGATTCACAGAGCTCTTATGTCCTTACCTGCATAAGCTTCTACATCCAGTACCTGGAACCTCTGTTTTAAACAGACCTCACTTAGCAGGCTTGGGGAAGACGTGGGCCTGATAAACCCATGGAGAGTTCCTCCCAGCCAGAGAACTAGACAGACCAACCATCTGATTCAGAACAAGACATCTTTCTGTGTAGGTTTCATTTCTCGCATCCAACGCCAAACTTCCCGATATTTTTGCACATGTTCGGCTGTCATGAAGAAGCGTCGGGAGAATGTTTTATAACTTTACGTAGCCTGCTACATCTGCCTCGACAGTAAGGCTGACATTTCATTTTACTGCACAGATGATGTCTAGGCGAAAGGACACACCTCACCTCCAGACACTCTTCAGGTTACCTGCCTTCCAGCAGCACCATAATTCACTAAGCACCAACGGAGGGGTTCTGCTTCCAGAAATAGGTACGGCTGGGAATTTGAATGTAGAAAACTGAACCTAGAGAGATTTAAAAAAACATGTTGTTCAAGCCCTTGAACACAGGATCTGGAGAAGGGATTTTCTTCTGAAGTCTGGCAGGGTCAGGTATGGGTTAAAATCTGCATTGTAGCTTTGGTGCAGTTGGGTCCCTTAAAGCGGGAGTGGGGAACCTTTGGCCCTCCAGATGTTGCTGAACTACAAGTCCCATCAGTCCTAGCAAGCATAACCAAAGGTCAGGAATGATGGGAGCAACATCTGGAGAGTGACAGGTTCTCCATTCTTGCTTCAGAAAATGGGAAGAGTTGTGATGGTCACTGTCAGGGTCTGGTTGGTGCTCCCCACGAGTAACAAGTCCCGACTGTATATTTACATCAGTTTATTATACAGATATATACAAGACAGAGCTTAAGATTCCATGACCATTTCAATCACTCTCAGATCCCGGAAGTGGCGCTTTACAGGAGCGCCTCCAACAGAAGAACTTGGGGACCCCTAGTCTCCTCCTCCGCTCTTTCCGTTTCTGCTCCCTACGTAATTGGGGCGACGGGGCTACCATTTCCCCCTCTGTCCCTGAACCACTAAGTTGGTGTTTTGACCCTGCAGCATCCGACAGCCCCTCCACCGCTGCGCTCTCTTCCTGTCTATCCTTCCCACCGGAGACTCCGAGCCCCTTGAGCGGTGTTCGCCACTCCTAGCATCAGGGAGCTCTCCCTCCTCCTCTACTGGCTCTCCTCTGCCCCCTGGTGTTCCCCTGACAGTCACTGACCTAAAAAGGTAAAGGTAAAGGGACCCCTGACCGTTAGGTCCAGTCGTGTCTGACTCTGGGGTTGCGGCGCTCATCTCGCTCTATAGGCCGAGGAGCCGGCGTTTGTCCGCAGACAGCTTCCAGGTCATGTGGCCAGCATGACAAAGTCGCTTCTGGCGAACCAGAGCAGCACATGGAAATGCCGTTTACCTTCCCGCTGGAGTGGTACCTATTTATCTACTTGCACTTCGATGTGCTTTCGAACTGCTACCTAGATGGTTGTAAAAGATTAGACAGATTCATGGAGGAGAGGACCAGGGTTCTTTTTCAGCCAGAACTCACTAGAACTCAGTTCTGGCATTTCTCACCATTGCCATTCTAAGAGAACGAGGGAAGTGTTCATGGTGAGTTCTGGCACCCCTTTTTCTGGAAAAACAGCACTGGAAAGGACTATCAATGGCTACTAACCACGACTGCCTCCACAGTTGGAGGCAGCAATGCTTCTGAATACCCAGAAGCCATTGGGGGCATATCTTCAGCAGCTTCTCCTCCCTCATCCCCTGTTCCCCCCAATGTTCATGTAGGTTAAGAAAGCACTTCCTAGGCAGGATTTGACCGCTGGTTGCTTTTGTTAACTCAGAAGGCCATGCAGGTTTGCTGAGTTACAGCACAGCTGTGTAGCCAATTTGCTTCATCCTGGTTTTGCCGTTGACTTTTATTTGGCCTTCAAAATGACATATACCCTGGAAGCTATAAAGTTTGCTGCACGGAGCCACTGAATAAGAGGAACTCGGAATGCATGTGAACTTTCCTCTTCAGAATCCCACGTGGAAAAGCACGTCAGTGTTCCGCTTGACGAAGTGCCTGAGAGAAGCTAGTTCCTACCTAAAAATAGGATGATGGACAGACATAAAAATAGCAATGTCCTGTAAGAACGCTTTTTTAAAAATAAAAAGGTTGGAAATGGGTTTCAGTTTAGAAATGATGGGGCCTCATGGGGCATCTCACAGTGATGGAGGTCCCCATGCCAGTCCATCAAGGAGGACTGGTGGACTTCCAGCGATGATTAGTCTATCAAAGGCTACTAGCCATGGCTGTGTTCTACCTCAACTATCAGAAACAGTATTCCTCTGAATACCAGTTTCTGGGAATCACAGGTGGGGACAGTGCCATTGCACTCAGATTCTGCTTGCAGGTTTCCCATAGGTATCTGATTGGCCAGTGTGGGAAAGGGATGCTGGTCCCAATGGACCTTTTGACCTGTCCAGGAGCCACCTTCTTATGTTCTCCAAGAGAAGAAGAAGAGGAGGAGGGGGAGTTTGGATTTGTTATCCCGCTTTACACCACCAGTGTGGTGTAGTGGTTAAGAGCGGTAGACTCGTAATCTGGTGAACCGGGTTCGCTTACCCGCTCCTCCACATGCAGCTGCTGGGTGACCTTGGGCTAGTCCCACTTCTTTGAAGTCTCTCAGCCCCACTCACCTCACAGAGTGTTTGTTGTGGGGGAGGAAGGGAAAGGAGAATGTTAGCCGCTTTGAGACTCCTTTGGGTAGTGATAAAGCGGGATATCAAATCCAAACTCTTCTTCTACTCTTCTTCTTTATCACTACCCGAAGGTAGTGATAAAGCGGCTAACATTCTCCTTTCCCTTCCTCCCCCACAACAAACACTCTGTGAGGTGAGTGGGGCTGAGAGACTTCAAAGAAGTGGGACTAGCCCAAGGTCACCCAGCAGCTGCATGTGGAGGAGCGGAGACGCGAACCCGGTTCACCAGATTACGAGTCTACCGCTCTTAACCACTACACCACACTGGCTCTCAGAGAATGTGGAGACTGCCTCTGTTACACAGAGGTGCCATTTGTCAGAACTGTGTGCATGGCAGTGTGACCTTTACAGCTGTGGTTTGCAAAAATTGAGGTTGGGAGCTCCCAGTTTGATCAGAGCAGCAGGAGGCAGGCGTTAGAGAGGAATGCTGGAAGGGCCAGGGCTCAGAACTGCAACTCAGAAAAAAAGATATTTTCCCCCTCCCAAGGACCTCACGTTCTTTGTTTGTTTCCAAGCACTCCATTCAAATACCCCCTATATATTGGAGCACATCTCAGGAGTCAATAGAGTGACTGGTGCAGAGCCAAGAAGAGTGAGAGATTGCAATGCAAGTATCTCCCATTCAATGAGGATACTATTCAGTTGAACAAGACGCATTGATTTTGAATGACTCTCTGGCTGCTTCCATATGCTGAGCTGAACCTAGATCAAAACTGAATTGCTTCCACCGAGACCACTTTTCCAAAGTTGTTTATCATAAGTAGAGTTGAAATACCCCAGAGTCCTAGTCTGGTGTTAATGATGGACTTATGTAACAGTTTTCTCTCTCTCTCTCTCTCTCTCTCTCTCTCTCTCTCTCTCTCTCTCTCTCAGACAGTTGGAAGAACCAAAGGCCATCCACTTGAGTATTAAAAAAACTACCCATACTCCTGCTCATGCATTCTTCATCACAAGCAGACAATAGGTGTACTGTCAAATGATGCCTACCAAGCAAACATCTCCAGATGGTGTTTTGTTTTCATTTGTTATCATGGTATGATGATAACTCCTTGGCCTTTTTTCTCCCTTTCTTTCAAGCAGAAAAAAAATGCTACTAATGCTTCACCTCTCCTCACTTCAAAGAGGATATTGTAGAGTGCAACAAACACACCCCAATGCTGGGCACAACTCGTGCCTCTGGGGAGGGGCACATTAAGCCTCCTGAATTAGAAACTAGCCTTCTCAGTCATAAAAGGACTTTTCATTCCCACTTTCTTCTGGCACTTGCAAAACTGGGGAGGTATGTTTCCATTTCTGCAGTCCTCTTGAAAACTGGGGAACAGACCCCATGAGGGGAGCAGAAAGGACGCATGGTCTCTCAACCACCACTCCAGGCCCTGTCCCTCTTTCATCTGCTTCCAACTTGTGGAAGTTGCCTGTGGAGATTATTTTCAAACTATAGAGGCTCCCCACGCATTTTTCAATCCAGGAAAATCAAAGAGCTACTAGTAAACCCACTGAGATTTTTTTCCAGTTGAACATCAGTTCCAGTGTAAGGGGCCATTGCTTAGTTATAGACTGCAGACTCCGGATGCGGAGAAGTAGAAGGTTTGGTCCTTGGCATCTCCAGGTGAAAAGGGTTCAGAGGGTGGAAACAGCAGCAGGGGAAACAGGCTCCTCCATCAACTGTCGGTTGCCAGCAGCCATTCCATCAAAGTGCACTGGAGGGAGAGATGGAGAAAGAGACCAGTCCATTGGAGGTTAGCTCCAGTCCCCAGAAGAGCTTCCATCCTGACTGGTCGTTCTAAGTACCTGTGTGTAATAGAAATAGAAATACTTTATTGTCACTGTACCACTTGTTTACAGTGAGATTAAACGAGTCCCCTCCCCCCCCCACAATCTCTCAGTCCTTGTTACACTCTATGTGCTGTCGTACGACCACCAAGCCCGGACGTCAGCTGCAATGTTGTTGTCTTCCATTCAGCAGCCTCACGGCCCACGGGTAGAAACTGTTCTTTAACCTGTCGGTGTGGCTTATCATGCTTCTATATCTCCTGCCTGAGGGCAGGAGATTAAAAAGGTGCTGGCCAGGGTGTGAGTCATCCCTGAGAATGTTCCTCACTCTTCTGAGGCAACGATCTCCTGCGATGACATCTAGCGGACTCAGGGGACAGCTGTGCTGTCTTCACCACCCTCTGTAGGGACCTTCTGTCCACGGCTGTCAAACCAGCGTACCACACCGTCATACAGTATGAGAGAACACTTTCTATCGTGGACCGATAGAAGGAAATCATCAGTTGTTGTCTAACATTGTTTTTCCGCAAGACCCTAAGGAAATGAAGTCTCTGTTGGGCCTTCCTAACCACCTGGGCTGTTTTGACCTTCCAAGTAAGGTCTTCACTAAGATGGACTCCCAATAATTTAAAGCAGGCATCCCCCAAACTGCGGCCCTCCAGATGTTTTGGCCTACAACTCCCATGATCCCTAGCTAACAGGACCAGTGGTCAGGGATGATGGGAATTGTAGTCCAAAACATCTGGAGGGCCGAAGTTTGGGGATGCCTGATTTAAAGGAAGAGACTCTCTCTCCACACACACACACCCCGATATACAACGGGGCTAACTCCCCTCTCTTCCTCTGAAAGTCCAACACCATCTCCTTTGTCTTGCCAATGTTTAGGTGCAGATTGTTCTCTGAGCACCTTTTGAACCTCCCCCCTGTACGCAGATTCGTCTCCACCTGTAATTAAACCCATTATGGTGGTGTCATCAGCAAACTTAATAATTGCAGTAGATGGGTCAGATGAAATGCAATCATATGTATACAATGAATACAGGTATGGACTTAGCACGCATCCCTGTGGAGTGTCAGTGCTGAGCTTCAGGGAGGTAGATATAAAAGGCCCGATCCTCACTGTTTGTGTCCAATCTCTCAGAAAGTCTTTAATCCAATCACAGATGTTAGAAGAAAGGTCCAGGTCCCTTAACTTTCCGATGAGGATGTCCGGAAGGATGGTATTGAAAGCAGAGCTATAATCAATAAACAGCATTCTGACATAATCCCCTGGTCTCTCCAGATGACTCGCTGCAAGGTGAAAAGCTATAGCAATGACATCATCTGTTGACCTATTTCTCCTGTAGGCGAACTGGTGTTTATCAAAGTCCGGTGGGAAACATGTTCTAATGTGTTGAAGGACTTAGGAAAAACTGTCTTCAGACAAGCTTGGTTAAAGTCCCCCGCCGCAACCAGGGCACCCTCTGGATGTATTTGCTGCTGCATGGAGATGACGTCATATAATTTAGAAAGTGCCGCTGTGACATTAGCATCAGGTGGAATGTAAACGGCTACGATATTTATCACAGTTACTTCTCTAGGCAGATAAAATGGCCTGCATGTAACTGCCATCAAGTCCACATCTGGTGAGCAGTGCGTATAGACTATTTTGCTATTAACACACCACTCCCTATATATGTAAATGCAGATTCCTCCTCCTTGTCTTACCAGAATTACTGTAACTTGAAGATCTGGAGCCAGAATTGGCTTGCTTTCCTCTTTCCTCTTCCCTCCTCATTCTTTTTTCCTTTCATGTTATATCTTTTAGATTTGAAGCTTGCAGGCAGGGATGGTCATTTCCCATTGATCTTATGTACGCTCCACTGGGAGCAATTCCCCCCCCCCCAAAAAGAACACCTTAAGTAGGTAAAGAAACAGAGAGAAAATCAGGCAGAGTAGAAAATATTTGGTACAGGTTGAGGGTGGGAAACTGGAGCCAGCTGGCAGGCAAAATCTTTATCTCCTCCACCCATAGCTGTCAACTTTCGGATTTGAAAATAAGGGATTTTCCCAAACTTTCGGATTTGAAAATAAGGGATGCCGTGAGGGCGGTGCAATGGCACCAAGTAGCCTTGCCACCCTGCGCTCCAGAGGCTGCGTGCGAACGGGGGGGGGGGGGAATAGCGAGTGCATAGACGGCAGGCAGGCAGGCTGGCTGTCTGGTTGGGCGTGAGGATCTGGCTGCACAAGGCATGCAAGCTCTGCCCCCAGTCGGTCTCAGACTCCTTATTGGCAGCCGAGCAATGCAGCTGAGGAGCCTCCCTGGCCGGCAGGGAGGGAGAGGAGCTGCTTCCTTTGAAATCTGGGAAATTTAAGGGATATCAACAATCCGGGATAGCAGCAGGAAACGGCATTGGAATAAGGGAGTTTCCCGCCCAAAAAAAGGGAGGGTTGACAGCTATGCCTCCACCCCCAAGCCAGGTTTGAGCATGGTTGTGTTTCTGACATTATCTTGTGTGCAGCATTTCCTGAGCAACGCTTACCCTTGTATGTGGCATATTTCCAAGTGTGTGACATGATCCAGTTGAAATGCTTGAAGACAGAAGCACAGTCCTTCTGATTTGTAATTGGATGCCTCCAACATTTCAATGAGGGAGCTTAGCATCACTGCAGAGCGGCTTCTTCCTGTACTATTAAGACGTCCTCCTCTGTCACAAATGGAAGAAGAGGAAATTGACAGATTAAACAGTAATAAATCTCCAGGACCAGAAGGCATGCATGCTAGCATTCTCAAGGAGCTCAGATCTGAAATGGATGGGCTATTGATTTGGGTATTTATCTGCTCTAAACCTCCAGACCTATGCCCGAAAAAATGGAGATAAGAAATATACTGGCCCGTTTAAAGAAAGAGTAGAGAAATGGTGTGAAAAATCACAAGAGCCTGAAAAACACTTTGTCATCAGTAGTCTATACTTGCATGTTACCAGTGCAAGTCAACAAAAATAGACATCAATTAAATCACAGTGCAAAAAGGGAATTCTGATACAACTTTGATACGATTGCATGAGTGCATAAAGGTTGCTTTTCCCTGCTGCGGTTTCATCGATGTGCATAAGCACTGGTGTGTAACAAGAAAGGAAAACAACGCAGACTGAAAGCTGAGGCAAGTGTGTGTGAGAGACAAGATCAAAATGATATTTTGGAAATCTCCAGTCTGAGATGCCCACAATTCATAGAGGGATCATAGAACGGTAGAGTTGGAAGGGACCACAAGGATCACCTACTCTAACCCCCTAGTCCACTCTTAATCTCAGGGCTGTGGGTTTGAGCCCCATGTTGGGCAAAAGATTCCTGCATTGCAGGGGGCTGGACTAGATTACCCCAGTGATCCCTGGAGAGCCAGTGTGGTGTAGTGGTTAGGAGTGGTAGACTTGTAATCTGGTGAACCACGTTCGCGTCTCCGCTCCTCCACATGCAGCTGCTGGGTGACCTTGGGCTAGTCACACTTCTCTGAAGTCTCTCTGCCCCACTCACCTCACAGAGTGTTTGTTGTGGGGGAGGAAGGGAAAGGAGAATGTGAGCCGCTTTGAGACTCCTTCGGGTAGTGATAAAGCGGGGTATCAAATCCAAACTCCTCCTCCTCCTCTTCTTCTTCTTCTTCTTCTTCTTCTTCTTCTTCTTCTTCTTCGCCGCACTCTACAAGTCTTTGAAGGCCTGTGCATTTTGAAAAATGCAGGGCAAGGGATGAAATGGAGTAGCCTAGAAACAGGCAATACTGCTTGCGTGTTGAGGTCACCAAGCCACCCCCAAATAATTCACACATCAGACATAAATTTTCGTTTGGGTTTTTGGCATATTTTAGGCCACAACTTTATTGAAATACAAATCACGTGAGTGGTTGCGTAGGCATTGGTTCCGACTAGCTGTCCAACGGGATAGAGCTGGCCACGGGCCAGCGAAGGGAAACCAAACCGGGGAGAGTTAAGGAGACTGGGGGCTTAGACCTCCCTCACCCCAGGGGTCCCAAGGGGCTCATGCGTGGCCCTGCAACCCGACCGGGTTCGGACAAAAGCATATGGAGCCCCTGGATTCCTTTAACGGAATTCCCATCACACCATCATCATTAGAAGGGCGACCGCCCATTCACCAATGAACCAATGCCTAACCGCCAACCTTACAAGTTGTGACTAATTGCTATGTAGTAGGCGAAAACCAAATGGCACAGCCAATCAGCCAGATGGAAAAATTCCTACTAGGCCCCTGTCTCAAAGCAGACGGTCCCATGACAGGCAAAGGCCTATACCAGGGGGGGGGGGGGGGACGGGAGATCCGAAGCACGCAGCCAAGAGGATCATCACATGGCGTGCTGGGGAATATATAGGACGCTGGGCTGTCCATCAAAATTGCTACATGCGATTTACCCCAGCAACTCACCTAGACCCCTCCCAACTGTAGCCATATGCCCACTCCTCCCCCCGAGCAACCAGAGGGAGGAGGAGACTTTCCTGCCCCCACCACAACACGTGCTCTCCCTATAGGAGAACATGCTTTGGCTGGCCAAAACACTAAAGCAAAGCACTACACATTTTGCTATAGTTTCCACTTGTACCTTTTAATGGTACATTGTTGTTCAGTTGCGCTTTCATGGTTTCCCCCACCCTATTAACTTTGGAGTCCCCTCCTTCCTCTGATTCCTTTCCATATAATCTTGCAGGTTTAAAGGGGACGATATTCCCATAATGGCTGGAAACTGCTATAAGCTTATGATTTTTGAATGTCTTCCCTTTGTTGTCTCTTGTCGTCGTCGTCCCCCCTTCTTTACTCTCCTGTGACTTGCTGCCTATCTAGATCCTGAATCATCTAGGCAAGGTAGCTTGCACTTTTTGCAAAATGCCCTGTAAATTTTAATCACAATAATAAATAATAATTGCTGTAATGGGATTTAGACATGACTAATTTGCCCCAGCAGAATTCATCTTCATCTGCAGGTAGGAAAATACTAGTCCGCAACCTGGGAATGTTAACAAATCGAGCAGGCGCCCTCATTTCCTCCTGTTTATTTTATTTTTTTTCAAGAGAAGGAAAATTATACATCTCCATAATTATCCTATCTGGGCAATGAAGCATACCGGTATAGGTATTTGCCGCCAGTTATTTCAGTTAAAGGCACGGCTAACTTTATTGACCTTGCGGCAGTTCACAGGGTTGTTAAATTAACGCCCGCAGAGGGAGAGGAAACCACGCAAAAAAACGGAGCTACAACTTTAATTAAGGCAATTTTGCTGTTGTTAGACTTGGGTATTACTTTTATAGCTTGAAAATGGCCTCTTATTTCACTTCAAACGGAGACTTTAAAAGGAGTAACTTGGATCCTTAAGTATCCATCTCGCAGCATGAATAGGGAGCTTAGGAGATTTGAAGAGCAATTTCCCAGGGAGATATAAATCTCCAAGATCAGAATAGCTGTTCCTTTGCAGGATTTAGCTTACACATTTGAAATATGAACACGCAAGAATCACTGATGAAGACAGCAATCTATGTCTGATTTACTCTCTCTCTCTCCATATATATATATATATATATATATATATATATATATATATAATGCAACATTGTCGTTACTATGCAAAGGGGTTATTTCCACCATAACTTCTTTAAAAGATGGTGGACAAAATCCATTAGGACTTTGTGCAAAATCCATTGAAATTAATGCAGTTAGCCATTCTTACAGAGTTCCATAAACTGCTTGGTCTGTGGTGCATTCTGCTATCAATTTCTTCTTCAGTTTCCTGCAGAAGATGTAAGGCATATTTCTCCTGACTTCTGACAGCTCTGAGACACCGCGAGGAAAGTTTGCAGCATTTGTGACTCTTTAGTTTAGTGAAAAGGCAAGGAAAAGGCAAAATGGCAGATGTTTATTATTATGCATGGTATGGAGAAAGTGGATACAAAAAACGCTTTCCCCCCCTCTCTCATAAGGCTAAATCTTGGGAACTACCAATGAAGCTGAATGCATACCCTCCAACATTTCTCTGATGAAAATAGGGACACCCTATTTCATATTGATTGTTATTGTTATTGTTGTTGCTGTTGTTGTTTTATTTATACCCCCACTCTGGATGGTTTCCAACATATTTTAAAACATAATAAAACATTTAAAAACTTCCCTATACAGGGCTGCCTTCAGATGTCTTCTAAAGGTTGTGTAGTTACAGGTAGGTAGCCGTGTTGGTCTGTCATAGTCAAAACAAAATAAAAAAATTCCTTCCAGTAGCACCTTAGAGACCAACTAAGTTTATTCTTGGTATGAGCTTTCGTGTGCATGCACACTTATTCAGATACCTTGCATAATTAGTGGGATACGTGGATTGCAGAGGGTTCTTAATTCTAAGACCCTTGGGTATAATGTCCAGGTTCTTGCATTTAGTCAGAAAGAAGATGTCGGTCTGTACCTGTGCAAGTTTCTTGGTGAGGTTGATGGACTTCCATTTCATGGTGCTCAATGTGGTGCCAGTTACAGGTAGGTAGCCGTGTTGGTCTGTCATAGTCAAAACAAAATAAAAAATAAAAAAATTCCTTCCAGTAGCACCTTAGAGACCAACTAAGTTTGTTCTTGGTATGAGCTTTCGTGTGCATGCACACTTCTTCAGATACGATGTTGTGTAGTTGCGTAGGTTGTGTGGTTACTTGTCTCCTTGGCTCAGGGGTCACATGACTCTATACCCTCCAACATTTCTCCAGTGAAAATAGGGACATCCTCAGGAAAAGCAGGACATTCCAGGATCAAATCAGAAACCAGGGCGGGTTCTGTAAATCCATGACTGTCCCTGGAAAATAGGGACACCTGGAGGGTCTGTGATACTGGCAGTTTTCATTTTTTAATTCCTTTTCCTACTGATCTCTAGCAAGGTATTTGCCTTTTTCACAGCTGTTGCACGCTGGGTCAGCATGTTCAATGAGTTGGCTGCAAGGTCTTTTTCTTGGTCAGTCTCTGCCAGTTCAGACTGTAGGCTATGAGCGGTTACTATGTACATGAGCCGCTCAGCTCACATTATTCTGCCCCTTAGCTGCATCAAGTCACACAAAACGTATTCACAAACTGAACACAGAGACGGCTGTCAGCTGTGAATCTGTTTCCCTTCCTGGGCAATCTCCATTGCCATTTCGTTCCAGGTCTCTCTGTTCATAGTCAAAGTTCATAGTCTGGCATGAATATCAAAATATAACTTCTCTTATGTGGATGGCGGGGGAGGGGAGGGCATTCGCACTGAGAGAAAGGACCGTCTCGATTCAAAATCTCCGAAGGCAGCTGGAATTTCACAACGCTCGGGATCTTGGGGTGGGGGGATGGAACCCTGATAAAGAGAGTCATTTCAGTTCAGTCAACGCAACCAGGAATTGGCTTTTTTCGAAAATGCACTGATGTTGCCATTTCAAGGCAAGCGCCAGTAATAGGTCATTATCGCAAAGCTCAGAGTGGACTGCAATTTGCAACCAACCATTATCTGGGAAATGGGAAAGGAAGCCATGCTAGCAATCGAGGCAGAGTAAAAAAAAAAAAATCTGCTTTCTGTGCAGAGGCCAAAACTCTGTCCTTATTTAGCAGGGATAAAGTGGGCCCCAGCCGACAAATAAGCCGGAAAGTCCAGAAATTTGTTCTGGCTTTGCCGTGGAAAAGATTCAGAATGGAAAAGCGAGGTAGCCCATAATGAGCAAAAGTAATAATTATTCATTTGTTTCAGGCATTTATATACTGCCTAATCATTTGCATTTCTAAGTGATATACATTAAAATAAACCCTAAAAATGACATTCAGCGTAAGCCCGAACACTACCTTAAAAGACCTGCTGGAACCAGAAAGCCTTTGTCACGCACCTGAAATTCAGCAAAGCGTGTTCTCCTTCATGGAGAGCACGTGTTGCGGTGGGGGCCGGCAAGTCACCCCTCTGGTGCTGGGCGGGATCGTATGGATGGCCACTGTTGTGATTGGACCCTGGGTGTTGTTGGGGAGAATTGTATGTTGCAATTTATTGTTGGACATCCCAGCGGTATATTGGTGGGTTTGCAACGTGATCCCCCTCTTGGCTGCGTGCTTCTGATCACCCGCCCTCCCTCCCTATATTTTAGGCCTCTGCATTGACATTGCTATGCCTGTCATGGGGTCGTCTGCTGTTGGGGCAGGGGCCTGGTAGGAATTTTTCCAGTTGGCTGATTGGCTGGTGCCATCTGGTTTTTGCCTACTGCGTAGCAAATAGTCACAACTTGTAAGGTTGGCGGTTAGGCATTGGTTATTATGTTGGTTGGAGGAAGGGTTATGATTGACTGTGCCTGCCCCTCCAATTGTTGCTGGTGTTAGGGGAATTCCGTTAAAGGAATCCAGGGGCTCAATGCTTTTTGTCCGAACCCCCGGTCGGGGGCTAGGGCTGTGCAAGAGCCCTGGGAGCCTGAGGGGAGAGGGGAGGGTCAGACCACCCAGCTCCCTTTATCTCTCCAGAGGGTTTTCCCCTTACTGACGGTCGTCAGTTCTGTCCCCTGTGGGACAGATAGTCTTAACCAATGCCTAAGCAACCACTCACATTGTATTTTAATAAAGTTGTGGCCAAAATCATGCCAAAAACCAAAACTAAAATTCTGACTGATTTGTGAATTATTTGAGGGGTGGTTTTGGGGGACCTCGACATGCAAGGAGGGCAGCCTGGACCCATAACCCACAAGTAGGAGCAGCATTCACCATCAGGTCCCAATGTTGATGCTGCTGACTCAGATAAATGGATTCCTGCATGTGTCTCAGTACCAATTTTGGAGTACGGTGCTAAGAGAGTTCCTGTCCTCCAGAGTAATCATGGGCTGCTCTGTCTCCCATGAACCACACAAAGCGCTTTTTGGCAGAAGCTTACAGAGTTGGTCCAGAAAAGAAGTGCTCTTTAGGGCATAATGATAGCAGTCGGATGAATGGCTGATAGACGTGATTTGGTACGGTGAGTTACCTTGCCAGCCACTTAGGAAGAGATTATTTCCACACACACCCTCCCTCTCGCCTATCTGTGTGAGCAGATAGTTTGCTTAAACTACTCAGCAGCCTCATTAACATCTCCATGCGGTGGTCTAAATCACACACCCATTTGATGCAGATGGCAAAAAAAATAAAAATCTGACTGCAGATGGCACAGAAGCTTGATGGCTCTTTTTGTCTGTGAAATTCGCTGTTTCCTTTCCTCCTCCAGCTCCTCCTCCCTCATGTGTTGCACTGGGGGAGCCAAGATCAACTTCCATGTCATCCTTCCCCCCTCGGCCACCTGGGCAGGATGACTATTGCCACACCCTATAGAATCTCTGCCAGCCGAGTGGGAGATACATGTTTGCTCACTCAGCTGCTATAGTGGGCCGAAAGATTTCAAGCCTGTGCAGGTGGAATATTGCTGTGAAAAAGCTGCTCACCGCCGTTGAGAGTAAGGATGCCCAAATCTGTCAATTAAAGTTAATATCAGCACTGAGATAAGCTCACAGCCCTGCCATGTTAGGTGCCACTCCCACTCTCTGTCGAGCAGTAGCCAGATTCCAGGGGGTCCCAGGAGTTCACCGAGGGCTTATGCTCTTTTGGAGAATGGAAGACGCAAGGGTGGATTGTCATAGCTTTAAGAAATATTATTTATTCACCTGTTTACACCTTCAGTCTGCATGGAGGGAGTACAGATCTTACAGCATGGTCAATCATTTCAAGAGGGTCATGTCCCTCACAGCAGTGCAGCACTGGAGTCAGAAGGCACCTCTATCAGCCAACCTTCAGGCAGCCTATCCAAGATGGATCTCAGTCTTTTCTCTCTCCCTTCTTCCCAGCACACCTTGCTAAAAATTATATTTTCCTGTCACCTCACACACAGTTACTCTGGCAACCTTCTGTCTGCCCAGGCTGAAGATTCTTGCCTTCAATACTCCAAATACTTCAAATTCTTCTCTCTCTCTCTCTCTCTCTCTCTCTCTCTCTCTCTCTCTGTGTGTGTGTGTGTGTGTGTGTGTGTAGCCCTCCTGAAAAGAAAGTTATGAAGCAAAATGTGCAGATACCCTTCGATTTCTGTAAAATGAGCCAGCCTGGCTGATCCTGCCAGTCAGCATTTTTAACCAGTGAATGAAGTCAGAGCTGTGAGTTGATAAGTACATTGCTTGGATACCAGGCAATGAGGAATCTTTGGGGTCCTAAAGAGCATCTATTTCCACCCACCTATTTAGTGCACTTTTCCTGCTTCTGTCTTATTTTCTATTCTTTGGATACTCGGTAGTTTGCCTTCCCTTACTCCCGAGCAACCAGGATGCAACTTTCCTGTGGTAGGTTTGTCTGAGATTAGGTCGTCCCTAGAAGAGAGGTGGGAAATCTGTGGCCTCCGGATGTTACTGGCCTCTGGTTCCCATCATGCCCACACAGCATGGCCAATGGTCAGGGATGATGGGAGTAGTAGTCCAGTAACTCCTTGAGGGCTAAAGTACCCCTGCCCTAGAAGTATTTTTTTTTCAAATATTATATCGTGCTGGTGGACAACCGTAACAATAAATTATCTATCTATCTTCAAATATTACTACACAATAGTTGTGGGTGGGTGTTAAACAACAACAACAATCCCCCCCACACACACCCAGAAAAAAGGCAAATGTGAAAACTTAGATGTATCATCTGCTGTGCAGGAGCTGATGTTACAGTTCAGTAGTATACATGCTTACTTACCGTAGAGGTAAGTTTCTCTGTGCTTAACGGGGCTTACTCCCAGGAAAGTGGGTACAGGATAGCAGCATAGGCTTTGGTTTGTGGTTGTTATTAGGATTGGGTTGGGTTTTTGGAAGACGCCTGTGCGTGAATTTGTTTTATGTGTGTAGATCAGTGCACGCTGACCAACGCACAGTCTTCGCAGTAGGGCTCTGTTCCGATGGCATGAAGTAGTCACGACAAACCGGTAGATTCCTATCTGCTGCAGCCTTCATCTGCCTTCACAGCCATTGTAACATACCACTTGTTATCATCCGCCTGTTCTGCCATTGAGGACTTCTTGGATCATTCTTGGTCTAGCTCCTTCCCTTTGACCTTACCGCCTTGGGTGACCCTGCTGGGAGTACGAGATTCCCGACGGCTTTGCTCATAAGGGAAACAGAAAGCAGAAATTCAACAAGTTTTTACTAGTACAGAAATATAGGTAAAGGTAAAGGCACCCTTGACCATTTGGTCCAGTCGTGTCCGACTCTGGGGTTGCGGCACTCATCTCGCTTTATTGGCCGAGAGCCGGCGTACAGCTTCCAGGTCATGTGGCCAGCATGACAAAGCTGCTTCTGGCGAACCAGAGCAGTGCACGGAAATGCCGTTTACCTTCCCACCGGAGCGGTTCCTATTTATCTACTTGCACTTTGACATGCTTTCGAACTGCTAGGTGGGCAGGAGCTGGGACCGAGCAACGGGAGCTCACCCCGTCGCAGGGATTCGAACCGCCGACCTTCTGATCAGCAAGCCCTAGGCTCTGTGGTTTAACCCACAGCGCCACCTGGGTCCCTCATAGTACAGAAATATAATTATGTATAAAGCTTCACCATGACTGTACCCCAATAGCAGGCATTTTCCAACTTGCATCTCCCACACTCTCTTAAAATTCAAAATGTGCCCACTGGTCCAAAAAAGGTTGATGACCACTTACTCTAAACTTCCTTCATTTTGGCAATCTAGCTTTCCTGTACTGTTGTTAAACAACTGGTAGTCAGAAATCCTTACTGATCACCTGAAGATCTACTGTTCTGATCTACCTTGTGGCCACCTCTGCCCTCAAGGAGTCTATAAATGCAGGGATGGATTTTCATTTATTTTACTTTCTTATTAGTCTTCAACCACCCACCCCTGTGCCATTGCAAAGAGGAGTTTCAGGCTGAAAGAGAGCAGATTGCCAGAAGCAATGGAGTGAGCCCATAGCTCAGTGAAATTGACCACCTCTGTCTGTCAGCCTCTTAATAGCTTTAACAGTGACTTTTTGTGGCCGTCATCCTACAAAGTCAATATACAATTTTCTTCCCTGCTGCCCGCCAAAGGAGGAAAAGTCTTAACAAAGCTGTGTGAATAAACTTGATTGCATTTAAAAATTATTTTTAGCTGTAAAGCAGCACGTTGACTCTCCAGCGGCTGAGCAATCCCATAATTTCCAATTATATATTTTAAAGCAATTTTACTTATCAATTACATTTTTAGTTTCTTCTTAATGAAATTTATAGGGCCATCTTTCAACAAATACCCCCAGGGAAACTAACACACAATGCAATATTAAAAAATATAGCATGCCATAAAGGAACTAAGCATTTTTATTTATTAAATTTATATAGCCATTCTTCAACAAATATTCCTGGGGCAGCCTAGAAACAAGACAATATTTTTAAAACATGGCATGCAGTAAAGGGAATGATCATTAAAGTTTCACATTGCAGGCGCAATTAGAAAGTGTGATGTCAATTATTATTATTATTTTACTTTACTTTATTCCATCTAAGTTTGAAAAAAATAAGGAAATGAGCACCCGTGAGTTGCAGCGCTATGATGGCTCCAATTAAGCTTATGCTTGCATACCCCAAGTGTCCTGTTTTAAGTGAGAAATCATGAGTCACAGAAGCCAATCCCAGCTTCTGTTTGGATCCTGAAATGTCCCCCTTTTGGTCCAGTGCTCTGGCGTAACCCTGCTGACGAGAGCCAGAACAGAAAGCCCCCTTCCTGGCGTCGCAATTTTGGGGATGAAAATGTTGGAGGGCATGCCCTTGTACTTTAGGTTTGTGGTTCATCAACTGAGACCCTTTTGTCTTATTTTCTGAAGCATCTCCATACAGGAGTTTGTGCCAGACCTCTGCTTTGGGCGGCATGGCTGTATATGTGGAAAGAAAGTCATTGGTGTAGTCAGATAGTTGGACTAGGGCCTGGGCAACCATGATGCAAATCCCAAGACAGCCATGAGGCTTGCTGGGGTGACCTTGTTTTATAGCATCGAGGACGCCTTTTGCATCTAGAAGTGCTATTAAGCGTTGCTTCCAGTGCACAAAATTATGTTCATTTAGAACAGGTAAGTCTCGTCCTAGATCACTTTCAAAATCTCCACTAACCATTTTAAATATATATATATATATATATTCTCCACTGCCTTAGGTTACTGTAACCTCTGAGGGAAGGGAGGGGTTACTTAATCCCCACTAGACAACCAGGAACTAAAAAATATGACGCAATTCTGGGCCCATAACCCAATGTAGGAACGTTTATATATAATATAGCAGAGTTAAATGTTTCCTTATTTAAATTTACACAGCAGCAAGCGGATTGCTGACTCGTTTGAGTCCTTTTTAATAATTATGTCTTCTACCTTCCTGCCTTCTTGGTTGTTAATCCCTTTTGTCCCTCTTAAAAGAAAAATACACATGAATCTGAATGATAACATAATAAACTAATTTACTGTCAGATTCATTGAGTACATACTTAGGTTACAAAAGATATAAACTATATACAGTGGGACCTCGACTTACGAGTGACCCGACTTACGTGTTTTTCGACTTCCGAATGACTTCCGGAAGAAAAAAAATGGCCGCCGCAACCGAATTTTTCGACTTGCGAAAGGAAGTCGTGGCCGCTTTGAATAGGATTTCTTCGACTTACGAATTTTTGAATAGGATTTCTTCGACTTACGAATTTTTTTCACTCAATGCATCCCTATGGGGACTCGACTTACGAGTGTTTTCGACTACCGAAGATCGCGTCGGAACACATTATCTTCGTAAGTCGAGGTCCCACTGTATTAGATATTAGTGAGTCCTAAAAAGACTCCGTCAGAGCATTTACTACCTAACACTTCTGTCAGCAGCAGCCTAACCGACCAACGGACCAAACTGACTGTCACATAGAGGCAGTTAGTCCTCTCTTAGAATGTTGGATTTGACTGACATATCCCACACGTTGGACCACCCAAGAAAGTAAGATGAGGCTGCTGGATCCAGCCTGTGATCCATCTAATCTAGCCTCCTGTTCTCACAGTGGTCAGTCTGGTGCCTGTGGGAAACCTGAAAGCAGGCTTCTTGGAGCAAGCTTGATCTCCTTGAAGCAAAGGTGGGATTTAAATACAGTAACAAATGCAAGGAATTCAGAGCAGGAAAACTCAGATCCTTAGGCCAGTTGGGCCCCTTTGGTTTCTGGACAACATTCACTTAAGCTGAGCTAGGTCTGCAAGGGAAAAGGGCCGGCAACTGTCAGCTCCAAAGGATAACAGACAAATTGCTATGGTGGGCTATGGAACGCAGTTGAACCTTTTCATCGGAGAGGTGGCCCTGATGACTCCTCCATGCTTTGCTCATCGGCAGAGAGTGAGCATGCCTTGAAAGGCGCCACATCCCTTTAAGGACATAAGAAGACCTTGCTGGATCAAGCCAGTGGTCCATCTAGACTAGCAACCTTTTACCTCAGTGGCCAACGAGATGCCCATGGGAAGATCACATGCAGGACCTCCACACACCAACCCTCTCTCTTTCTGCAATTTCCTGCAACTGGCATTCAGAGGCACTGCCTCTGACAGTGGAGGTGGAACATAACCACATAACCACACCTTTTTGCAGCCCTGTCCATGGTTCTGTGTTTTGTTTTGGTTTTCTAGATGTGGCTGCCATTTTGTATTATGCCAGACACCCTCTGGCAGCCATTTTGTGCTATGCCACATTCCCCTGGCAGCCATTTTGTGACTTGCGCTCAGGGGACATTCTCAAAATTCAAAATGTGCCCACCGGCCCCCAAACATTGGCGACCCATAGTCTTAAGCTGTACACATAGGGCTGGAGGGATCAATGATTAACTGCTGTTTCATATGCTAACATCATCAGAACTATATTCAAACCAAAACGATTGTATCTCAGCCCTCTCCCTGACATCTGGTTTTATAAGTGATAGTGTTCATCTGCTTTTCTATTTTAACTTTTGTATATATTAAACTACAGAATTTGACCCCCCCCTTGGTTTTCTTGTTTTCTCTTCTTGTAAACAACACTGAGGTTTGGTTTTGACTTTTTCAAGTGGTGATTAATTTTATAAAATAAATATAAATAAATATGTGATTGATTTATTTTTTAATGGAAAAGCACACAAGTCCCTTCCTTCAGTCTAAAAGCAGGCAAGTCCAGATACAGGTCAGTCACCTCAGTGAAACTTAAACATCAATTTCTGCTGATTTTCAGAGGGTGTAATAGCCTTCAAGATATGCAGGCAACTCGAGAGGAAAACACAATTTGGAGTCCTGCATATTTCTGAAGTGCCTTCCGCCACTAATCTGACAGCGATTATCTCTCAGAGTAAAACAGGTTGACCGTCCCCTGGAAAATAATAGGACATTATCTCTCTTTTCCAGGAAACTAATTAAACAGGCTTGCTCTGTACCAATCAGGGTATTGTCATTTCTTCATTAGTGTCACTACAGGAAAAAGAAAAAGAAAAAACCTGTGTCAGGTACCAAACCCCAGAAGCAATAAAGGAGGCATTGTTGAGGCATAATAAGGTAATTACTGCCTAAATATCTAGGAAAAGTTATTGCGTTGGCATTGTAAGGTTTTCAATTGCGGATTATCCATTTCTGCTTCAGATTATCATCATGGCTCTCGCTCTCTCATTCATTCAAGCATCCTTTTTTCCTCTCCCCTGCCATCGCACAGCGATTTCTGTCCTCTGGTTACTCATCAGGCCAGGAAGAGGAGGTTAGCAGGTGCTTTTGCTTAGATCCATCTGAGTTCCCCATCCTTTTCCCGTATTCCAGTGCCAGCTCAGACAGGGCGTACCAAATTATATGTGTTGTGTCTCCCTTAAAGGGGAAATTTGCACAACTGGCATCTGGAGTTTATTGTCAGAAAGCTGGGTTATGCACCCTTGGCATAAGTGGGATGGCATGAAAAGCTGAAAGGGGGGTGGGCATGACTCTAAAGGCAAGGGAAAGGGAGTTGGCAGTGTTTTCTGCCATGCTGAGTTTCAGAGCGCACAAATACATGAAAACACACACACACACACACACACACACACACACACACACACACACACTGGGCAGGATTAACCTAAAACATGTTTTCTGCTGAATCCCTATGCAAGAACTTCTGCTTGCACCCTTTTCTCCACCCCCAAACACCCCACCCCCCAAAAAAATGGATGGGGGGTGAAGTGAACCCCCCAAACAGCACACAGGGCATGAAGAGGTGGAACTATTCATTCTGGATGCAGTATGCGCACAGACAGAAAGTTTGTTTTGTGTTGAATTCCTCCCCCCCCCCCCGGTATGTGTTGCTGAACCATATCACCTGTTTTATTTATTGTTTTAACACTTCTTTAAAAATACCCTCCCTCATATGTTTGAGACAGTAAATAAGCAGTACTGAAAATAACTCGGTACAACAACAAGTGATTCATAAGAACATTAAAATAACAGATAAACAGCACCAGATTTTATCCAGCTAAATTGGAAATAGAGCAGGCCAGTTGAAATCAATGGACGCATTAATTAGAATCCAAGCATAACTGACATTGAAATCCTGACCCCACTTACATGGGAGAAATTATTGCACGGATGCAAGAATCATCCTACCCTCTAACATGTCCCTGGAAAACCAGGACGCATGTCTTTCAGAGCACCGAGTCATGCGACTCGTGTGAAGCACATGTCTTTCAGGGTCATGATCTTGTGGGAGCCAGGTGATGCACGAGTGAGCATGGCACCCTAAAACATGCACCTTTCAGGACCGTGACCTCATGGGAGCCAAGTGAATTGCACGAGAGCACGGCCCCTCAAAACGGGATACCCTGCTTAAATCAGGACAGTTGAGGAGTATGCCATCGCCTTAACTTTACGTCGCATACAACTCTAAAAAGTAAAGGTAAAGGACCCCTGGACGGTTGAGTTCAGTCAAAGGTGACTATGGGGTTGTGGCGCTCATCTCGCTTTCAGGCCAAGGGAGCCGGCATTTGTCCACAGACAGCTTTCCGGGTCATGTGGCCAGCAGGACTAAACCGCTTCTGGCACAACAGAACACTGTATTGGAAACCAGAGTGCATGGAAACGCCGTTTACCTTCCCGCCACAGTGCTACCTATTTATCTACTTGCACTGGCGTGCTTTCAAACTGCTAGGTTGGCAGGAGCTGGGACTGAGCAACGGGAGCTCACCCCATTTTGGGGATTCGAACTGCCTACCTTCTGATCGGGAAGCCCAAGAGGCTCATTGGCGCCACCCAAGTCCCTAACAATGCATACAACACTACATTATCTGTGTCCAGACACTTTTCAGAACCTGCAAATGTATCCATTTTGGGAGGGGACAAGGGTGTACATGAAGTCGCGCCCCAATGTCCCACCCTTCCCATGTCAAGCAGAGAAGGTCTGCCAGGAAGGAGGGTCCTTGCATGCACTGGAAAACGAGTAAAACCCTCTGGACAAATCATAGGACTCAATCACATGGAGAGTTCTTGTCACGTTCCAAGTCAACAATGTAAAACCCCCACTGCAAACTCTCCCCTCTCAGCAGCAGAAGGCCGGGATCAATGTGCACCCAGAGACATCGGGGACAGAGGTTGCATGCAAACCATATCTCCACTTTTTTAAAAAACAACTTTTTATTCATTTTATAAGAAGCAAAACAAACAGACAAACATATACACAGACAAAACACAAATATTTCTTATACAATTCTGACATTTTTTTCACATTGTAGGTTGACCTCCTCCGGTCCCCCCTTCTGAGCTTCAATTTCAATCCTCTTTGGCAATTTCATGATTTTAATGATTATACATAAATATTCAATTCATGAATTTTAATGATTAAAACAGATTTTATCCTAAAACATTTTTACCCTAGTTAAACCTACATCCTACATGTTCGGGAATGGAATGAAGACCTAGACCAGAAGCTGGGAAAAGGCAAGCTGGACCCTCCTCCTGGATATTTTTAGCCCCTTTAAATTTTTAGACTTCTATATTCATTCTGAGTTTTAATTTCTTTTAGCTCTGTAAAGCACTTTTCAGATTTTAAATGCTGGTCTATGACCGTAATAAAATTTGATTTGATTTGATTTGATACATCCTACATACCGAAAGCCTATAATAACTTCCCTGGGAAATACCAGTTTCAAATACTACTAATTTTTTTCAAATAAATTTTATAATTCTTCCATTCTTCCTCCACCGCTTCTTCCTTCTGGTCGGGGAGTCTCCCGGTCAGCTTGGCAAGTTCCATAAAGTCCGTCATCTTCATATGCCATTCATGAACAGTTGGTATCTCTTGTGTCTTCCAGTTCTTCACAATTAGTATTCTCGCAGCTTTTGTGGCGTACAGAAAGGAAGTAATGTCCTTTTTGGGTATTTCTTCCCCTACTAATCCTAATAGAAAGGCTTCTGGTTTCTACAAACCATATCTCCACTTGGCCATGAAGCTCACTGGGTGACTTTGGGACAGTCACTGCCTCTCAGGCTAGCCTACCTCACAGGGTTGTTATGGGGATGGAATGAGGAAGTGTAACACCCTTCTGTACCATCTCCGGGGTTGGAGCAATGGGATCTCAAACAAAGAGGCAAAACACCAAGCAGGGTTCAACAAATTTATTTGGATTGTATATACAGGCCAATGGGACAGAGCGATAGCTCGCAAAGTCTGCCCACCCCCTTGAGGGGCGTGTGATCTTTTATACACTTCTTCAGGTATTCGTCATCTTCAGGAAACCAAAAATGCTGACATTCTATTTTCTGATTACAACCCCAGACTATACTCCTTTGATACAATTCTTAAAGCAGGTGGCTTGATAAACATACAAAGGATTGAAACATTCTACTAGACCTTGGGCACATAGCCATTTATACAAATTAATACTTTGCTTGAAGCAAGCACACTTATACAGAAGCAGGATCAATACAAAGATACATATAATTGATTATAAGACTTGAATATATATATTCTGTACTGCAAGCAAAAGGCTTAAAACATAGGGAGAAAAATATTCTTTAAAAAGAGGCTTTTTCTATTCCAGGGGGGCATAGGGATCTTTTAAATGCTTCTTTCTAAAAATATATTTTATTCTGAGTTTCTCTGCAAGTACATCTAATCTCAGGAATGTAACCTTACAATGTTGCAAACTATATGCAGACTCTATGCAGGCCTCTTGTCCTTGATGTCTGGAGTCGCCATAAATGTTGCAAACCCCTGCAAACCTATGCCAGGTACTATCTCTCTCGCTTGTGTAAACTTCAAATGTTGCAGTCTGTGAATTCCATATTTTACAAAGAGCAAAGAACACTGGCTCCTTATTCTGGCTCTCTTTCATTCAGAGAATGAGCATGTAAATTGATTACCAATAGACAAACATTTGCCAATATTTCAATGCTTAGACTAATCACAGTCTGGCCTATATAAAAATGCCTGAATATATAATTAAGTATAACATTGCATGAATACATAAAAGCATATATGCACGTATGGCCCTTCAGAAGGAAAGAACCACATACACTACCTGGACTGCCTAGGAGGAAAAGGTGGGATAGAAAGGCATCATGTTTTTTCTGAAAATCTCGGTGCTGAGTGCTTCTTACTTTAATGGAAGGAGATCCCAACAGGGTTTTGGAAACGACAAATGTTTCAAAATGGCTTCCACATGTCCATCAGAATTTGTGAGTGGCAGAGTGATCTAATAATATACTGAGCAGTCATTGAGGTTTCCAGATAGAACACTGTTTCCTATCTGACATAAAGGTAGATAGCCGTGTTGGTCTATCTGACATGTTCCTTCTTTCCCGAACTCAATTTAAATTGGCTCGGGTGGGAACAAATTGAGGGGTGGATGGGGTAGAACTTATCATGAAAGATGCAGAGTTCTGTACACGGCATTTTTTTTTTTAAGTGCTGTTCTTTTGTTCTGGATAATAATGGAGTGGAGAGACACATTACAGACGCACATTACTGAATCATTGTTACGCACCTATATTCCTTCCGCAAAATTTCATTAAGACTAAGATCGTATCTGGAAGCATTTCAACTTCAGAAAGTTATAGCCAATCATGGGATTGAATGGAAACTAACGTGAAAACCATGGCTTTAGTACAGAGATAAAGATTAAATTTAAAGATGCTCTCTTAAATGGGGCTGTATTTAGAAGCTAGGAACTGGCCTATGGAACCTTACAGCTTTGCAGATCAATGCAACAGCAGTGACCAAATTGTCCTCAGCTTGATTTCAAGCCGGGATAGCAATTTACCAACATGGCTAGAAAATGTTCCCGGGAAGGAGCTCTACACATCTGCAGAACTCTCAAATTGCAGTTTGAGATGCAGAAAAAAAGAAAAGAATGAAAAACTTATCGGATAAGTGATATTCAGTTTCTAGTATGATTTGGGTCAATCTGAATCCAGGCTATTTATTTATATCCTATATATATTTATATACTATATATTTATATAAAATTTATATACTGCTTGACTGTAGGAAGAAACTCAATGCGTTACACAAAAAAAGATAAAATTATCACTAAGAAAATTACAACCGTAATTTAAAACGTGCAGAAGGTAAAAACCGCAACAAAATAGACTAATGCAGACTAAAACTCCTACAAACTTTCTAAATATCTGGGTATGTTTGTCTAAATAAGAATGCTTTCAGCAGGCAGGCGCTGCCTGATATCAATAGGCAGGGAGTTCCAAAGTGTAGTTGCTGTACCAAAGGATTAAGTTCTTGCTGATGTGGTGTGGGTATTATGTAGCACTTGCAAAAGTGCCAATTCCACTGATCAAAGCGGTCAGGTAAGGCAAACACATAGATAAAACTGGTCCCAAAATTATTACTAAGTTCTGCGACATTGCTAAGTGTTTAATTCATTCATTCATACACACACACACACACACACACACACACACACACACTGAAAGCTATTTCAAGGCAGCTAAGCATTTGTTGTTGTTGTTGTTGTTGTTGTTGTTGTTTAGTCGTGTCCAACTCTTCGTGGCGAAGGGGCTTGAATAACTCAGAGAAGCTATGAGCTATGCCAGGGGTCAGCAACATTTTTCAGCCATGGGCTGGTCCACCGTCCCTCAGACCATGTGGGGGGCCGGACTATATATATATATATATATATTGGGGGGGATGCTGAACGAATTCCTATGCCCCACAAATAACCCAGAGATGCATTTTAAATAAAAGCACATATACTACTCATGTAAAAACACCAGGCAGGCCCCACAAATAACCCAGAGATGCATTTTAAATAAAAGGACACATTCTACTCATGTAAAAACACATTGATTCCCGGACTGTCCACGGGCCAGATTGAGAAGGCGATTGGGCCGCATCTGGCCCACGGGCCTTAGGTTGCCTACCCCTGAGCTATGCCGTGCAGGGCCACCCAAGACGGACATGTCATAGTGGAGAGTTTTGACTAAACATAATCCACCTGGAGCAGAAACTGGCAAGCCACTCCAGTATCCCTGCCAAGAAAACCCCATGGACAAAGACAACAGGCAGCTAACCATACTTATACCAAATACAACAATTGAAAACAACCCCCAAGTAATTGAGTTAGCCAGGGTAGGGAACCTCAGGCCAGGAGGCCAAATGCAGCCTTATAAGCATCTCTGTCTTGCCCTCTGGACTCTCTCCAAGCCACCTCTTCTCTCCCAGGCTACTACAGCCCTCGGCAGCCTTGTTTCACAAGCTCTTCGAGTGTTTCTGCCTGGCTGGAATTTGTCCTCAAACTCTGAAAATGATTCTTGCTTGCCTGGATGGGTGCTGGAGGAGACTCTTGAGAGTCCCATGGACTGCAAGAAGATCAAACCTATCCATTCTTAAGGAAATCAGTCCTGAGTGCTCACTGGAAGGACAGATCCTGAAGCTGAGGCTCCAATACTTTGGCTACCTCATGAGAAGAGAAGACTCCCTGGAAAAGACCCTGATGTTGAGAAAGATGGAGGGCACAAGGAGAAGGGGACGACAGAGGATGAGATGGTTGGACAGTGTTCTCGAAGCTACCAACATGAGTCTGACCAAACTGCGAGAGGCAGTGGAAGACAGGAGTGCCTGGCGTGCTCTGGTCCATGAGGTCACGAAGAGTCGCTCACGACTAAATGACTAAACGACAACAGTGTCAGGGTGCTTAGAAACAAGTCTCTCTACAAAGGCTTCAGTGCTCTAGCAAAGTGTGTTTATTTAGCTTCAAATGACCCCCATTTTTAGTTCAGTTTCCAGGAATGTTCAATGTATGTATAAAAAAAAGAAGACATGCAATTGTTCTCCATCATTTATAATATAAATTTTATATAAACGGAGAAGCCTCTGCCCCAGTTGGTGTTGACTTTTGGTTTGGTTAAAAGGTTAAATACTAGATATAGTAAAATAAAAGGAGAATTCCCTGGATGCTTGGATCCAGATTTGGGGCAAGTACTTTTTGGTGAGAGAGGAACAGCAGAGATTTAAAATCACAAAACGTGCTGCAAAGTAAAGCATGGGAATATAGGTTGTTGGGCTTTTAAAATGCCCCTTTCTAAGTTGCTTCCAAAGTTCCCCACTTTCCTTAGCAAAGAAAGAGACCACACATCCAGTAAGTTAAAAATAGTTTACTTACGGTAATATTTACTTACGGTAATAATTGCGGTATATTCTTCCATCATTTCCTTCCCTTAAACCAAATTTTTCCTTACGTGTTTTCCTCGCGCTCCTGCCTTTATTGAGTTTGTTTCCCCATTGTCCCAAGGAGGAAGGAATTCTTTTCCTTTCCTGTTCGTTTGTTCTTCAATGAGATGATCACAAGCTGGATCACTGGTTTTATCTCTTTGTCCTTCATCCGCACATTGAGAGGAGCAGCTGTAGAATGAATTCATACAAAAGCCATTGAAGTTACAAAAGAATAGAGTGTTTGGGTGATGTTGCCTCCCGACCTCATTTCTTAAGAATTCTATTTTTACGTCTCTTAGAATCATAGAATTGTAGAGTTGGAATGGACCAAAAGGGTCCTCTAGTCCAACCCCCTGCAATGCAGAAATCACAACTAAAGTATCCATGAAATATGACTATCCAACCCCGGTTAAAAACATCCAATGAAGGAGAGCTCACCACCTTTCAAGGTAGCACAATTCAAAGTGTTGGTGTTGACCAGAGGAGGGCAACCAAAATGGTCCAAGGCCTGGAAACGATGCCTTATGAGGAACGGTTTAGGGAGCTGGGTATGTTTAGCCTGGAGAAGAGAAGGTTAAGGGGTGATATGATAGCCATGTTCAAATATATAAAAGGATGTCATATAGAGGAGGGAGAAAGGTTGTTTTCTGCTGCTCCTGAGAAGAGGACACGGAGCAATGGATTCAAACTACAAGAAAGAAGATTCCACCTAAACATTAGAAAGAACTTATATGTTCAAATATATAAAAGGATGTCATATAGAGGAGGGAGAAAGGTTGTTTTCTGCTGCTCCAGAGAAGCGGACACGGAGCAATGGATTCAAACTACAAGAAAGAAGATTCCACCTAAACATTAGGAAGAATTTCTTGACAGTAAGAGCTGTTCGACAATGGAATTTGCTGCCAAGGAGTGTGGTGGAGTCTCCTTCTTTGGAGGTCTTTAAGCAGAGGCTTGACAGCCACCTGTCAGGAATGCTTTGATGGTGTTTCCTGCTTGGCAGGGGGTTGGACTGGATGGCCCTTGTGGTCTCTTCCAACTCTATGATTCTATGACCTTCAAAGCCCTAAATGGCCTTGGAGTGTCTCCACCCTCATCGTTCAGCCCTGATACCGAGATCCAGCTCTGAGGGCCTTCTGGCGGTTCCCTCACTGCGAGACGTAAAGCTACAGGGAACCAGGCAGAGGGCTTCCTCAGTAGTAGTGCCCACCCTGTGGAACACCCTCCCATCTGATATCAAACAGATAAACAACTATTTGACTTTCAGAAGACATCTGAAGGCAGTCCTGTTCAATGAAGTTTTTAATCATAGAATCATAGAGTTGGAAGAGACCACAAGGGCCATGGTTGGTGTTTATTGGTTTTTAATGGTTGGTGTTTTATTGTGTTTTTAATATTTTGTTGGGATTGACTGGGTCCGGAAGCCCACCTGGTCTCAGATGTCCATGTAGAAAAGGAAAGTCTTTGGGGGGGTTTTCAGGCTGGGTTTGCTTGTTGGTCGTGGTAGCAACACAACACACCGAAACCCAAACAGAAGGTAAATGTAGCTAAGAGAATCAAAACTCAGGACTGCATCCAAGTCAGTAAGCATCTAATTATGGGAGAAAACTATCTGGGAGTCAGCATCTCCAAGGCTGATGAAATTTGCTGTGAGTTAGCTGATAGAGGAGTCAGCATATTTGGCACAGATGAAAAAGTCATTAAAAACCAGAAACACAATTAGAATCTGAAGTGGGGGGGAAGATATGAATGCCAATATTCAAAGAATGCAATGGTGTGGGTAACAGACCAGAAATCCTGTCTGTTTTAGTTGGAAACAAAACATTGATTCTTTTATGGTGTGGTGCGGGGGAAATAGTAGCCTAAAAAGTTTTAAACTAAGATATACCCTGTTTCTTCTAAAATAAGACGTAGCCATAAAATAAGCTGTAGCAGGATTTCTACGCATTTGTGAAATATAAGCCATACCCCGAAAATAAGACATAGTGACGCAGCACCTCTCCCTTAAGAGGGCCTGGATAGGCGTGGCTATGCAGCGTACCAACGTGGAGCGGTTAAAATAAGACATCCCCCTAAAATAAGCCATACTGTGTTTTTTTTTGGGGGGGGGAAATATAAGACGGTGTCTTATTTTAGGAGAAACACGGTAGCAAGGAAGGAGAATGCAGCCACCGGCACCTGCTGGAGAATTTGTAGCCCAAGCTTGTTTTTAGGACAGACCTGTGTGAACAGGATGCTTTGCAAGCATCCTGCCTTTAGGGAATTATTGGTGGAATGGTCTCACATGGAAGGTGGTGGATTCTCCTTCCTTGGAGGTTTGTAAGCAGAGGTTAATCATGGATGCTTTAGCTGATATTCCTGCATGGCAGGGGGCTGGACTAGATGACACTCGGGGACCTTTCCAATTCTACAATTCTATGATTTCTAAATAGACACACATCTATGGAGGAACCTCTGAGCATCCAGAATGGGCCATCTTCATGCTGCAGAGGATTATGGGACGTATTCTCATTTAAACCCTCAGGGAAAGGGCAGAGGAAAACGTCACTGGTTTCCAGACCCAACTCATTTTAAAAAATGAATCTATTGTTACCTGCACCACTCTATCCAAGCAGTGAGGGGTGCCAGTGCTTAGCTCTGGTTCGTTTTTTGTGGAATGAAGGCCCCTGGAGACTGTAGTGTGTTTTTGAGGTATAGGTTTATTTACACATATGTACTCGCAGCATTTGTACTCCAACAGTTCTTGCTAACCTATTTGTTTTCCAGGAAGGCCTCTGAAAGCCATAACTTTGGTTTCAGCAGAGAGAGCAGGTCTTTGTCTTTCCAGCTTCTGCTGAGACTAGACCCTGGCCTATTGTTCTCCTACCCGCAGGTGAGGAGGAGAGAAGGCCTGCTCTCTCATTCGGAAAGCACCATTAGCTAGTTGTTTCTATGGCAACACACATGTAACTTGGCCAACTCTCCAGACATGTAAAATTGATGCTTAATGGGCCTGGCTATGGCCATTAACTTAACAAAGGGTTTGCATTCACTTCTGCAGCTCCTTTCACCACAGAATCCCACCCCATAGATACAAAACCACAGGCTGTGTGTGTGTGTGTGTGTGTGTGTGTGTGTGTGTCAGGAACTGGGCGGAGAAGGAATGGTGGAGACTGCCTCCCCAGCCTGACCCTTCCAGAAAAGAAGAAGACAGTTCAGAATTACAACAGGAGTTTGAGGGAGGTTACAGCTCAGAGGCAGATGAGGGAAAAAGCTGGGAAGTAATGGGAGAAGAGGAGGAGGAAAAAGAAGCACCAGGGGATGGGCTCAGTGTATTTAGAAAGCATTCCAGACCCCCCCCCTCCCAGAACATGGCGGGCCTAGAAAGTAGGAGAGCAAAGAGCTCAAAGGCAAAAGGCACTTTCCAGCACCCATAGCGATGACTCGTGAGGAAGTGGGAGAGACAGAGGGGGTGGGGTTTCACTCAGAGCAACACCATTGTTCCAAGAGGCTGCATTTCTAAGCCTCTCTCTGTGAATATTGAATAAAAAGCATTGGTAGGAACTTTCCTTGTCTTATCCATTCCTGGCAACCTACCATGCAGGGTTGTATCCTCTGACGCCTGACGGTGTGTTTGTGTGTGTGTATGCAAAGATATTCAGTGGTACCCCGCGTTACGTACACGGTCCATTCCGGGTCGCACCACGTAACCCGGGCGTACGTAACGCAAACGAACAAAAAGAAAAAACCTGGAAGTTCGCGGGTTTTTGCGCTTCTGCGCACCCGCGCGTCATGCGCACTCCGTGGAGGACTTCCGGGTCGTGGAGGTGCGTAACTCGAACGTACGCAACACGGAGCGTACGCAACACGAGGTATGACTGTAATTCACACAGACCCACCACCACCATATAATTTAAGGTCAGGGAATCTATGGTCTGCCAGATATAATTGGACTACAGCTTCCATTGTTCTTGCTGATACAAGTTGGGAGTCCACAATTTCTGGAGGGCCACACATGTTATCCCACCCTTCAGAGTTTGAGCACAATGCAAACTATGTGCAGCGCCTAAACTTTCCTCAAAACTCGAGAAAAAGTCTCCCGCGCAGTAATGGATACAGAATGCCAGTTTTTGCAATGAATTCTGTTGATGCTTTTTTTACGAGCCAGAAACAGGCAGCCGCAAATTTGAATTTCACGTTCTTGGCAAAGGGAATGTAGTAACATTGCCGATTTGAAAGCTCTCATTTGTTTCACTTTTCCTAACTGATGATCACAGCTGAGACTTTTAAAGAGATGATGAAAACAAACTTTCCACCCTTTTGCATACCGCCCCCCCCCTTATAGGGATGGCAAAGAGGCAAACCGCCCCCCACCTTTCCCGTCAATCACATACTTCCCTGTATCCTTTCCAGCAGGACTAGAAATATAGATTCTGGTGGAAAGGAACATAGGAAGCTGCCTTATACTGACTCAGACCATTGGAGTATCTAGCTGAATACTGCCCACACTGACTTGCAGAGGCGCTCCAGGATTTCAGGCAGGAGTCTCTCTCGACCTGACTTGGAAATGCTGGGGTTTGAACCTGGGACCTTTGGCAAGCAAAGCAGATGCTCTACCACTTAGCTGCAGAATTTCCACCACAAGGCTGGATGCCTGGATCTGATCTCCGTGACATGAAAGCGGCTTGCAATTTCAAGATACAGAGCAAAAGCAGATACAGTGGTACCTTGGTTCTCAAACTTAATCCGTTCCGGAAGTCCGTTCCAAAACCAAAGCGTTCCAAAACCAAGGCGCACTTTCCCATAGAAAACAATGCAAAATGAATTAATCCGTTCCAGGCTTTTAAAAACAACCCCTAAAACAGCAATTTAACATGAATTTTACTATCTAACGAGACCACTGATCCATAAAATGAAAGCAATAATCAATGTAAAGGTAAAGGGACCCTTGACTGTTAGGTCCAGTCGCGGATGACTCTGGGGTTGTGGTGCTCATCTTGCTTTATTGACCGAGGGAGCCGGCGTACAGCTTCCATGTCATGTGGCCAGCATGACTAAGCCGCTTCTGGCGAACCAGAGTAGTGCACGGAAATGCCGTTTACCTTCCCGCTGGAGCAGAACCTATTTATCTACTTGCACTTTGATGTGCTTTCAAATTGCTAGGTTGGCAGGAGCAGGGACCGAGCAACGGGAGCTCACTGATCGGCAAGCCCTAGGCTCTGTGGTTTAGACCACAGCGCCACCCGCGTCCCTAATAATCAATGTACTGTACTATAAAATAAATAAGACAGTATTGTAGATGATAAAAACAAAAACAAAAAATTTTCTTACCTGCACTGATGATAGTCATTGTTTGGATGGGGGGACTTTTATCATTTCCGCAGTCACACAAGCAAGCAATCAATCAGTAGTTGAACTGGTTTCCACACAGTCACAAAAACAAATTAACCCCAAAAGCCACAAAAACGCAAGATAAATAGCAAAAACAAAAGCACCAGACGTAATCCATTCCGGAAGTCCGTTTGACTTCCGAAATGCTTGAAAGCCAAGGCGCACTTTTGATTAGTGCAGGTGACCTGGAAACAACAGCCAACAGCCACATCGGATATTTGGCTTCTGAAAAACGTTTGAAAACTGGAACACACACTTCTGAGTTTTCGGCGTTTGAGAACCAAGGTACCACTGTACCGGCACTTCAACGGCTGTGGGACAGCTGCCAGATTCAAGACCTGCAAACATGTTCATGCGACAACAAAGGGACAGTGGCCCAGTGGGCCCCTGTAAGCAATGCATCTTAGCACACTTTCCCTTGCTAATGGGAACACATTGTTAGGAGAAGGAGCCAAGTTCAAGCCTGCAGATGTATCCGTCTTCTTCATTCCTTCACCATTTAGAGGAAATTATGAAACATTACCGCTGGGATTCTATTCTAAAGTCAGAGATGGACCCTTTACTGCTATTTGTGGGGGGCGAGGGAAGGAGAGGGATTTTATCAGCGGGGTCTGCTTTAATCAAGGCATCAGCTGCAGTCTGTGTGGAGTGTGGAGCCCAGACCTCCAGGGCATCCTCATTATAAGCTAAAATGAGTTGTTTTGGCTCGGTCTTGCCACCTTCCTTGAAAAATGAAATCTCAGAATAACAAAGCCCGATTCTATTTGATCGAATGAAGAAACACAGGTTGCTGGAAGAGGAGGCGAAGCGGGGACGGGGGACAGTGGGATTTATTTTCAGCTCTTAAAATGTGGATTCGAATATGGTTAACCTCAATGGTTTTGATGTACATTCGCCTAGGAACAAGGCGGGAACAAATTGGGCATGTTTTGGGGAAGAAGAGAGATGTAGAGATTTAATAAATAAATAATCTCTACCCCTCTCTTCTTCCCCAAAGGAGCCCCAGGTGGGAAACACGTATGTGAGGAAGCAGCACAATTAAAAAATAAAATAAAAACCGCATTGGAAACATTCCAAAATGTCTAAAAACATTTTTTAAGACATGCAAAGAAATCCGTTTCACCTTCTTTTGCTGCCTGCAATGCTGAAATGAAAGGCAGCAAGAAGCTGCTCTCCGGCAGCAACAATGACAAAGTTCTTTTAATGCAGTAGTCGCGAGGAAACCATCTAGGCCAGGGGTTGGCAAGGTTTACCTCGTCTGGGCCCATTCACTCCAGCAGAGATCCCTCCGTGGGCTGGATCGCATGAGTGTGATTTCCGGCATCTGCGCAGACGCTATTTCCGGCGCCACGGAAGAGAGTCCCCGCACCACGCTGCGCTGCTTAAGCGCAGCATGCGGGGACTCGTCGAGCGGGCGGCTTGGTTCAAGGGCCACTTGTGGCCCATGGGCCTTAGGTTGCCGACCCCTGATCTAGGCATTTGGATGTCAACGGACTCAAAGGTGTGCTAAAAGAGGGTGCAGAGATTATTGAGAAACTGAGTGAGTTATTTGCAACTTGTCCCCACAATGGACACAACTTGTCCCCACAAGTCTTGCACATTGTGGAGTTTTGAGGAGATATACAGATCTTTCATGGGTAAGATAAGATAAGATAAGATAATTTATTGCGTGTGTAGGTCACCCAGTCATTCCCCAATAACTCACACAAGAAACATAATTTTTGGTTTGGGTTTTTGGGCATATTTTGGCCACAACTTTTATTGAAATACAAATCACGTGAGTGGTTGCGTAGGCATTGGTTCACGCTGTCCTCCAGGACAGAGCTGACCCTAGTCAGCAGCAAGACTAGCTGTCGCAGCAGGACAGAGCTGACCACTTGTCAGCGCTGGGAAACCATTAGCTGGGGAGAGTTAACGGGGCTGGTGAAATCAGAGCCTCCCCCTCCCCAGGGGTTCACAGGGGCTCTTGCGTAGGCCCTGCAACCCACCGGGTTCGGACAAGCATGTTGAGCCCCTGGCTTCCTTTAACGGAATTCCCATTACCAACATCACTTCTTGGAGGGCACCGGCCTCCCATACCACAGAACCAATGCCTAACCGCCAACCTTACAAGTTGTGACTAATTGCTATATAGTAGGCGAAAACCAAGTGGCACAGCCAATCAGCCAAATGGAAAAATTCCTACTAGGCCTCCCCTAAGCGGAGACGACCCCATGGCAGGCACAGCAAGGTCAAGCACAAGCCTATACCAGGGCGGGGGGGGGGGAGAGATCCGAAGCTCCAGACAAGAGTGACCAGTGGGTCACATGGAGCTCTATTTAAAGGACGCTGGGCTGTCCATCAACTTGCAACAAGCAATTCTGCCCAGCAACAAGCTAGGTCAGTAAATGCTGTGGCCATAAGCCCTTCCCCCAAACCAATGGCGAAATGACTTTTTGCCCACCCCGCAATGGAAGCTCTCTTTGTCATTGCACAAGTACAAGCACAACGCTATACAAGTGCAACGAAATTGCATGCCATCCCGTAAAAAAACAGAAAGAAAGAAAAAACAAAACAAAAAACAGCACAAAACACACACACACCAAGGAAAGCCACACATACACACACATACACCCATCACAGCTCTCCAAGGTCATATTATCTGGTTACAGCATTTAAGATGGTTATAGCTCTTGGGTAGAAACTGTTCTTCAATCTATTTGTTCTTGATCTAATTGTTCTATATCTTCTACCCGAAGGCAGTGGTGCAAAGAGACTATATCCTGGATGAGATGGATCCTTTAAAATATTGTTAACCTTTTTAAGGTAACGGGAACTGTATAGTTCTTCCAGAGATGGGAGAGGATGACCAATAATATTTTGGGCTGTGGTTATGACCTTCTGCGATGGTAGGTATTTCTGGGCAAACTGGCCCCTGGATGCCAGGGTGACAACCCCTGATCTGAGGAGAAAAGGGACAGCTGGGTTCAGAAATTGCTCCACAAAGACATTGCTCTTACAGAAACATCCAAGCAAGATGTTTGAATGGTTCAGCAAGCCTTTCAAAGTGTTGGCGCTATCATTTGAGTTGGGGGGGGGCAGTAGGTGTTGAAATCTGGTGCTCCACTTAAGGCAGCAAAATTATTTGGTTCAGCACCACATAAAACAAGACGCTGCACAAAAACTGATCCGGTGGGGCTCCCTTGACATTCTCTTGTCCTTTTGTACATTTTACTCTTACAACCACACCTTCCTTCCCCCGCTTTCAAGGAGGCTACACCTGAGCAGTGAGGGTACAAAATGACACATCTTATGTAAATGTAGTCTCTCCTCCTCCTCCTCCTCTTCATCATCTTAATCTCTTCTTCCTCTCTGCTTCGGCTCTGACTATCTCAATTCAACCTGAGGTGTTTTAGCCTTCTTCCTTTCTCATACGAAAGAGCTCCATGCAGAAGCAGAAGGCTAAGTGCACTGAACTACGTCCCCACAAACCGAAATATTGCAGTAAAATGTGCCCTCTGCCATTCTGATTCACTGAAGCAGCTCCGCACGGGTGACATCGGAGAGTCACAATTATACTTACTGAAATTAATTTTCTGTCGGGGATAGAAAAATCCTGACTCAGTAATCCTCACCTGCTGTGATTCAAAGATGCATTCTGAATATTGACAACATTCCCACTTATTATGGATGGTTTATTTATTCTTTTAATTATATATATAATAAAAATAAAAATAAATATATATATAATTATATATAATATATTTGGGTTGTTCATTCTTATTTACAATGTGAGGCTGGATCTCTCTCTCTATATATATATAGAGAGAGATCCAGCCTCACATTGTAAATAAGAATGAACAACCCAAAGCAGCTAACATCATAGCACTAATTCTTTTAAAAATATGGAGATCTGTGTTTAATGTTTTAATTTGCTGCAAGCTACCCAGTCAGTCAGATAGGTGGCATATTATTATTATTATTATTATTATTATTATTATTATTATTATTATTATTAGCTGGATCAACCAGAACTCTATGGTAAGGCCAGTCCTATCCTATGTCCAAAAGGCAAGAAAGCCAGAACCACTACGGATATTGGCTGTAGCCTTGAGCTTGCATTTCCCTCTTCCCTGCTCTTCCTTTTTCCTCAGATGCCATGTCTTTTCAGATGATGAGCCTAAGAGCAGGGACCATCTTATCGGAGCGCCTTCTTTGGCCAATGGGTGGAGCATCAAAGCTGTAAATCGACAAATACTTGTGATGTCATGGCATCAGGTCCAATTAGGCTTGCGAAAATGATGAAGTGGCATGCCCTAAGACTTCGTGCATGTTTGGTATATGCAGTTTACTCCTCTGTTTATGCATCGCCCGCTTTAACTCAGCCAGAAGAGAAACGGCAAGATGATGAACTGCCAGGCCATTTCTCCTAACGCCATTCAAGATGGCAACACTTTGCGAAGTGTAGGTCGGAAACGGATTTGAATTATTAAAGAGAACACTGCTAAATCTACCTTTGAAGGGGGGGAGCGAAATATAAGGAATATTTCAGTACGTATATTAGTGGGATAAATCACAGCTAACAATACAGCAAGAGCTGCAGGCTACCAGTAAACTGAAATCCATACGATATTTGAAGCAAATGACCTGGAACCCAGCTCAGGATGAGGAATTATATTATTTACCACGTTGTGCTGAAGCAGGGAAGTCTGCATTCTGCTGTGGGGCCTGCGGTGCTCAACGCAAAACATTCCTTTGAGGAATCTCCGGTTCAGATAATTTGGGTCATAATATGCAATGGGAGTCTCACATATGGTTCTCGTTGAGCCTTTGGTGAAATGACAATTACAAGTGTTCATTATGTGGCGAACTGCATTGTACCAAGTTAGTCTATTTTGTCCTCCTAGACCAAGGCTTTTTCAATCTGTGGGCCGCATTTCCTACTACGCAACCACCTGGGGGGCCACATGGCAGTGGTGGGCGTGGCCAGAGGCAAAAGTAGGTGGGGCGATTACTGCAAATGTTACCTTTATACAGTAGGCTGGTTTGCGTGTCGAGGTCCCCAAGCCACCCCCAGAAAAAATTCACACTTCAGACATAATTTTTGTTTGGGTTTTTGGCATAATTTAGGCCACAACTTTATTAATATACAAATCATGTGAGTGGTTGCGTAGGCATTGGTTCAGACTAGCTGTCCGACGGGACAGAGCTGACCACATGTCAGCAAAGGGAAATCCCATCTGGGGAGAGTTATGGAGGCTGGGAACAGAGCCCTCCCTCTCCCCAGAGGTTCCCAGGGGCTCTTGCGTGGCCCTGTCCCCCGACCGGGGGTTCGGACAAAAGCATGTCGAGCCCCTGGATTCCTTTAACGGAATTCCCATCACCATCATCACTTTGGAGGGCGACCGCCCTACCAGCAACCAACATAACCAATGCCTAACCGCCAACCTAGGAGGACAAGTTGTGACTAGTTGCTATGTAGTAGGCGAAAACCAAATGGCACCAGCCAATCCGCCAGATGGAAAAATTCCTACTAGGCCCCTGCCCAACAGCAGACGACCCCATGACAGGCAATAGCAAGGTCAATGCAGAGGCCTAATAAAACAGGGACGGAGGGTGGGTGATCCGAAGTACGCAGCCAAGAGGAAGGTCGCACCATGTGCTGACCAATATATAGGACGCTGGGCTGTCCATCACAATTGCAACATATAAATCTCCCCAGCAACACCACCAGGTCCAATCCAAGCTGTGGCCATCTACCAACTCACCCCAGCTACAGGGGAGGTGGCTTGCTAGCCCCCACCGCAACACGTGCTCTCCATGAGGGAGAACACGCTTTCTATTCACTTTCACATGCCCCTGTCTAAGCTCCAGCCAGGGAAACGAGTCATTATGAGCACTCATAATTAGCGCTCTAGTTATCTCCCGCTTGGACTACTGCAATGCGCTCTACGTGGGGCTACCTTTGAAGGTGACCCGGAAACTGCAATTAATCCAGAATGCGGCAGCTAGACTGGTGACTGGGAGTGGCTGCCGGGACCACATAACACCGGTCCTGAGAGAACTACATTGGCTCCCAGTACATTTCCGAGCACAATTCAAAGTGTTGGTGCTGACCTTTAAAGCCCTAAACGGCCTCGGTCCTGTATACCTGAAGGAGCGTCTCCACCCCCATCGCTCAGCCCGGACACTGAGATCCAGCACCAAGGGCCTTCTGGCAGTTCCCTCACTGCGAGAAGCAAAGCTACAGGGAACCAGGCAGAGGGCCTTCTCGGTAGTGGCGCCCGCCCTGTGGAACGCCCTCCCAGCAGAGGTCAAAGAGATAAACAACTATCTGACATTCAGAAAATACCTCAAGGCAGCCCTGTTTAGGGAAGTTTTTAACCTGTGATATTTTAATGTATTTTAATATCTGTTGGAGGCCGCCCAGAGTGGCTGGGGGGACCCGGCCAGATGGGCAGGGTACAAATAATAAATTATTATATTGCTATTATTACTCAAGAACATGCTCCAGCCAGGCTCCTTCGCTTCGATTATTGTGTACAAAAATGTGTATGCAAGGGTAAAGTACTGTATGCCTAAAAATGCCTACCCCATTATGCCCACTTACCTGGGAGCAAGCCTCAAAGAACTATGTAGATATGGCATTCTGTCAAGAAATTTGTGGCCAAAAGACCCAAGACACCATTTATTGATACAGTTCCCCACAGAAAATATGTATTTGCAATTTTTCATGCAAAAAAAGGGCTTGTTTTTGCTTTGTGTCGATTTCCGTACACATGCTCTGGAGGTCTTCGAGCTCAGAGATCAAAAGGCTGCTCCTTGCACTGAGAAGAAAACGTTCAGTTGATAGATTGAAAAGAAACAGGAACAGGGGTGTGTGCATCAAGCTGTCAGGTGGAGCGCGCACACATGTGGAATCCCAGATCCATTTCCCGAGATCCCTCAGATCTGAGAGGAATGGGAAAATGTAGGTCATCCCCATCAACCAGTTATTAGGTTATTGTCTTTGATCATGAGGAAAAAGCTGATAAGAATAGCTGTTGTTTTATCACCCTGGCGAAGCCTGCAGATCTGCCACGGCAAACTGCAAGCATTATAATAATAATAATAATTTATTATTTGTACCCTGCCCATCTGGCTGGGTCCCCCCAGCCACTCTGGGCGGCCTCCAACAGATATTAAAATACATTAAAATATCACAGGTTAAAAATTTCCCCAAACAGGGCTGCCTTCAGGTATTTTCTGAATGTCAGATAGTTGTTTATCTCTTTGACCTCTGCTGGGAGGGCGTTCCACAGGGCGGGCGCCACTACCGAGAAGGCCCTCTGCCTGGTTCCCTGTAGCTTTGCTTCTCGCAGTGAGGGAACCGCCAGAAGGCCCTCGGCGCTGGACCTCAGTGTCCTGCCTTCCATTGATTCCATATTAGACCCACTTCCCTGGGAGTAAGCCCCGTTGAACCTTACTGCTGAGCAGATGCATGTAGGATTGCATCGTTGAATTTCTACTTAGCTTAATCAGGCCAAAGGCCCATCTAGTCTAGCATCCTGTTCTCACTGTGCCCAATGCGATGCCCGGGGGAAACCCATAACCAGGACTTGAGCACAAGAACCCTCTCCCCTCCTCTGGTTTCAGCAGTGGGAAGGAAATAGATCTGACCCACATGTGGGTAATTAACAAAAAGAATCGGCTGGGCGCCTGGATTCAAAGCACAGGACTTTGCACACACTCCCTCAGGAGAGAGCTCCCAGGAGCTTAAAAACACTCTCGGAGTTAATCAGCAGCATAGTGTGGAATATAGGTTGTTAAATCCTTTCGCATTAAGTCTGCCTTAAAACGCTTGCCCCCTCTCATCATCCTTCTAGCAATGAGCAGACCGCACACTCTTAAGTATGTTTAAAAGCTTTACTCACTAAATCCAAAGGTCAGATTCATGCATTGCTCCATGCATCAGCATGGAGAACACAGGTAATAATAATAATAATAATAATAATAATAATAATAATAATAATGGTAGATTACTCTTGGGTGCAAAATACACAATATACTTTCCAACGTGTGGTCTGAACTTGGAGCAAGTTCAGACACATCCATCCTCATGGATTACACGGCAAGAAGAGAGTGAGAGAAAGGAAGAGAAGCTGCTTCACTTCTTCCATCACTGAGGTAAAGGGGCGTGGCTTACCTGAGTCTAGGAACAGACCTCTCTGGTCTTAACCCCTTCATTCACTAACCAGCACTTCTACATAGTTATGTTTGGCTGCAATTTCCCACACCAGCAACTGGTATTCAGAAGCATCACTGCTTCCAACCTTGGAGGTAGGACGTAGCCATTCTCTGTTCATCTCATCTGACCTTTCAGCAAGTAGGAAACCTGAAGAATCTCCTCATCTAGATGATCTTAGAGAACGGGGCAGCTTCATATGGGCAGAGTTGGTCCCTGTGGTATTCCCATACTGTCTAGGACTTTACCGGTTAAGACCACACCTTGAATTGTGTTTTGAGATACATAGAAAACCATTTGAAAGTGTTTCAAGGCTGGCATGATTTGAGCTATATAATCCAGAGGGTGACAATGCAATGCCTGTGAAATGTTTAAATAAATACCCTTTCAAAAAAATAAATAAATCCACAGTACATTAGAGGTGCTTTGCTCTTCCTGTTCAGTTCCTTTTTGCACAGGCTCAGCCTCTCCTACATTGATGCCATAATTCCATGCCTCCCCCCAAGCTATTTTGTGATGTCACTTCCTGCAGCCGCCATTTTGTGACTGGCACCAACGGCACTTTCTCAGCAAAAGGTTGGCAATCCGTGGTGTGGTCCATGTGTGTCAGCAGCTGAGCTCCTGTGTTCTGGACACCATCAGATCCCACAATATCTGGAGGGCCACATACTCCCTACCCCTGCTACATTGACAAAACAAGGTGGACCACTGCAGGTTTCCAGCAAGCTGGCAGCTTCTCTTATAATATTGAAAATACCAGAGGAAAGTAGTTAATGTGTCCATCCTATTGCACGCTTACATGGGCTGAGACAGATGGACCCCATATATCACTCTGAAGAAAGAGTTTATTTCCAGCAGTAAATATGATGTTTGCGAAATGGGAAGAGGCTATTTCAGAGCTGTTACAAGACCACTGAATAATTGAATTATTACTCACGGGTGGCCAATGGAATTTGTTACTTGTAAGCTCCCAGTGCCCTGAATCAAAGTAATTACACTCACAGTTTCACAAAGGTGAAATAATGGCACGGAGCTGTTCATGATGAAAAAGGCAATTGCAACAAAAAGGGGGTTTGGTAGAATAATGGCACCAATGCAGAGGCTTTCTTCCTTCCTTCCTTGTTACTTTATTATATGGCTTAAATAGCTCATTCCATTTTGCTTCACTGGAGTGACAAATAAGAGCGCTGGGAAGTCCGTCTCTGGAGAAATGAGCGTGCCACGCTTAATGGAAAATAATGCACAGGTTGTTGTTTATATGCTCAAGCAAAGCCACATAACAAAGGGCTGGCGGATATGACTATGGCTTCCTCCAAAAGGGGAAGTCTTAATTGTTCTTTAATAATCCTAAAGAGGATCTCTCCTTGGGTGTGCCTTGTCTGTATATTGTAATGGCTTCTTCTGAGAAAGATGGATGCTGAAATGAGAGGATTTGGGGTAGGCTTGTGGCTCAGTTATAGAATAGAATCATAGAGTTGGAAGAGACCACAAGGGCCATCCAGTCCAACCCCCTGCCAAGCAGGAAACACCATCAAAGCATTCCTGACAGGTGGCTGTCAAGCCTCTGCTTAAAGACCTCCAAAGAAGGAAAGAAGGAGACTCCACCACACTCCTTGGCAGCAAATTCCACTGTCGAACAGCTCTTACTGTAAGGAAGTTCTTTCTAATATTTAGGTGGAATCTTCTTTCTTGTAGTTTGAATCCATTGCTCCGTGTCAATGGATGTGCTCCATCTGCGGAAGGCCCTGGGTTCAATCCCTGGCATTCCCCAGGTAGGGAAGGCGTTCTGCCTTAAACCACAGAGAGCTGCTGCCAGTCAGTGCTGCCAGTACTGAGCTAGATGGAGCAGTGTTCTGCCTTAGCGTAAGGCAGCTCCTTATATTTCAACAACTCTTACGATATGGTGAGCAAATTTGGTGTGTTGCTTCCTGAGATCAAGGAGCAAGTTTGAGTCTCTGTTTGGATTGATGCCTTTTAAAATAATAATAATAATAATAATAATAATAATAATAATAATAATAATAATATACCCCTCTGCATAAAAAATATTGGGGCAGTTTACAACAATTATATACAAAGTCATCAAATAAAATTTTAAGAAGTATATATGTGTTTTCATTTTGCATTTCTATGTTGTAAAACGCCCTGTGATTGTCGGATGAAGGACGTGGTAAACATTAAAAAGTTTTTAAAATTGATTAAAGATGGCAGACAACCTTTCAAAACCATACTGATTTTAGCCATAGCTTTAAAAACTGAACTGATTCTTTTTTTCCTGGTTTCTTGGAATTCCCAAGCAGTGCTGCCTAGCATATTATACAGAAAGCAATATTAAACATTCTGCCCCTAAAGAACCTTGTATTTGAAGATGCTAATCGAAAGATGTCATACCCTCCAAGTGTCCTGATTTTCCAAGGACAGTCCCGGAGTTACAGAAGCTGCCCCGGTTTCTGATTTGATCCCAGAATATCCCACTTGTCCCTGTTTTCATTGGAGAAATGTTGCTGGGGATGGAATAGGATGTCCCTATTTTTATTGGGAAAATGTTGGAGGATATGAGACACATGCTGGAAGGTCTGGTGATGTTTTTGATGTTTAGCCGGACAGGACCTTAGATGAAGACATGCAGAAGGGCTGTATGAAATCAGTGGTGCAGTTCGGGAAGTTTAAGCTCAGGATTTAAAGGTATTGTGCTCCACCTCTTTGGGTGGCACTGCGAATAAAGGCTTGGTCACACTTCAGCTTGTTCCATGCCCAGAAAGCAGGATCCGAGTGGTTTTCCCCTTGCCTCGCTCCTTTCCCAGGGAAAAACTTATTCTTTAGCTCTAAATCAGAGCAAACATCAATCCAGAGAAAACCCAAATTGCTGTTTGCTCCGATTGAGGGCTAAAGAGCAGTTTTCCCTCAGGGGAAACAGCAGGACAAGAGAAAGTATGGCTAAGCCCTTATTGGACTTCTTTCCAAATGTAGTAGACCAACCACAATGCATTGGGGCTGCTTCAGCTCATTTGGCTGAGTTGGGGCCCTTGACATCTGCTCCCAAAGTCCTTCGAAGAAGAAGAAGAAGAAGAAGAAGAAGAAGAAGAAGAAGAAGAAGAAGAAGAAGAAGAGTTTGGATTTGATATCCCGCTTTATCACTACCCGAAGGAGTCTCAAAGCGGCTAACATTCTCCTTTCCCTTCCTCCCCCACAACAAACACTCTGTGAGGTGAGTGGGGCCGAGAGACTTCAAAGAAGTGTGACTAGCCCAAGGTCACCCAGCAGCTGCATGTGGAGGAGCAGGGAATCGAACCCGGTTCACCAGATTACGAGTCCACTGCTCTTAACCACTACACCACACTGGCTCTCAGTGGCACCACTGCCCAAAGCAACCGTTCTTCACGCTTTGCATAAAACCATTGTCTCTTATCAGCATTCACATCCCTGTCTAAAAAATGAATTCACAAACGATGAACTGCTCTTCGTCATCCAAACACGTACGAAATCAGAAATTTCATCTGGGCTTAAATTGCGCCCAAATATATTAAATAAATGAGAACTGCATAGGAAGGGTGTTGTAATGAAGAACACATTCTTAAGATTTTTTTTTAAAAAAAATCTTTTATTCTTATGATGATAACTCTGTTTCCCAGACAGCCCAGATACACATTATTATTATTTTTTGCAAATTGCCATCCTGGATCTAATTTATGATGAGATGGGTTTTGCCAGGAAGGATGTAAGGAGCAAACTTTCTTTTGTGCTAACATTAATCCCTTCATTATATTGCACTGTTTTCTTGCTTGTTCCCTGGGGAACTGCGATATATATATATATATATATATATATATATATATATATATATATATATATGCGTGCGCAAACAAGAAAAGAATAAATCTCTTTGATTTGAAATCCTCTGGTAATTGCAAAGGGCAAGTGCTGCCTGTTACACTTGCCGCCTGGCACTGTTACCTGTACATTTTAATGAGGCTGTGCATGACCTAGAAGGGGGGGGGGGGACTGCCCTTCAGAATGTTTGGAGGCTCGGTTCTAAAAAGAACATCAGGCAGAGTTGTGTTAAAGGTGGAACTGCGTGGCTTGCAGGCAAAAGAGTCACCCTGTATTCTAAATCTGGTTCAGTTCTCTGAGTGCCAGTCCTTATGCGGTCAAATGGGCAACAGCTGTGCAGAAGAGGAACCTGCAGGCTCCCAACAACCCTGATATTTGCAGAAGTACCTAAAAAAATCATTAGTGGGGGAAATAATTAAGTGGGGGGGGGCAATCCAATGAGGACCCAAGTGTGCTCAGTGTCCACAGGATGCTGACTGACTGTTCGGGGAAATGGAGCAGATGGGGAGGCTGGAATCGTAAACGGCAGCTCTTCACGCTGCTACACTTTGCTTACAGAGCTCACTTGTATCTCCTCCACAGGCACAAGTCCATCTAAAGCAGGCACCCCCAAACTCGGCCCTCTAGATGTTTTGGGACTACAGTTCCCATCATCCCTGACCACTGGTCCTTGTTAGCTAGGGATGGTGGGAGTTGTAGTCCCAAAACATCTGGAGGGCCAAGTTTGGGGATGCCTGATCGAAAGCAAAAACACAGCTGGGTGCATAGCACAGAGAGACAGTGCCGGATTTACGGATAAGCTAAACAAGCTATAGCTTAGGGCTCCACTCTCTTGGGCCCCCCCAAAAAAATTAAAGGGAAAAAAAACCTGGATGTACATTTCCAAAATATAATATTAAAAAACAAATAAAATAAAACCTACATACAGCAACAGCGTTTTGTGTTGTGTAGGTTCCTATGATGTAAGTAATGGGCCCCGCCTGCTAGCCTGCTCCCTAAAATATCACTGGTTTGCTCATTTCTATATATAGGGTGCCTACATTCTGCATGTGCGAATGGCATTAGATACCTTTTAGGTCCATAAATTACCACATAGCATATATTCAACACAAAAAACAGTGACAATTTGTTGTTGACAAAGGACAGCTGGACATCTAAAGGGCCCCATTACCTTCAGTAGCTTAGGGCCTCATGAAACCTACATCCGGTCCTGCATAGAGAGACAGCACGGTGTAGTGGTTGGAGTCTTAGACTAAGGGCCTGGGAGATCAGGGTTCGAATCCCCAGCCAGTCATTTGCCTCAATGTATGGCGGTGTGCCCCCCAACCCCATCCTAAGGTGGAATCTAGAAACCTATTTTGATAATGCTGTGAAAATGCTTTTTTAAAAAAAGTTTTTTTTTTAAAAAAAGTATATTGAATTTGCCATAAGCTCACCATCACCACCTAGTGTCGCATTTGTATAATGCACTTAAGACGCGCTTTAAAAGTTACATTTGCAGCTGTATACCCTGTTTCCCCTATTTTAAGACGTAGTCATAAAATAAGCCATAGCAGGATTTTTTCGTATTTGCGAAATATAAGCCGTACCCCGAAAATAAGCCATAGTGATAGGCACAGTTCTGGAGGGCGCCAAGGAAAAGGTGGGGCTGGGCTTACGTAATAAAAATAAGACATCCCCTCAAAATAAGCCATAGTGCGTTTTCTTGAAGGAAAAAAAATATAAGACAGTGTCTTAAAATAGGGGAAACACGGTAGCTGAGTCCTAAGTGCAAATATTAATTCACGATCACTGGGAGGTTTTATAATTTTAACATGACATGGATGGATATTCAGCCCCTGTATATCGGTGGGGACCAGGTGGAGAGGGTGGCTGTGTTCAGGTTTTGGGAGTGCTTATAGAGCAGGGTATGACTTGGAGCGCAAATACTACTGCTCTGGTAAAGAAGGCCCAGCAGAGAATTTATTTCCTCAGACTTTTAAAGAAGAACAATCTGAGTGAGAGACTGCTGGTGTCCTTCTACCAAGGCTCCATAGAGAGCATTCTTATGTACTGTATTTGTGCTTGGTTCTCCAGCTGCACAGCCAGGGAGAAGAAGATACTTCAAAAAGTCATAACCACAGCCCAATATATTATTGGTCATCCTCTCCCATCTCTGGAAGAACTATACAGTTCCCGTTGCCTTAAAAAGGTTAACAATATTTTAAAGGATCCATCTCATCCAGGACATAGCCTCTTTGCACCACTGCCTTCGGGTAGAAGATATAGAACAATTAGATCAAGAACAAATAGATTGAAGAACAGTTTCTACCCAAGAGCTATAACCATCTTAAACGCTGTAACCAGATAATATGACCTTGGAGAGCTGTGATGGGTGTATGTGTGTGTATGTGTGGCTTTCTTTGGTGTGTGTGTGTTTTGTGCTGCTTTTTGTTTTGTTTTTTCTTTCTTTTGTTTTTATGGGGGGCGTGCAGTTTCGTTGCACTTGTATAGCGTTGTGCTTGTACTTGTGCAATGACAATAAATTATCTTATCTTATCTTATCTTATCTTATCTTCATCTTTCCTCATGAGCTGAACGGTTTATTTGTGGTTGGTGTCAGCTTTGTCTGTTTCTGCTGGTTTGGGATTTTAGTGTGAAACTTTACCATGTAGCCGACATGTTTTGAATCTTGCTTCATGCTCATTTTTTTCTGTACCACCTGAGAATTTGCACCAGGAGCAGATGAAGCAGCTATAAGTAATAACTAAGTGGCAAAAACAAATCGTAAAGTACAATTCCTTCCTATGAGATGGAGGGGAACCCAGCACACAGTTCTCTCTCTCTCTCTATATATATTTTCTCCATGATTTCAATTAACTGGAGCTGTCTCTCTAAAATCCCTTAGCAAATTCGACACACTCAGAACCGAAAAAAGACCCCCGGAGTGAATTCGTAATTCACGTGTCAGAGAGACATGGCTCAACCAGGAGGATAGTGAGAATTCCTCAGCTAATGAAATTTTATATGAGGTCTTCTTTCAGTTTAACTAATATGCCAGTTTATGCTGCTGGAAATGGCCACAGGGATTCAGGGATATAGGTGGCAACTCGGTCTCACGACAGTAAGGAGATTGATTTTCTTTTTAATGCCATATGGAAACAAAGAATTTCACAGTATGTTGCTTGCTATGGGAAAAATTCCCACATGTTTAGATTCACGATTCAAACAGGTGACAACATACATTCCCTTTAATCGCTGGACACGTCTAATTTTTTTGAAAAAAAGTCTCTTTTGGTCATTTGTTGGGCATAGTGGGTGGACCACAACAAAACATTCTCGGAAGATTTGGCTGGGGTGGGGGGAAACGTCTCTGGAATTTTTGAGAGGGGGTTGCGATTTCCTCTCTCAAATAGGAATTTACCATTTCCTTGGCAAGATGGGGCAGTTCTTACTTGCAGGCATTAACCAGCGAGGCAAGGCAAAGGTTTAAGCAGTGTCTAAGATGGCAGAGAGGGACATGGGTGGTGCTGTGGGTTAAACCACAGAGCCTAGGGCTCGCCGATCAGAAGGTTGGCGGTTCGAATCCCCGTGACGGGGTGAGCTCCCGTTGCTTGGTCCCTGCTCCTACCAACCTAGCAGTTTGAAAGCTCATCAAAGTACAAGTAGATAAATAGGTAGGAAAGGTGGAAAGGTAAACGGCGTTTCCGTGCGCTGCTCTGGTTCACCAGAAGCGACTTAGTCATTCTGGCCACATGACCTGGAAGCTGTACGCCAGCTCCCTCGGCCAGTAAAGCGAGATGAGTGCCGCAACCCTAGAGTCGTCCCCGACTGGACCTAATGGTCAGGGGTCCCTTTACCTTTACCTTTTAAGATGGCAGAGACAACAGAAACCACATCACTTTAACTAATTTTAACTTATAGGGAGCTAGGGAGGAGAAGGCACACACTAAGGTAGAGGTTAAGGCTCCAGTACTTTGGCCACCTCATGAGAAGAGAAGACTCCCTAGAAAAGACCCTGATGTTGGGAAAGGTTGAGGGCACAGGGAGAAGGGGACGGCAGAGGATGAGATGGTTGGACAGTGTTCTCGAAGCTACTAACATGAGTCTGGCCAAACTGCGAGAGGCAGTGAAGGATAGGCGTGCCTGGCGTGCTCTGGTCCATGGGGTCACAAAGAGTCGGACACGACTGAACGACTGAACAACAACAACAACAACAAGGTAGAGGGCAGCGAACATGGTGTCCTCTGTTGGTGCAATTTGGCGATTCGGGTCAAATTGCACTAACTTCTTGGTCGGCGTCTGGAGTTGCCCATCTCTCATGTCTGAATTCTGTTCGGGGTTAGCACGCCAGCTGGGTTGTTAGAAACAGCTCAAGGTTAAAGGCTTCTGGTATTACTCATCCACCCTCCCTTCCTCTAAGGAATATGCGTATGTATATTAGCAGTTATAAAGCCAAGGCTGCGGTTCAGCTGTGATTACAGGAAGCCCGAACTTAGCATCAGTCTTGCATTACTGAGCTGTGCTGTTTGCACAACTGTGGACAGGACTGAGCTGCATCTCTCTGTGTCGTTGAATCTCTGCCTCTAAGACCAGAGAGCTGTACTTAGTAGAATAGTTCGTGGTGCACCAGCATCTTTTAAGTTCAGACATTGTGTTGGACTTTTCGGGTGCTTTGAGGCAATGAACACTTTATGTTGAACTGTGGGGGCAAGAAGTTTTCTTAATAGTCAACCCTGGAAAAGCTGCCAACTGCAGGGGAAGAAGACCCATAGCTGTCAACTTTCGGATTTGAAAATAAGGGATGCCGCGAGGGCGGTGCAATGGCACCAAGTAGCCTCGCCACCCTGCGCTCCAGAGGCTGCACGCGAACGGGTGAGCAAAAGAGCGAGCGCATAGATGGCAGGCAGGCTGGCTGTCTGGTTGGGCGTGAGGGTCTGGCTGCACAAGGCATGCAAGCTCCGCCCCCAGTCGGTCTCAGACTCCTTATTGGCAGCCGAGCAACACAGCTGAGGAGCCTTCCTGGCCGGCAGGGAGGGAGAGGAGCTGCTTCCTTTGAAATCCGGGAAATTTAAGGGATATCTAACAATCCAGGATAGCAGCGGCAAACGGCATTGGAATAAGGGAGTTTCCCGCAAAAATAGGGAGGGTTGACAGCTATGTGAAGACCCCGATGTTTGGCTGGACTACTCTGTCAGAACAGTGCATACTCTACTGCTCAGACTGGTCCAGGTGTGAAAACATATTGCTACCACCCTCCAAATTAGCCCCAGGCAGGGTAGCCAATGATCGATGGAAATTGTAGTTCAGTGACATCTGAGAGCATCACATTCAGTTCCCTTACCCTGAGGCCACTTAAGACTTAGTTATTGGTTTTATTTATATTTTATTTTATTGCATTGCATTGAATTTCTATCCAGTGGCATAGCGCAGGTTGCCAGTGCCCAGGGCCATGCAGAGGGGTGGGTGGGAGGAAGGGAAACAGCCAGAGTATGCATGTGCATTCAACAGCTTAACAGCATCCGCGTCACCCAGGAGTTGGCAGCCACAGACATTAAAAAGAAGAAGAGGTGCTCCATTGTCTGGAGAGGTCACTTCCTGGTTCACACGCAGAAGCCCTTTTCAATGAAATCCAGGGACAGAAGCACACAGCCGTATTGAGGCAGCACCAGGTGTTGAAATTTTGTACCCCTAACAATTTTGCACCTGGGGGAACTGCCCCTGTGCCCCTCACATTACACCACTGTTTCTATCCCTCCTTTTTCTCCAAGTTGGCAGACATGGTTCTCCCCATCCTCATTTAATCCCCAAAACAGCCCTGTGAGGTAGGTTAGGCTGAGAGGTAGTGACTTGCCTAAAGTCACCCAAAGAGCTTTATGGCTAAGTGGGGATTTGAACCCCTGTCTCCCAGGTCCTAGTTCGACACTCTACACTAGCTTTCTCTTTATTGCATTCCTATTTCACCTTTCTTCTAATGTACTCAAGCTGGCCTACATGGTTCCCCCTACCCCAATCTTATCCTCACCACAACATAGATACACAGTGGCTGGCTCAAAGTCACTCGTTGAGCTTCAGGGCAAGTCGGGATTTGAACTCTGGTCTCCCTGCTCCTAGCCTGACACTCTAACCACTGCGCTAGACTGGCTTACACTATCGCTAGCTCACTCTGCAGGCATTAATGCAGGGCTGAGAAACTTGCAGCCCTCCAGAGGTTGTTAGACTCCAACTCCCATCAGCACCAGCCAACATGGTCTGGGATGATGGTGTCCAAGAACACACGGGAGGGTCACAGGTCACCCATCCCAGCTTAAAAGAGAGAAGCAGGCAGGCCTGAAAATAAGGGGGGGGGGTCAGACTCAATAGCTCGATGGGTCCCATTGGCCAAGCAAATTGAAACCAGAAAACCGGAAGGATAGACACCCAGGACTATGCCCCCTTTAGGCTCACTGATAAGGAACCTGAGACTTGCAGAGTAGTAGCATCCAAGCAACAAGAAAAGGAGAGATTGCTTCACGTGCAAAAAGCAATTTGCAGCTTGACATCTGCATTCTGTTTCTTTTCTGTTTTCCTTTTAAAGGGCCTGACAGCAGAGAAAAACCGAGGAGAAGGCAAGCATTGTGCTTTATTTAGATATGTACAGCACAGGCTGTTTGAATGCATAAGCCAATTATATGGGAACACCTGGAGTGGGTTATATGAAGAGATGCTTAGGTAAATATCCAGCCAGGATATATATTGCACAAGGCAATGGAGATGCTGTAAAGCGAGGATCATGGGAGGTTGGCCCTGTGCCATCGCTTGCCATTTCGGCGTGCCGACTTTCCCTATCCCTAACAATGCCGCGGAAGCACAAAGGCTGTGTCACACACACACCCCTTCTCCTTTCGCTGACAATTTAATAAATGCCAGTGTGAGAAGCAAAGGCAGTGCTGATCCAGACAAGACGGTCTCTGTGCCGCAGCGATAAACACAAGGATGGCAAAGTTTGTCAGGGTCTCAGACAGGCAGGCAACTTGAAAAAGATACTGGAATGATTTTTGCACACAAAAGGAGAGAGTTTTTAACATGGCAAATAGGTAGGAGAATGATTTCCTGATCTACACCCGCCAACATCTCTCCAATGAAAATAGGGACGTCCTAATAATAATAAATAATAATAAAATAATAATAATAAAAGGGATGCGGGTGGCACTGTGGGTTAAACCACAGAGCCTAGGGCAGGGGTCAGCAAACTTTTTCACCAGGGGGCCGGTCCACTGTCCCTCAGACCTTTGAAAAACATTTGAAAAAAAATATGAATGAATTCCTATGCCCCACAAATAACCCAGAGATGCATTTTAAATAAAAGGACACATTCTACTCATGTAAAAACACGCCGATTCCCGGACCGTCCACGGGCCGGATTTAGAAGGCAATTGGGCCGCATCCGGCCCCTGGGCCTTAGTTTGGGGACCCCTGGCCTAGGGCTTGCCAATCAGAAGGTCGGCGGTTTGAATCCCCACGAGATGAGCGCTACAACCCCAGAGTTGTCCATGACTGGACCTAATGGTCAGGGGTCCCTTTACCTTTTACATTATTATTATTATTATTATTATTATTATTATTATTATTTATACCCCAGCCACTCTGGGCAGCTTCCAACATATACAAAAACATAACAAAACACCAAACATTAACAAACTTCCCTATACAGGGCTGCCTTTAGATGTCTTCTAAAGGTTGTATAGTTACTCATCTCCTTGACATCTGCTGGGAGAGCGTTCCAAAGGGCAGGCGCCACTACCGAGAAGGCCCTCTGCCTGGTTCCCTGCAACCGCCAGAAGGCCCTCAGAGGTGGATCTCGGTGTCCGGGCTGAAAAACAGGAGTGTAGATGCTCCAATGGACTGAAGTGAGGAATATTAAATAATTAAGCTATTTGTACAACACCGGATTTTTTTAAAATGAGGCACCCAATAAATATAAATGATAAGAAATAATAATACCTAGATAGCCAGATATGCCAAGAGCTGTAACAGGGTGGATGCAAAAATTTTACACTGTCGCTGGCCCCAATGGGGGTATTCACTGCATCTGTCCCTGCATCTGGAGCAGAAGCCTTGCTTGTCAAAGCAACCCAGATCGACTCATTTGTCAGAAGAACAAATCCAAACAGGTCCCCCACAAATAACCAAGAGTAATTGTTCACCCACCATTAAGTTCATTATAGGAATGGGTGGAAATTTTGCAGATTATCATGAACTCAACTGTGTGGCATGCCCTGGCTGTTTTGCGGAGCGCTGGTACATTTAGCACCGAAAACATTAAGCGTAATGTGTTCATTAAGGAAAATAAAATTAAAAACCCACCGATGACGATTAACATGAAATAAATCTCCAAGTGTTCTTCACAACCGGGTATCTTCAAAGGCCACCAAGAAGAGCACGAGGAAGAAAAGTCAAGGAGGTGTATTGATCCCTTTCGCTCCTCCTTCTGCACAGTCCTGTACTCCCCTTATTGTTTTGGGAGCCAAAACTGTAGGCGGCTTCCCAGAAGCAGCTGACTGGCCACTGTGAGAACAGTATGGGCCTTGGGCCTGATCCAACAGGCGTTCCTTATGTTCTTAAGCCCCATGTTGCAAGGACTGCAGAACCACGCATCGGCCATTTGAGTTTTTGCCAGATGCAACGGGACAGAACTCCTGCATCTCTTAAGTGTGGGTTTCAGCACATCTTGGCTACCATGGGAAGCTACACCTTGCACAGCTACAAATTCTCGCACAACTCTTACAAATTTGGGAGTGCTGTCCTCTTTTGCATCTGAAGCAACTGATTGGCTACCGTGAGAACAGGATGCGGGACCTTGCTGGACCTTCTTTGGCCTGATCCAGCAGACATCTTCTGGTGTGATCCTGTCCTCCAAGCACAACTCAAAGTTCTTTGAAAAGGTTCAGGAAAGGGCAGCTTAATGATCCGGGGGCGGGAACAACTCCCCTTTGAGGAAATGCTAGAACATGTGGGGAATTTTAGCTTAGCAAACTGGTGAGTATGGGGGACATAGGAGCCTGTCTTATTCTAAGTTAGACCCTTGGCCCAGCCATCTCAGGATTATTGTCAGGAGTCCCGGTTCTCAGCTTGATAACGCAGTAAGTGTAGGTAATTAAAAAGGAGGATTTATTGCATAAACAAACAGATGACCCTTCTGAAGACTGCTTCCGGTGTCTACAGAAGATATTGAACTTACGACCTTTACGTCTGTTGTTTTGCTTCCTATCTAACAGACCTCCCATTCGCCGACTCCTTAGACTTAGTGGATCAGCTCCACCTTCTTCCTGGTCTGAGAGGCTGCCTCTGTTTGTGCCTTTTTGTGCATCCTGCGAGCTTTGGCTGTGTTCTAGCCAGCTCTATTTTTTGTATTTCCTGCATGTACCAAATTAACTTAACTTATTCATGTATTCATCTACTTTAAATATATGCTCTTATGAAACTGCAGGTTATTGCAATAATTCTGCCAATGTTCTTGTCTGTTTACAGCTTGTTTGTAAATATTCCATAAACCATTTCCATTCTTTTATAAAAAGTTTGTTATCTTGATTTCTTATTTTTTTCTAGTAAGTTTCGCCATTTCTGCATATTCCATCAGTTTTCGTATCCATTCTTCTTTCGTTGGGCCTTCTCCTTCTTTCCATTTTTGGGCAAATAACATTCTTGCCACTATAAATGTCTATACAGTTTGGGTAGTTCATGTTAGGATTCATTCCCCGTGTTGCAGTGATGGGATTGTTTTTGTCACATGACGGTGTATGTTTTCATTCCACATTGTGATGGAGACAGGATGTTTATATTACTGTGTTTCCGTGATGTAGGACATTTGTCCTTTGTCCTTTCTCTTTGCTGTCTGATGCTGAAGAGGAAGGAGCTGAGTTACGGTGCTCCAAGTGTGTATATGTAAATAAACGTAGTTTAGCCAAATTGCTGCGCTACTGAGTCTGAACGCTGACTGCCTATACTCTGCTGATCCCAAAGTGTGCTGATGCCCCTTAGGTATCAGTCGCTGTGATGTTTGGGCTGGAGAAAGATTTTGAATCTCTTGAACGGACTACCAGGAAGGAGAGAACATGCCAGTCGGGCATGTGTCTCTGCTGGACTCCTACTCGTGTGTAGGACCGCGTGACAGTTCTGCCCCTATAATCTTCCCAAAAGGAAGATAACTTTCACAAGTAACTTGCATGGATGATTAAACCGAGGGCTTTAAAAAATAAATAAAAAATTGCCTGCTTCCCATGGTAAGCTCTTGGAGGAAAAGGGAACAATTTAGTGTTGCCGTTTAGTGCGGCAAAGATGCTCTGCAAATTTATTAATGCTTTGGAAGCAGATAATCAATCCTCCAGGTCAGAGATGAAAGGGACTGGTAGCAGGGCTTAAGATGAAAACCTTGAGGAGGTCACTTAGTATTGGCTGAGGATTATGTGGCCTCCCTTCTTTCAGATGAAAGTTCTGTCATTCCGATGAATGCTTTTTAATCTTTACCCTCAACCTCATTTAACTAAAAAGTCTTGTAAACTGAGTAAAGGGAATACCTCCCCCCCACCCACCCACACCCCTTGGCTGTCATAACTGATGTGCTTTCCTGCGAAATATCGGCTTGCTTTGCATTCAAAAATAGCAACCTGCCTGGTGCAGGGACTTGCTATTCAAGCCCATGGAGCAGGAGTGGGGAGCCTGTGGACTTGCAGATGTTTTGCTGGAATGCAGCACCCCACCGTTCCTGGCCGTTGGCTGCACTGGATTGGGCAGCTGCGGGGTTGGAGTTCAGCAACATCTGGAAGGCCGCAGGTTCCCCATTCCAGCTGCAGGATCGATGAGGGCTGGTAAAAGAAAGGACTTCTTCATGTAGTGCATGGTTAAGCTATGGAACTCACTGCCACAGGATAAAGTGATGGCCACTAACTGGGAGGTGAAGGGAACTAAGTTCCCGCAGGAGGAGTGCTCGCCTCCAGGCCAGGAGAGGCGAGTCACCAGAGGATCGGGACCGCCCTATGCCTCGGGGCAGATAAAAGCCGGCCAGCCCCAGCCCCAAGTTGTGGGAGCAACATTGTTGGTTGCTAGATCCTGCTAGTGTTCCTGCCTTTGACCTGACTTGCTTTCCTGCCTGAGCTCCTGACCTGCCCTGGTTTCCTGCCTGCGTTCCTGACCTCACCTGATGCCCTGCCCTGCTCTCAGCTTTGGCTACTTTGGACTGTCTCTACATTGAACCTACGAACCATGGACCTGGCTAGGACTTCATCTCTTGGGTAACTCTTGGGACCAGCACACTGGGTTTCCCTCAGGCATCTGGTTGGCCACTGTGAGTATAGGATGCTGGACTGGATGTGTCCTTAAGGAAGAATGATGAAAGCACTTGATCCTCATACCTGCATGCTGCTGCACATCTTTCTCTGAGGGCGCATGGTGTGTCTGAACCCAGAAGACTGCAAGACTCCGAGTCATACTGAGTCTTTGGCTTTATGCTTTCTCTCCATAAGTCTTATCAGCTCAATCATCTCCCCCTCTCTGTTTTATTCATCATATGCCTAACAAGAGACACAAGGGCGGGGGCTCGGGCTGGGTGGGGAGAAGGGAGAAAATGCAAACCTGATTGCGACTGAAAACAGATAACTGTGCCATATATATTATGCATTATTTTTAGAAGATTGCACAAGAAATCTTTACTTTCATGGCATTCCAAGCAGACAGTAGCAATTTGCTTCTGAGGCTACCTGCATTCTTTAGTTAACAATGGCTGTAGATTAAAGACTATTTACAGGCTCGGTATATATTGCCGTGGTTGGTGAAAAGGAGGACAGAATAAATTATGGGCTACAGCGAATCGTGTGGGAAACTGGCTCTCTTGTGTTTAAAGCCGTCATTTCTTTCAGAATAGCCTTTCGGAGCAGGGAGGGACTGAACTATCAGAAGACCACTGTGAGATTTATAAGGCTGATAGAGGAAAGGATTGCCTGCTTCCTTCTCCCACCTGTGTGACTGTGCCGCTCCTGAGCATCCTTGTGACAAGCACAGGTTCAAGGGGAAAGGGTTGTCCAGGACTGAGGTACAGTCATAATAATAATAATTAATTAATAATAATAATAATAATAATAATAATAATTAATAATAATAATTTATTATTTGTACCCCGCCTATCTGGCCGGGTCTCCCCAGCCACTCTGGGCGGCTTCCAACAAATATCAAAATACATTAAAATATCACAGATTAAAATCTTCCCTAAACAGGGCTGCCTTCAGGTATTTTATAAATGTCAGGTAGTTGTTTATTGCTTTGACCTCTGATGGGAGGGCGCTCCACAGGGCGGGAGCCACTACCGAGAAGGCCCTCTGCCTGGTTCCCTGTAGCTTTGCTTCTCGCAGTGAGGGAACCGCCAGAAGGCCCTCGGAGCTGGATCTCAGTGTCCGGGCTGAACAATGGGGGTGGAGACGCTCCTTCAGGTATACAGGACCAAGGCCATTTCCTATCAAGGAACCGCTGGTGGGGCGTGCATTTTCACACATAAAACTTATTTTCATTTATTTATTTACTGTGTTCACATGCCACCTTTTCCTCCAAGGAACTCAAGTTGGTGAACATTGTTCTCCTCTCCTTATTTAATCCACAAAACACCCCTATGAGGTAGGTCACTCAGTCAGCTTCATGGCTGAGCGGGGATTCGAACCCTGGTTTCGCAGACCCTAGTCCAACTCTCAAACCGCTACACCACACCAGCACTCGGTTGTCTGTATCATCTTACCAAGTAGCAAGGAGAATTGAGGTTTCCTAAGGAGGTCGTGGGGAAATAAGGTAAGGGCAAGCATGCTAGATCACATCTCATGGTGACCGGTCCATTAGCAGGACCAGCCCACCCATGAGGCAATCTAAGGCAGTCGCCTCAGGCGGCAGAATTTCACGAGACAGTGCCCTTGCCTGCTGCTGCCACTGCCATAGAAGCAAGGAGAAGTGGCGGTGGCCGCTGCTGAGATCTCACAAGATCTTCTGAGATCTTGCCAGAAGCTGCCGCTACGCAACCCCAGTAAGTGAGCCATCGGAGGGGAGAGGGGGTGCCTTGCCATTCTCCACCCCTGAGCAACCTCTCTCCCCATTACCAGATCTGCTCCAGAGGGTTGGGGGGACGACCCTGAACAGAATTAAGGGGAGACACGGGGGGGGAGGATGTTCAATTGTGCAAGGAGACTTCCTTATGCTGACAGAACATTTGCCATTGTGCTACATTCAATACAAACCCCAGTATCTTCGAATTTCACTATTAGATTTTTTTTGAAAAAAGAACAACAAGCCTCAATTTATTTCTCCTAAGGAACCTGCCATTTTCCAAACAGCAGTCACTAATCTCATCCAGCGCTTTGAAACCACAGTATCCAGCTATCGTTTGGCTAATCTCAATTTCCAAGCTAGCATGTCCCCTATCATCTCCGACAAAGATGTTCAGGCCGGATTAAATCTGACAGGTCAGCATCAGGCAATTTGTGCTGGCCTCACATGTGGCTTTCTCATTTATTTATTTTTATTATTATTTTAAGACATGGCCTCACTCCCGGGGCCTTCGCATCGTTTAGCATTCAAACGCAGATACCTAAGAGCAAGGGAAATGCATTTGAAGGAGGGAAATCTGCCGCCTGGCGTATGTTACTCTTTCTTCTTGTTAAACTCCCCTCCTCCTGAAAAGCAAAAGGGAAACATATCTGGAGTGCCACCTCTTGGTTACTGAAGAGCATTTCCAGGGACAAGTGCAATTTTGCAGGGGCTTTGTGGACACAAACACAAACACACAAACACACATACAAATATAACAATCTTATTTTAATACACAAACTGTGCAGAATGTCTCCCTGACAAAGTGAGAGATGGACTTATTTAATAGACAGAAACCAATTTCCAAGGCTGTGGGGTGGCTGTGTTTCCCTTTGCTCAAAGACAGCATCAAAGTATCAAGCAATCCTGTAGACTGGGGAGTTATTTTCACAGCTTGGTTCCCCAGGTGTTATGCACCCGATCCCACAGCCTGTAGATTCTCTGCACACCCCAAGACCGGCCCTATCATTAGGCAGCATGATGAAGAAATGAGCTTTAAAGAACCAGCAAATCGGTTGATCAATGGTGCCCACAAAGCCCCTTTCAAAGTACAGGGCAACACAGTGCTCTGAAATTGGCTTCTGAAGATGCCTGGAATCACTATTTTCTAATCCAGTTGTTGGATCGTCAGACGCCCGGTTCGAAATGCTGAGGAAAATAGCAGGAAAGGTCACCCAATCCCATTACAACACCAGGTGATTGACAGGTGGGGAGCTTCACTTGCCTGCCAGACTTGACCTGTGAGGGGTATAGCAATACTGGACTAGCTGGACCAATGGTCAGACTCAGTATAAGGCAACTTCCTATGCAAAGTTCTCCAGGGAGGAACCAGTGGTGATCACCAGGCTTAGCTCTAGGTTTTGGAGGGTCCTTGGGCGAGATGCCCTCCACAGCATCCCCTTCTTCAGTGAGTCTACCTCCTCACTCCAGCAAGTGCAGAGAACTCATCAGTGGGTCTGTGTTGGGGTTACGGACCCTTGACTGGCCTAGCGGTGTGGTGTGGCAGTTAGAGGGAGGCCAGGGTGACCCTGGCCTAGTCACTGCCTCTCAGCCTAAAATACCTCACAGGGTAGGTGACTACCAACTCCATCTGGTATGACAGCTGATACCCTACCTGCCCATGCCCTCTCTCGCCAGAGTGGTGCATGCTCTAGTTATCTTCCGCTTGGACTACTGCAATGTGCTTTGTGGGGCTACTTTTGAAGATGACTCGGAAACTATAACTAATCCACAATTCCAAGTCCTGATGCTGACCTTCAAAGCCCTAAAAGGCCTTGGCCCTGTATATCTGAAGGAACATTTCCACCCCCATCGTCCAACCTGGACACTGAGGTCCAGCTCCGAGGGCCTTCTGGTGGTTCCCTCACTGCGAGAAGTGAGGTTACAGGGAACCAGGCAGAGGGTCTTCTCGGTAGTGGTGCCCGTCCTGTGGAATGCCCTCCCATCAGATGTCAAAGGAAATAAACAGTGGTACCTTGGTTCTCAAACTTAATCCATTCCGGAAGTCGGTTCCAAAACCAAAGCGTTCCAAAACCAAGGCACGCTTTCCCATAGAAAGTAATGTAAAATGAATTAATCTGTTCCAGACTTTTAAAAACAACCCCTAAAACAGCAATTTAACATGAATTTTACTATCTAATGAGACCATTGATCCATAAAATGAAAGCAATAAACAATGTACTGCAGTCACACAATCAATCAGTCAGTAGCTGAACTGGGTTCCACACAGTCGCAAAAACAAAACAAAAAAGAGCCGCAAAAACAAAAACGCAAAATAAATAGCAAATACAGACAGACCTCAGCTTAACACTCAAAACGGAAGTGTGACACTCAAAACGGAGCATGTTCAGCTTCCAAGCAAAGTTCGCAAACCGGAACACTTATTTCCGGGTTTGCAGTGTTTGGGTTCCAAGTTGTTTGAGTACCAAGGCATTTGATAACCAAGGTGACACTGTATCTGACTTTTAGAAGACACCTGGAGGCAGCCCTGCATTGGGAAGTTTTTAATGCTTGATGTTTTCCTTTGTTTGAGGTTTTAATTTGCTGGAAGCCACCCAGAGTGGCTGGAGCAACCCAGTCATATGGGTGGCATATAAAGAATAAATTGTTGTTGATGTTATATGAGCAGCGAGAAAGAACCATGTATACCACCTTAAGCTCCTTAGAGAAAAATGTGGGATAGAAATGCAATAAGGAAATGAAGTAGATGCTGAACTTTGGACCTTCAGCACACAAAGCACATGCTCTCTCTCTCTCTCTGACCTATGGCCCTTCCCCAAGAAATGCAACTTGTGACACATACAACCTTGAACATACTTCAGAATCCTCTGTAGTGTATTGGGGTTTCTGTATCCGTTGTGCAGGGGTCCTTCCACAGACAAGCTGATACGGAAAGTGGATTTTGAAGATAGAACATATGACGGCCGTAGTCCTAGGCATTGCAGAGTTGCAGATTTCAAACAACTTATTGGTTCCGGCCAGTTAGTTACTGAGGTTTTTTCTCCCACTAACTGTATTGATTGAAAAGGCAAACAGGACTGGGGGCTGCAGATAATACAACCTACAGCCCATGTAATGATCTAGCTCCAGAGCTACAATTAGTTATTTCAAAAGATGTATGCATCTTAATTTTAGCAGAATGATTTTTATTCCCTGTTCAGAGTTATGGAAATGTTATTCATGAAGCGTTCAGAGCCCTCGCCTTCTGTTGTTCCTGCTTTTATTTACATATCATTATAATCCCCTCGTTTTTAAACAACCACCACCCCCCCCCCAAAAAATTGAAGCTTATTTCAACTCTGAATTCCACCCTTAAATGAAATAAATTGCTAGTGTTTATTTTCCCTTTGATCTGCCTTTAGTTTATGGTTCAATCCCTTTATTCTCGCAGCAAAAACAAGGGAGAATCTTGCAGCCCTGAAGACGAATTTTTTTATTGTGCTGAAAGCTTTCGCAGGCCAAAATCCACATTGCCCAATACATAAAGCAGTCATTTAGGGGTGGGCCAATGTGCGCCCTGTGTACAGAGGGAAGAAAGGAAATATATATTCACGAAAGGAGGGCAAAAAAACAACAGACAGCCGTAGGCATTGTCAAGTTCCTGTAGACACTACAAAGGAATACAAGATGCAGTCAAATGAATTCCAGTAGGATGGTGCCAAAGAATTCAGCCAAAACACGAAAGGTTGACTCTTACCAACACACAGATGCTGCAGTCTGTGATCATCCTATATCATATGCAAGCAGGTCGGAATTCACTTTGCTTCTAAAAAAGTTTTTAGGGTCCAAGAAGGATATCTATCTGAATAGTTCATAGTTCCAGGTCATGTGGCCAGCATGACTAAGCCGCTTCTGGCGAACCAGAGCAGCACACGGAAATGGCGTTTACCTTCCCGCTGCAGTGGTACCTATTTATCTACTTGCACTTTGACGTGCTTTCGAAATGCTAGGTTGGCAGGAGCTGGGACCGAGCAACGGGAGCTCACCCCGTCTCGGGGATTCGAACCGCCGACCTTCTGATTGGCAAGCCCTAGGCTCTGTGGTTTAACCCACAGCGCCACCCGCGTCCCACTATATAACAGATAGATTACAGTAAAAGATGCAGGAATAAAGTTTAGAATTGGAACCCATGGAGGGAAGGAAGGAAGGTCTCAAGGTTTGAAAGAACCCTTTTCTTTAATGTGTGGAAATGTTATGTTTGTGGTGTATAACTTTTATGTAAAACTAATTCAACATTATTTAAAAAATAAAAATAAAATAAATGCTGATTGGTTGTCTTTATCAGGGGGGCCTGCCTGGGATTGTTTGGCTTGACATGACAGAACATGAATGCAAGAACTGAGGCATCCCAGGCCTTTGCTATTTTGAATGTTGGGATTGAGATACGAGGGGAGAATGCCGAACCATATATTTGAGCATTGGCAGTTTTTACAACACCTCAGTAAAGGGTCTTGCCATAATATGTCATAATCGCTTGGGTTTTTAATTTACAAGAGTTTTCTGAGTTTAGCCCAGGAGTGCCATCTACTGGTACATGTAGAAGCTGTGCTCATTGCTTTGGCAAAACGAAATGTTCGAGCACATCGGAAATTGGGGTCTATGCCACTTATTTGAGGTTGTCACCTCTTTGTATGAGAGAGGGCCCTGGGATCAATTACTGGGATCTCTAGAAAAAATATTTTGGGAAGCAGGATGAGATGGGCCTCAGCTCAAGAGTCTGGAAAGCCACTGTCAACCAGAGAAGACAATGCTAGCTGAGTGGAAAGCACCTTCCTTCATAAGCCATGTTCAAATATATAAAAGGATGTCATATAGAGGAGCGAGAAAGGTTGTTTTCTGCTGCTCCAGAGAAGCGGACATGGAGCAATGGATTCAAACTACAAGAAAGAAGATTCCACCTAAACATTAGGAAGAATTTCCTGACAGTAAGAGCTTTTCGACAGTGGAATTTGCTGCCAAGGAGTGTGGTGGAGTCTCCTTCTTTGGAGGTCTTTAAGCAGAGGCTTGACAGCCATCTGTCAAGAATGCTTTGATGGTGTTCCTGCTTGGCAGGGGGTTGGACTGGATGGCCCTTGTGATCTCTTCCAACTCTATGATTCTATGATAAGCTAGCTCAGGGGTAGCCATTGTGGTGGCCTCCAGCTGGACTAATCCCTCACCCGGGGTGGCCCACCCATGAGGTAAAACGAGGCGAGAGGATCCACAGAGACAGCAGATTCCGACGAAGATCTTTATTACCCCCTTTTTCCTAATGTAGATCTTCTCTCACCCCTTATTCTCTAGTGGGGAGTGGGGCGCCATTTTGTGTTTCGCCTCAGGTGCCAAAATGTCCTGACCAGCCTTGTCCCTCACCATCAACCATGCTGACTGGTAGGGCTGGGCAATCTATCGATACATCACCAAAAATCGGTTTCAAGACCACATTGTGGTAACGGTTTCATAATATTCAACATGGTGATATATCGCAAATCGCAATGTGTGTGTGTGTGCTATGTGAAAAAAACATGATGTGGGGAAAACCGTGAAGCCAGCTACTGCTTCTCTCAGGATTCCTGTTGCCCCTGTTGATCTGTACTATAAAATAACAGTTCTAACAATATGTTAAAGGTAAATAAAAATTAATTCGTTTTAGACCCCTAAGCAGTAGCAGTTTCCAGGACATTGCCCTGTTCGCCTCTCCTTTGTTACATCCTTTTTTCAGACATTGTGATATATAATAATAATAATAATAATAATAATAATAATAATAATAATAATAATATATTATTATTATTTGTACCCCATCCATCTGGCTGAGTTTCCCCAGCCACTCTGGGCGGCTCCCAATCGAGTGTTAAAAACAATACAGCATAAAATATTAAAAACTTCCCTAAACAGGGCTGCCTTCAGATGTCTTTTAAAAATAGGATAGCTGCTTATTTCCTTGACCTCTGCTGGAAGGGCGTTCCACAGGGCAGGCGCCACTACCGAGAAGGCCCTCTGTCTGGTTCCCTGTAACCAGACGGTTCGCAATGAGGGAACCGCCAGAAGGCCCTCGGCGCTGGATCTCAGTGTCCGGGCAGAACGATGGGGGTGGAGACGCTCCTTCAGGTATACAGGACTGAGGCCGTTTAGGGCTTTAAAGGTCAGCACCAACACTTTGAATTGTGCTCGGAAATGTACTGGGAGCCAATGTAGATCTCTCAGGACCGATGTTATGTGGTCCCAGCGGCCACTCCCAGTCACCAGTCTAGCTGCCGCATTCTGGATTAATTGCAGTTTCCAGGTCACTTTCAAAGGTAGCCCCACGTAGTCCAAGCGGGAGATAACCAGAGCATGCACCCCTCTGGCGAGACAGTCTGCGGGCAGGTAGGGTCTCAGCCTGTGTACCAAATGGAGCTGGTAAACAACCACCCTGGACACAGAATCAGCCTGCACCTCCATGGACAGCTGTGAGTCCAAAATGACTCCCAGGCTGCGCAACTGGTCCTTCAGGGGCACAGTTACCCCATTCAGGACCAGGGAGTCCCCCACACCCGCCCGCCCCCTGTCCCCCACAAACAGTACTTCTTTCTTGTCAGGATTCAACCTCAATCTGTTAGCCGCCATCCATCCTCCAACCGCCTCCAGGCATTTTGTAGCACGATGTTTACTTGGTGATATATCATGATCTTGAAAACCAGACATTGCTCAGCCCTGCTGAATGGCAGAGCCGGCCCAAGACATTTTGGGACATTTGTTAGGGACGTTGAAGAGAGGATGATGATGATATTGCCCTTCATCAACAGATTTGAACCCTGGTGTCCCAGGTTCTAGTCTCAGGCTCTAACCACTACACCACACTGTCTCACTGATTTAGTGTCACTGTCTCATTGACTTACAGTATTGCCAATGGGCTACAGCCAACATGAATGGAGCTGCAAATTACAGCCCGCATCATGTCCTTTGAAGTCATGTAGACACGCTCTTGAATGTCACACTGACATCGTAAATGGTCGTTGTCCAATTTATCAGGCTGCCGCAGTCATTAAGCGTGTCATCAGTGTAGTCGGAAAGAGCAGTAAAAGTGGGGTTAATGAGCAATCATCCCTTCTAAGTAGGGTGACTTTAACATCCTGGTGGGAACAGGAACATCTAATGGGCTCCGACCGATGGGAACGTTTTTCTGATGCGGACTAATAACTCATATTACAAGGAACGCGTAAGAGATCTGCCCAGATTATTGCCTAAAACAACAAGGGAAACTGAAGAGGTCTTGGCACCCCTGAGACTAGAATACTTCTCTCCCAAAGTTGAATAGTCACGGGATGTTGTGCATATTTCAAGATTTGCCAAACGTTATTTGCATTTGGCGTCTGATAACATCTGATTTCAAGGTTCGAATACTCAGTGGATGCTCTGCCTGCTTCAATATTTGCCAAATATTGCCCATATTTGGCAGCCGGTTCCATTTCATTCCATGGCTCGGTATTTGACAGTCGGCGTTTGACAAGGCTTGGCATGTAACGCTGAGCTTGATAGTTGGCGGCACGCGGTGGCACTTAGTATCTGACAGCCGACCTCGTAAGACTTCATATTGGATAAAAATTGCAAAACAATACGACATATGGGGAATGTGAGCATCCATTAATCTGGAACACGGTGGGGGGGATGCTTTTGTTCATAAGTCCTTTTTCATATATGCCAGGAAAAAACGCCGGACAAGAACAATACTCTACAATGCTTTGGGGTTCAAAGGGCTTCATGCACATTATTAGCCTGTTGGAATCCAAGACTGATTCTGCTTCTTTCAAGGCTGATTTAAGCAAGGAGAGGTGACCTGTGGGTGCCATGAAAGGTCTCTGAGGGCACATGTGGATCCATGGTTGCCATGTTGGCAACCCCTGTGTAATTTTTACAGCAGAAAATTGTTCAGTTCAGAACTATTATCTTCATATCGCGGATGTGGAGGGTGCATGTTTCTATGTCACAGGCTGGCTAGATGCAGAGGAATGGTAGAAAGGAGTAACCAACTGGGGAACCCCTCAAGGGAAGAAGGCTCAGAACCTGGGATGTAGTGGTGAGGCCATGATGAGTGGCCCGAGGAAGAAGGCTGGGAAGAGGAGGTGTCAGAAGCTGAAGAGGTAACAGGGCTTAGTGACCAGGGAGAGCCTGTGGCAGACAGAAATCCAGAATCAGAGGCAGAAGGTAAAGCAGGAAAGTGGTAAGAGAGAAGAGGGAGAGATGAGTCACAGGTGTCTCCCCCTCGTCATGACAAGCTCCCTTCCCTTGCTGGTCTCCCATAACCAGAAGAGGCATGAAAAGGGTGGAGGTGAGGTTCTCTGCATGCAGGCACAGTCTCCTATTGCTTGGGGAAAGCCCTGGTGAGGAGGCGGAGACTTTCAGTGTTGGCAACTGATTTTCATGGAGGAAGACCACCGGGAATGAGCTGCTCTCTTCATTAGGCCTGACACTCAAACTAAGTCTGTAGCGATCATGTTTTTTGCACTGTGAGATTACTGACCAACACACTCCCGTGAGACTTACCTACGGTCTCATAGCGAGCTCATCTTTATTTGCAGGCGCTATAAAATGCTAAGGAAGCTCTCCATGTTCTCACCTTCTACAGCAGAGATATGGAACCTCAGTCCAGAAGGATGAATGAGCTACTCCAGGTCCCTCTCTCTAAGCAAAACCCTGCACCAAATTTGCTTAGTACCCACCTCAGTGGTTTTTGCCTGACTGGAATGTGCCCTTGAGCTCCGATACTGCTAATCTACTGTATGAAGGTAACAATCACAATTGTCGCTCTGACCACTTTTGCCTCTCGCCCTCTCATCCACCAACTTTGAGGGTGTCAGGAATTTTACTTCTTGAAATATGGCAAGCCCTAGGCCAGTCGCCATCTCTCAGCCTAAACGACCTCGCAGGGTTGTTGTGGGATGAAATGAGGGAGAATGACATACACCTTGAGTTCCTTAGAGGAAAAGGTGGGGTATAAATGCAATGAATAAAATTATACCCCAAACTTTTTTTCTAGAGCGCAAAAGCAGTCCAGTGATCCACATGAACTGGGATCACAACCTAGAACATACCAGCACTCTCCTGAGGCTGCAAAGAGCAAGGGGAAATGGACCTTGGAGGCCATACTTTCTCTCAAGGAAACTTACTGTTTATTGTCGTCGTCCTCTGATGCATCCAAAGAACCCCAGGCTTCCTTGAAAACTTCGACGAATGTCACTCATCGAAACAGATCATTCTGCCTCTAGCTTCACCAAGGAGCTAGAAAATTTTCAACAGGGCGACATCTGGCTTCACCAGAGAGCTCTTGGCCCAGACATTTGAATCTGCAAAAGCTTCGCTGAGCTAATTATCCCAAACCTACCGATTTGCTGGGAACAGATCATGTCACGAGCAAAATAAAATATGCCTTTTTAAGAAAATAAAAACCGAGGCCTTTTTGTGTGTGCATACTTGCGCTGTATGAAAGAAGCCATTTTTTTTTTACTTAAAAAAAGGGGGGGTTGGAAGCTTAAGACAGTTTAACATCACAGATGGTTCTCTCTACAGGAGACTCCAACACAGATATTTTGTGTGTTAAGTAAGAATTCATGAAAATATAAGCCTTTATGGATTTCTGTGATCACTTCACAGCTGTGGATTTAAAGTGCTCTGTTTACGGGGAGATCTAAGGGTATTTTCTTTGTCCATAGAGTTTTGAAAACCTAAGATGCAGGATAGTCCAATGGGCTTTTTTTTCCTGGTTTTTGAAGATTCGAGGTGGAGAATTCGCTTTGATTTTCTGCATTGTTGGTCTTTGACACCTTGACTCAAAGATAGAGTGCAGAAGGTACAGTACTGTCAACCCCGTTTTCCTTCTTTGCTTAGAGCCCCACTCCCCCTTTTTTAAAGAGAAAGACAGAGAATAAAGGAAAAACAAAGGAGGACAAAGGTCTCCTTTGGGAGAAGAAAGAATTTAAACAAAGGCAGCTTTTGTCACTCCTGCATGATTGACAGCTGGAACACGCCCAAATTCCTATTGACTGTACAATTTTTAAATCCTTAGTGTCATCCCTTGTAACAGCCTTCCCTAACCTGCTATGTGCTCCCAAAAACCTAGAGGGCGCCAGGATGGGGAAAGCTGCCTAATGTCAAGGCATCCCAGGAACAAAAGTAGGGTACGCACCATTCCAAATAAACTGATCCAGACAGAACAAATGCATATAAATATCCCATTCTGTGCCTGTATCTGTGCAGGACACAGTTTTCGCAGTCTTTTTATTGTTAAATCGCTCCAGGGCCTTTTAGATGAAATGCTCCAGAAAATGATTTAGTTGAATAAATAAAAGATAAGGGGAAAGTTGCTACACCTTGCGCGCCGCCGCGTTTATTTCGCGGCGCAAGACACTGCAGCGCCAGTTACCGTATTTCACGACCCGTCGAACCTGCGCCCCTTAAAAAAAATAAGAATTAAAAAAAAAGTCCCGCCATCCAATCACTGCCGTTCCAACGACTCCGCCCTCCGACGCTCACGCAATACTTAAGCCCCGCCCCCATACTGCCCCCCCGCTCTCACACACGCCGCCTACCTCAACCTGTACTGCGCATGTATGTTTCCCGTGCCCCCCCCCCGTCTACCTTCCCTCGCGCCGGCCGAAGCGCCCTGCGCGTGCGCCCTGAGCATTCCCTCCTCCGAAGTTTCGCGAAGGGGCCCCCTCCCGCGACGAAGCTTCCGCCCGGCTTTTTCCGGAAAGAGCGCGCGCGAGAGCCTTTTCCTTCCCGTCAGCTAAGCGGCGGCATCTCCCCGGCTCCCTCTTCGCTCGCAACCGCCGGCTCCTCCTTCCTCGCCGCTTCTCGGCCATGGCTCTGCTGTGCTACAACCGGGGCTGCGGGCAGCGCTTCGACCCCGAGGCCAACGTGGGCGGTGAGAGATAATATGATATTATTCTACTATAATGGTGTCTTAGCTCCGTCTCCGCCCTCACAACCACCCCGTGAGGTAGGCCAGGCTGAGAGAGAGTGGCTGGCCCAAGAAGGCCATGCGAGGGAGTGTGGCGTAGTGGTTAGAGCAGTCTCATTCTCTCTCTCTCCTACACACGTTCTCACCCCATTGTATATACTGTGTGTGTGTGTGTTTGTTTGTATTGTATTGTATTATATGTTATTCTCTAAGGAGCTGGGGGGGGCTACGCAGAGCTCCCCCCTCTTGATTTAATCCTCACAACATCCCCGTGAGGTGGGCCAGGCTGAGAGAGGGGCGGGGGGGGGAGTGACTGGCCTAAGGTCATGCAGGGGAGTGTGGTGTGGTGGTTAGAGCAGTCTCGTGCTCTCTCTCTCCCTACACACAACGTGTGTCTTCATTCCATTGTATACTGTATATATGTGTGTGTGTGTTATATATTATCTTTTCACTAAGGAGCTCAAGGTTGGGGGCTACACAGATCTCCCCCCCCCTTGATTTCATACTCACAACAACCCTGTGAGGCAGGCCAGGCTGAGAGAGAGGGAGAGAGGAGTGACTGGCCTGAGGCCATGCAAGGGAGTGTGGCATAGTGGTTAGAGCAGCCTCATGCACATATGCATGTCCTCATCCCCCTATTCTATACTTTATAGATATGAGTTTTATTCATGTCCAATCTTTTCTCCAAGGAGCTCGGTGGCCTACATTCGGTACATTCCTTCCCCTCTCGATTCCATCTTCACAGCAAGTGGTTAGAGGAGTCTTCCTCTCTCCTCCCTCCCCCCAACTTGATGCGTCCTCACTCTCCATGTCCGGGCTGGACTCCCAGCTCCTGTCAGTCCTGGCCAGCATGAGTGGCAGCCCAGGAATGAGGGGAAATTGAGTGTCCTGTTAGGTCAGGACCAGGCAGTTCCAGGGTCAGCTTCTCCCCTCGTCCTCACCTCCCAGAGTGGCTGGGGCAACCGAGTCAGATGGGCGGCATATAAATTATGATGATGATGATGATGATGAAGCTCATTGGGTGACCATGGAGCATAGGAAGCTGCCTTAAATTGGAACAGACGATTGGGCCATTTAGCTCAATATCATCTGCACTGATTGCCAGCGGCTCTCCAGGGTTTCAAAGAGGAAGTTTTCCCAGCCCAACCTGGATATGCCAGAGGTTGAATGTAGGACTGTCCAAAGCTGTCTACCACTGAGCTATGGGCCAGTCACATAAATGTGTGTGTGTGTGTGTGTGTGTGTGTACGTGCACACATAGATTAGAACCAGGGAGACCCAGCCCTGAAGTTCATCACTTCAGCTACTTCACAAGATTGTTGTGAGTATAAAAGAGTGTTGAGCTATTTATGCCAACTGTGGAGGAAGACTCAGATGTGAATGAAGTAATGCAGGGGTGGGGAACTTATGGCCCTCCAACTTCCCTGGTCATTGGCCATGTTGGCTGGAACTGATAAGGAGTTAGGAGCCCAGCATGGTCTGAATGGCAGAAGGTTGGGCAATGTATTCCAGTGTTGTATCTCTCTTGTATTTTTTCCTAATACTGTATATAGGGCTACTTGGAAAGTGTGTTTGTTCATTGTACGACTTGCACACTCTTCTCTCCCCATAGCGTGGTGGTTATAAATGTAACAAATGTGTGTGTAAAAGACATATAGAATAAATATTTGTTAGACACACAATTGACACTAAATTGTATTAGAATAACATGTTCCTCCTCTCCCATATCATGTAGGTTGAACTGAGAGAGTTCAACCTACATGATACAGCAGATGCCCTGTGCTGCATATCAGCAACATGGTCCAAATACTTCTGTGGGAACAGGATAGTTTCTGAGGGCTTTAAGTCAACAATAGAGAAGATCCTGCATTAGTTGTTTTGTCCTCTCCTGGCATGGATAATGTTTCGTGCTTGTTTTGGGAACATCATGTTTTGTTGCCATGCACTGATACTGGTCTTCAGTTACAAAGCAACATTAAGTTTACTTAGGAGATGAGCCTTAGTAGCACATGTGATACAAATGCCCATGCAGAATGCAGAGTCCTGGGGTGCAAGCGGATGAGTGCTGTTCAAGTGGTGTTTTAAAAATAACAGATCTATGATTTCACCCAGGAACCTTCCAGCATACGACCCTGAGAGGTGGTATCATAAATGGCATTATACTAATATAACAAAACAAAACACATACAGTACTCCAAACTTCCTGAATTGAGCAGGGAGGTGGGTGGGCCAGAGGGCTTACAACCCACCCAGCCTCCAAATCTGATTCTATGATCTTACCATGACAAGCTTAAACTGTAAATTTAGTCTAGGGGGTGGGAACAATGATAATAAACTAGTAGAGGGAGGAATGGACGAATTTTTTTAAGCAGGGTGGAACTGTGTAAATCAGGTGTAGGGAACCTTTGGCCCTCTAGATGTTGCTGCACTACAACTCCCATTATCCCTGTCGATTGGCCATGCTTGCTGGGGCCAATGGGAGTTAATGTTCAGCAACAACTGGTGGGTGAAAGGTTACCTACGCCTGACATAAGTGATCTGGCATTACTGAAAAGAGCAGAAGAAGGAACAGTTGAGTGTGGATATGAATGTGGTCCCACTGTGAAGAAATCCAAACATTTCATCTTTGCAATTCTCAGCACCTTTGAGACTCCTGTTAGTCATTAGGATAATTACATGTGTGGCACCTGCAATTCGGTTATTTTTTCCATCTAGACTGGTACACCCATAGTAATTCAGATGTTCTAATGTAGATACTGATGGGTAACAAGTTTTTTACTTCAAAGAGCTCAGTGTTAGGACCAAGAAAGAACTTGTTACTGATGGGTAAGAAGTTTTTTACTTCAAAGAGCTCAGTGTTAGGATAAGCATGTTCAGTATTGTTTAAAAAAATGCTGCTTAATTTATTTTATATTAAATTTAATGCTTGGAGGTTTGATTGCACTGGGCATAATGTTTATCATAACAGGATAAGACATCTTGAACTTGGAAGCAACTGGGTCTGTGCTACATATGATAGAACTGTAAGCAAGTTAATGATTCTTATTTGGAACAAGTACTGTATATAATAGAACTGGCATTTCAACTTCTTCTGAATTTATATATTATACTAAGCATGGGAATTCTGTTGTCAGAATGGCTTCACAATTTATTTGAGTTCTAGAAAGCAAATAATGCCAATTTTCCACTTGTTTTCTGGCATTTAGTAACTCATCTGGTCCTGCTGCTAAGACAGCAGATCTGTACCCACTAAGCCAGTATTACATTGTGGTCTGGCTGGTGAGAAAGGCATCATATGAATATACTGTCATTAGTAAAAGGTTCTATTAGTACTTAGGAAGAAAGATACGTTGAAGTTAGACTGTGGAAGACTTTTAATTGTATCCGCAGACTGCTTCTGAAGTGATCTACATCTTGGATGGGGAAAGGTCTGGATGTGTCAGGTGTTTTGCTGGAATTGAAACTTACTGTTTAAGGTGCCTTACTTTTGAAGCTGAGCTGATGATATCACTCATGTGAAGTTGAGATGCTGTCTTGTGTTTCCTGTTGAGGAATAAGTGCTTGCAGTGCATCACCTGAACTGTACCTGAACTACTATTGCCTGGATAGTGAACACAAGCGGGTGGCGCTGTGCGTTAAACCACAGAGCCTAGGGCTTGCCGATCAGAAGGTCAGCGGTTCGAATCCCCGCGACGGGGTGAGCTCCCGTTGCTTGGTCCCAGCTCCTGCCAACCTAGCAGTTCGAAAGCACGTCAAAGTGCAAGTAGATAAATAGGTACCGCTCCGGCGGGAAGGTAAACGGCATTTCCGTGCGCTGCTCTGGTTCGCCAGAAGCGGCTTAGTTATGCTGGCCACATGACCTGGAAGCTGTACGCCAGCTCCCTTGGCCAACAAAGCGAGATGAGCGCCACAACCCCAGAGTCGGTCACAACTGCACCTAATGGTCAGGGGTCCCTTTACCTATTACACCCCACTTTTCAGGATGCAAATCCTTCCAGGGTGTGAGGAGGTGGGGTAGTGAAGAAAGAGAGAGAGAGTCCATTTCCACTTTCTCCCCACTCCACAAAGTATGCTTTGCCTAGACATTTCAGGCAAGTATTTTGGTGTTGAATTGTGGAACTTTATATATAAATTGTGGGATTCAAAACTGCCCTTGAGTGATCTATATTTATTTGGTTACTTGTTCTGGAAAAGTATCATGTAGCTCCTTGAAACTTGTTTGCATGCTTAAGAAGTGGTGCGTGAGTCCATTGCAAACACTAAAGCTGGAATCCAAAGACCTACTTTAGGCATGTCAAATGATTTGGGCACACCTTGTAGGATCTCATCTTTTAAATGCTCTTCTGCTTTGAAATCCCCATCAGTTACAAGTAGAGTGCTTAAAGAAATACAAGCCCAAAACACTCTACTTGATTTTCTTTTCTGAATCCTAGCCTTGACCTCTTTCTTGAATGGTATTCATGTTTCGATTGTATGTGATATAGGCAGTGCCAGTGGAGCTGGGTCATAGAATCATATAATTTTAAGATAAGATAATATTTCTTTATTGTCATTGTACAAGTACAAGTACAACGTTGTACAAGTGCAACGAAATTGAATGCCATCCCAAAAAAACAAAACAAAAAAAGCACAAAAAACCAAAAAACCCCACATTTTCAGCCACACATGCACATGTATAGAGTTGGAAGGGATCCTGGGGGTCTCTAGTCCAACCCCCTTCAATGCAGGGCTCTCAACTGAAGCATCCATGGCAGGTGGTAATTTAACCTCTCCTTAAAACCCTCTAGTGATGAAGTGTTCACCACCTCCTGGAGGAGTCCTTCCACTATCTTAACAGCTCTTACCTTCAGAAAGTTCTTCCTGATGTTTAGTTGGAATCTCCGTTCTTATAACTTGAAGCCATTGGTTTGGGTCCTACCGGTACCTTCCAGAGTAGGAGAAGTTGCTCCATCTTCCATGTGACAGCCCTTTAGATATTTGAAGATGGCTATCCTATCTCCTTCTTAATAGGGTAATCAAACCCAATTCCCTCAACCATTCCTCATAAAGCTTGGTCTCCAGACCCTTGATCATCTTGGTTGCCCTCTTCTACACACATTCCAGATTGTCAGTGTCCTTCTTAAATTGTGGAGTCCAGAACTGGACACAGTATTCCAGGTGTGGTCTGACCAAGGCAGAATAGAGTGGTACAATTGCTTCCCTTGACATTATACTTCTGTTGTTGCAACCTAGACTAGCATTAGCATTTTTCCCTGTAGCTTCACATTGTTGATTCATGTTCATATTGTGGTCTGCTATTTGTGCTGCTGGTTCTTTCGGCCTAAATGTAAAACCTTGTATTTGCCTCTAGAAATTCATTTTGTTAGTTTGGGCCCAGTTCTCCCATCTGTTAAGGTCATATTGAAACCAGTTCAGTATTCAGCGGTATTGGCTACCTGTCCACCCATCCTCTACCCCCAGTTTGGTGTCATCTGCAGAATTGAACATCTCAATTCCTTCATCCAGTTAATTTATAAAGATGCTGGACAACAACAGGCCCAGGACAGAATCCTGTGACACTCAATTTGTCCCTTTTTTCGAGGATGGTGAGGAACCATTAGTGAGCACTCTTTGGATTTGGTCATTCAACCAACTACAAATCCACCTAATAGTTTAGGCCGGATATTTCTACTTATTAAAATGTATATTTAATTTTATGCCTCAATTCATTTCTGGATTTTATAGATAACATGCCATCCAGGAAAGCACACAAACATCCAAAGGGAGTAGTTTGTAATAACTGCTTGTGTTTCCTGAATTCTGTGCTCTGTTTCCAACTGAAAAAGTGTTCAGTGTGCTGCTACGTGATATTGAGCCTTGATGAATATGAAAATATTGACAGCAATCACAAGACTGATTAACTTACTTTGCTAAATATAACCTGTAGTTTTAGGGATGGTATCACTGCTCTCCTCTGCTAATCCTTTTTCTCTCTCCTTCTTTTAGAGTCCTGTACCTATCACCCAGGAGTACCAGTCTTTCATGATGCTCTTAAAGTAGGTGTACAAACATAATTGTTTAAAAGCCTTCCAAAACTTCAGCTAAATCATGTTCATGGCAATATTTCAATTCCCTTTATGACCTTTGATGTATCAATCTGCTTGAGTTTGGTGGAATGCCCACTTTTTTCCTGAAATAAAAGATTTACCCTGTTTAGTTATTATAGAAACATGCTGTTCCAGGCAGCAGTGATCACTTGAATGCATTGTGTTAAACATGTTCCAGTTCTCTATTGAAACTTGTGCTACAGTACATCACTCCCAAAGTATGTTGGTGAAACTTGTTACTGCGTATTGCTGGATACCAGTGTTGGAATGTTCAGTGAGTTTTTATTGCTTTTTAACAAAGTGATGATTATCACTTTATCTAAAAATAACATTTCGTGTAGCTTTGTTATCTCACATTGGAGAAACATTCACTTTTTTCTCCCTAGGTGTTTTTTGATATTAAGATGATAAATTCATGTTTCACGTGGCTTGTATCTTACAGGGCTGGTCATGCTGTAAAAGAAGGACCACAGACTTTTCTGACTTCTTAAGCATTGTGGTATGTATTAATAATTTGTAATGGTTGTATTTTACTACAAATGAAAAATTGAAAGTTGCTCATTTGAGTGGGTGGGAATCCCTTAGAACAGGAATGGACAACATGTGGCCTTCCAGTTGTTGCTAGAGTCTGGCTCGTATTTTAGCTTAGACTGTAGTCAACAACATTAGGGCCACAGGTTGCCTAGACACACTTAGATAAATCAGGTTCTGAAAACCTACATTTGCTTGTAGCTTCACCTGTAGGTGTTGTACAACCACTGACATGGAGTGTTCAAATCAGCAGCCTTCAAGTGTAGAAAGTGTGTGTCTTCTCCGCAGGTGTTTCAATTATTTCTTGACATTTTGAGTATGAAAGTGGGACCTGCATCAAAAGTTGTAGTGTGTGCAGTGTGTGTGCCAGCCATGCCATTTTCCAGGTTACTCCATTTCATTTCTCTCCCTAACATTTTGTTCCAAGGTCACCATGCATGCTTAGTCCTCACTAGGCTCTTTGGTTTTTCCCTAAATATTTTGTTGTGTTTCCCTGAACCTGCTGCTTCCCTCTTACACATGGATGTTACTGTTTGGGCTAGATAATGATTGACAGTGGAATAACTGAATCTGCTATTACTTTGTATGGTTCTAATAAGTATGGAAGACCTTTAAAACCATGCGTGTGTGCAGGGCTGTGCTGAGCTTGTCTGAGGCATGGGGCAGGTGTCTTGTTCCTGGCATGACAGCGTAAGTCCGGCAGGTCCCCCGACCAGCTTAGCCCTCTGAGGCTTGGGGCGAGTGTACCTGTCTGCACCGCATTCACAGGCCTACATGTAATAACTTAAAAGACCGTAGGTTGCTGCATTTGAGAAACTGATGGGAGGAAGTTGATCTGAATGTCTGTACTTAACCCTAGTATTTACTTCTAAATATTAAGCGCTGAAGTGGCAGAACTAGCTTAAGAAATTGCATTGTTAGAGCTGAATATACAGTCGACATTAAGTACTGTACTAGTATAAATTCATGATTTTATGTGCTGTAAGCTGCCCAGAGTGGCTGGGGAAACCCAGCCAGATGGGTGGGGTATAAATAATAGCAGCATTATTATTGTTGTTGTTGTTATTCTTTCTACAACAGGGCTGTACAAAGGGCTTCCATAATAGTGAGAAGCCCCCTGAACCTGTCAAACCTGAAGTTAAAACTACCTCTGAGCGAAAGGAGTTAGCTGACCTGAAGCCTAAATTTCAAGAACACATAATTCAAGCACCAAAGCCTGTGGAAGCAATACAGAGGCCAAGGTATTGTCCTGAGAGCAGGCATTTGTGCCAAATTATCAATAATCAATGTACTATACTATAAAATAAATAATACAGTATTGTAGATGAAAAAAAATAACATTTTTTCCCTTACGTGCACTGATGATAGTCATTGTTTGGATGGGGGCTTTTATCCATTTCTGCAGTCACACAATCAACCAGTAGCTGAACTGGGTTCCACACAGTCACAAAAACGAAGTCACAAGCCACAGTCACAGGTCATTCCCATAAAACGAAGTCACAGTCGAAAAACCGATAAAGCCGCACAAATGAAAACGCAATTTTTTTAAGCAAAAACAAAACCTCCAAATATCACCTCTGTGTTGCGTGGGTGCTCGGGACTCAACAGCTGGCAGACTCAACAGGAAGCCTCTGATTAGCAACGAGGGACTCAATTAACAAACGAAACACACTCAACAGGAACCAGACGATGAAAAGCGACCCCTGAAACAGCAGCCGGGCCCGACTGATATGAAAAAAATGACTCAACCTGGAGCACTCATTTCCGGGTTGCAATTGGACTTAGTCCAAAATGAACTTATAATATACTGGACTTTAGTCAAGGTACCGCTGTATTTATACACCACTTGTGTACGCATGCTGGTGCCACTGGTGCAGACTACCTTAGGTCAGGCTGCAGCCTATTTATCTGTCCTAATGCACCTGTAAAATACCAGTATTCTAGAAGACTTCATAAGTATTTTGAAACTAATTGCTTTTGTCACGATAAAAAGTAACACAACTTACTCCCTCTGCTTTCTTTAGCCCAGATGAGCCGATGAGTTGCTTGCAGCTGAAAGTATCTGCTTCCTTGAAGCAAGCATTAGAGAAGCTAAAGCTGTCATCGGGAATCGAAATAAAAAAAGGTATATAGCTTGATAGGGTTCCATGTTTTTACCTAAATGAGTGTGTTGTAGCTCAGTGCTAGATAGGTTCAGTGAATCTATTGCTATTATTACTGAACCCCTCCTTGGAGTTCAGAGCACTGAACATGGAAGTATCCTATCTGATTGTGCAGCAGACGGTATCTGAAAGATAAACATCTTGGGTAGAAAATGTCATTTGTATATTCCTATATGCTTGAGTTCTGCTCATTTCTTTAGAAGAAAAGTGAATTCTTAAGACTTATAAAGCAAACTATTCCTGTTTTACAGAGGATGATAGTGATGAGATAAAGATTGGGACTCCATGTAAAAATGCAGGCTGTAAAAAGGTAAATTTCTCGATGTTATGTAAATGTGCCACACTTCAAACCCCCTTAGTTCCCCATCCTTTTGTAAGTTGCTGAGAACCTTTATTTGCTGCCAAGCTTATGCAGGGAATTAGGTGGCCTTGGATTTTAGATTTATTGTATATATGTATGCATGTTGTTAACTCCTTCGATTTATTTTATGTATAGCGGTATAAAAATATCTTTATAAATAAAACCAAGCAGTAAGTTGTCACTTCAGTACAGATCACATCACCCAATATTGCATAATGTCTCTCGGCACACACCAGTAATTATTGTAGCATATAGTTCTTGAGTACAGGTGAGGGATATTTGTATGGGCATGTGTTTTTGCACTGCCAAGAATGTGAGCTGTTACTCATTTCTTTTACAGTTATAAAGTATTGTGTAAGCTTCTATGTTACACTTCCATCAGAATTTTGTGATGTGTTTGGTCAGCACTGGCACATGTAAACATTTGTGGATTTTAGAGACTGTTCAGAAAATCATTTATTAATTTAGTTTAGTCATGTAACATCAGTCAGTCTCCAGGCAACTTTCAACAAAATTAACAGTATGCAAAAAACCCAATCATAACACAGTACAACCTCTTAGGAAAGGAAAGGAAACCCCAAGCATGTTAATATTAGAGATTTCCTATGTCCAATTAAAAAGTTACAAAATAGTCAGCAAGTGTTGTAAGACTATATTCTTCAGGCTTAGATGTTAAAACAAAAATAGAGGGAGTTGAGGGTGTGGCAGAAGAGTCCCATTGTGGGCTATGTAAAAAGCGTAATTTTAGAATTAAAGGAGAAACCTCTTTCATGACTCATAAGGTTGCATGGATGGGATGGGTCATGTTATGGGTCATGTGGGAGGTGGGGGGCATTGTTACAAGCTTCTACTTAGACCCCCAAACGAATGCTTTGCCACTGTTTTGACCAGTCAGCCAGAGGAAACTGAGCTTCTGCTTGATGCAACTGCAGTCCTAACTTTACCTACCTGGGAGTAAACTCCATTGAATTCTATAGACTTTTTGAGTAGATGTGGTTGGGATTGCACTGTAAGCGGCTACCTCAGCTGTTGGGTGGCAGCTGTAGAGCAATCTAATGCAATGACTAGTAAAATGTTATTTGTCTGTTAATATTTCCCTTAGACATTTGAAGGACCACACAGCATGGAAGAAACATGTACATACCATGCAGGTGTCCCTATATTCCATGAAGGGTTAGTATTATGTGTCTTCCTTGAATTCTTTGTTAACCATCCGCTAGCTAGACATAATGGAACTTGAGATTAGTTTTGTTGCAGTTGTTTATATGATGTCTTTAAATCTCAATACACAGGATGAAATACTGGAGTTGCTGCAAGAGGAAAACATCAGACTTCAATACTTTCTTGTCTCAAGAGGGTTGTGCGACAGGAATACATGCATGGATTAAGAAGGATGCTGTAAGTAGCAAGGGCTGTGTTATTAATAGCTTACTATTCTTACCTGTGTAGCTAAACATACTACACCTGCTTGGATAGACTGCCTTGTGTGTGAAACTTTGAATATTTCTTTTTCCATCATTGGTCAATCAACTTGTACCTTACAACAAGGACTTGAATGCAGTGAGATCTTACCTGACAATATTTTGACTTGTGCAGAATAAAACAGAAGGCACAAAGTTTAGTGGAGCAACTAACCAGATAGAACCATAACACAGAAGTTGTGCCTCAAATACATTAAACACCTTTGCAAAAAAGTGGTTCTGTGGGTTTCTCTGTTTTCTTCTACCTAGGCTATATACTGTACAATGATGACAAATACTGAAACATTGACTCCCTTTCCATCCTGTTAAAGTGAGCTTCTGGCTTCAGCCATAGAAGATTGGGGGGGGGGTGGAAATAAAAATGACGTTGAAGGGATTGTGAAGAATCAGGGTATGGACAGAGTCTTAGGCTATGCCTCCATAGAACCCAATGTACTTTGGAAAAAGATAGGTAGCGATGAAAGTATTTGCAAATGGGTTGAAACCATGATTTGTGTCTTTAACTCTAATTGCCTACAGGAGAAAAAAGTGGTTCCATGCAGGCACGATTGGCATCAAACTGGAGGTGAAGTGACAATTTCTATTTATGCCAAGAATTCCATTCCTGAACTTAGTCACGTAGAAGCAAATAGCACGGTGGTGAGTTACCCTAATTGGCCTGTATTGTTGCTGTTTTAACTCCAAATTCAAATTGATTGTTTAGTGTGGCAGAACCTGCATTTTGAAACTTCACTGTATTCTTCTCGGCGCCTGCTAAAAACATTCCTGTTTAGACGATCTTACTCAGTTGCCTAGAAAGTTTAGGTAATTTTAATCTGTTTTAGCATTTTACCACTTGTATGTTTTAAGGCAGGGTTGTGAATATTTCTTGATTTTACTGCTTTATCTTTTGTACTGTTCAATCTTTTTCACAATCAAGTGATGTATAAATTTTATGGAATGAATGAATGAATGGAAGGAACTCCCACCTGGGCAAAAACCCATCTGCTTTCTAGCACTGAAATATATACTGCATGTTTAGCTACTACTGCTACTGCATAAACCTTTCCTTCTCTTCCAGTTAAATATTCATATCGTCTTTGAAGGTGATAAGGAATTTAATCAGAATCTGAATCTGTGGGGTGTAAGTACATACATATTTGCATTCAAGTAAACTTCAGGCAGGTTCAAAATCACAGTCAGGCGCTTGTAGCAGGATTAAGTGACAAGATTAAGTACTACAACAGGTCGGCAAAGTTTTTTGTGGCTTGGGCTGGTTCACGGTCCCGCAGACGCCACGGTGGGCCGGAGTGTCCGCATGCATGCGCAAACGCTATTTCCGGTGCGGAGGAGGCGTGCGCAGCTTCCTATTGGCTGCAGGAGCTTTAATTGAAATTAATGGACATGACTAACTTCTGAGTATAACTTAGTTAGACAAGTAGATACTAACTACAGAATATCATACAGTATTCTACTAATCTCAATGCAATTAAAGATACAAATAATAAAATCTACACTTTCCTTGTTCCTTTTGTATTCTGATTTATTGCAAACCTGAGGCATTTAGAATAGTCCACTTTTGTGTAAAAATAAATAAAAATCCTGGCATCGTGATGAGTAATGTTAAAGCTGCTGCTGCTCCTCAGTTTTGCTGTAGTTCTATGCTTAGTTTCCTGAACATAACTTTCTGCTTTTCAGTTTTGACTGAATTAGTAAGTATCTGGTTTAGAATAAAATGCTCTTAAGTAAATGTCAGCCCTTAAACAATTCACTCTTTCCCCGATAGCATCATAATCTGTGTGCAAAACAGTCAGGGGTGTGTGTTCAGCACAGGAAGCAACTTGTTTCTTGGAACATGTGTTAATGGGGCAGCACTTATTTGTTTCCCTGTATTCATGAGACCTTATACTTAGGCTCATTTTTCTAGTCCTATGTTACACAGGGCAATGTTTAAATTTTCTCTTACCAATAGTTACATTATTTTGGGGTTTTTTGCTTGTTTGATTTTTAAAAACAGTTACTTTATAGCAACGAGTTGAATAAACTCAATTCTGTAGTGTTAATCAGGCATGCAGTCAAGTGGTAAACTGAAATGTACATGTCTTCTTCTAGGTGATTGATGTGAAAAGGAGTTACGTAAATATGACGGCTACAAAGATTGAGCTCACGATGAGGAAAGCTGAGCCCATGTTATGGGCAGGCTTGGAACTCCCAGTATCCAAAGTAAAACCAAAAGAGCAGCAACAAATTGCGGCGCAAGCTTGAAATCTGAGAAGAGGCCAGTTTTTGTCCCTGGTGAAGTGGTGACTTTGCTGTTTTCATATAACTTAATTTTACACATAATCACAAAAAAGTTCCATTCCAGATTGGGTGTAGTTCTAGGCTTTTCAGTAGCACAATGTTTGTTTTGTTTGTTGTACTGGATCTTCCCCAGACGGTTAAGGCTGGCGCTCATGTAAGTGTTGTGGGTGTGAGCAGCAGTAGTTGGAACCAATAGCCACAGGCACCTGCGGGAGATGCCCTTTGCCACCTTCTCAGCACTGCCGTTGCTCGCTGGTTCTCTCCCCCTGGCAAGTCCCTGTTTTAAACGCCAGAAAAGCGCTGAGGAAATTGTTTGTTTATTCCTCCCTATTGTAGGGCACAGTTACGCAACCTTTTATTTGCTTAAGACTGTTCTATTGTGAGTACTCTGTCAGGGGTGCTTACTGGCAGTGCGTAGGTCCGGGCTCAATGTTCACGACCTAATACAGCTGTCAGTTTGGGCAGCTGCTGCAACAATCGACCCTGAGCCCTTGAACATATAGGATTAGTTGGCAAGCTGGAAACTGGACCACGACTTTTAGTTTTAGAATTCCAAAGCTGTACGTGGATCCTGGTTCAGCATCAACATATGTTCATATCGTGGTCCACACTGTGTTAAGATTTCATCAGTGCTTGAAATGTTACTCAGCCAAGTCACCACTTCAGCAGCCTGTGCTCTTTAATTGTTTTGCCTTGAAAAGAATTGATTCTGTGTAATAATGCAACTACTCGCTTTAAATTATAGCATGAGGATTAAAAAGATATATATACAACAATGGTTAAGTTAAATGAGTTTTTCCATATTGCGGCCGTGAATTTCATTTGTATAGGGAAACTGGAAAATGTAGGTGTCTGGAACACCTAAAAAACCCCCTTAAGTTTCTTTAAAAAACAAAAACAAAACAAAAATCAACTTCTTTTCCTAGTGGTTTTTCTCTCCCTGCATGGATGTGTGTTTTAATTTTTGTTGATAAAGAACGTTTGTTAAAGGTCTCATCCCTTCAGGCCTTTTTATAAATTTATGGAATAAACAGTTAACCTGGAGCTGGTTTCATTCAGTTTCTGATTTCTACAGTGTGAGCAGAATGAGTGTTTGAACAAGTTTTGGTTATGTATTAGGAGTTCAATTAAACAAATTCAGTAAATAATTATTTTGGTCTAACATCCTGCCTTCTGTTCTGCCTACCCCAGTCAGAAAACATTCCTTGCACAACTCAATGACTTTCCTTACAGTGATAAAACGATGTAGAAGGTACACTGATATTTTTTATTTCATTTTAAGAGCGGTTACGCATACTGCTTCCTGAACAACCACACTGAACATTTAATAGAATTTTAAAGTCATTTCACTCTTGTTCTACATCCAGGTGCTTCTTCTACTCAGCTTTGAAGGGAAACCCTCTTTCCGATAGCATCTGAGTTATGATTGTTTAGGATTTATTCTACGGTAGCCCAGCTGCAGTCTTGTGTCATATATCACTATTGTAGAATAGAGGTGGAAACTACAAACCGAAGGAGGAGTGGAATTAGATGAACTAGTGAGTAGTTGAATGAATGCAAGGTGAAATGGATTCAGCTGATTTTCTGAGTGAAATACTGTTCCAGGCAAGGTTAAATGGTGGCTGGTGCTGAAAACATATAATTCTTCCACTGTAGCTATCAAAACCACTGGCAGCTGCACACGTTGCTGGAAATGTACTCAGTCTTGGCCCATGCTGTAAACGAGAGCTTTAGAGCTGGCTGAGGACAGCTTAGAAATGGCATGTGAGTGAATGCTTAAAACTGCCAGAAGTAGCACTGTCTGATAAAAAAGTATTATTGTCAGTCTGTGTTGAAAGTGTAGATGAGCAGCAAAGAAGATCTCTTGCTAAGTCCATTTTTTAATGGTGTTTTTCCCACCCCTTCTTCGAAGGACCTTGGGGGGGGGGTCTAACTTTCCATCTCCTCCAGTCAAACTTGATAGGTCTTTCTGATCATGAGCAGTGAACATGACAAGGGAAGTAGCCTCATGGTGCTGCTGTTTGAATATTATGTCTGCGTTGAGAAGAATCAGCTTTCTGGGCATGCAATGCAAATAGATTGTTTCTGTTCTCGTTCCTGCTGCTCCCAACTATCCTACAACGCAGTTTTCAGTGTTCCTGCAGCAGCCTGAACTGCGAAAGTTGCAATAGAGATTTGCCTCTTGACTTCCTCCCAAGCTTTGCGTTGATCTGTCCTGCTGTCGATATCGAACATGGCATCATAGATTCCAGGGAAGGACACGCCTGCATACTTGTTGCGGCTGCTTGGAGCAAAAATGATGTGTCTGTGGGGCAAGGGAACAATTTTTTCATTTTTTAAAGTAAGCAAACTCTTACAGGAAGTTAGCCAAGTTTTAGTCAGTGTAGACTTATTAAAATTAATGGACCTAATTTGTTTCATTAATTTCAGTGGGTCTACTCGAGTAAAACAGCTGACTACAACCCCCCCCCCAAGTCTTAATTTCTGTTGCTGGACCTTTATAGGGTTCCCAGGGCCATTTTCCAAAGCGATAAAACATCGGAAGCTACAGTTCAGGGAGAGCATTGCACTAAAACAGCACAAGTGTAAGCATTTTAGAAGCCTGAAATAATTAAAACACATCTTTCCTGGCACAAATGATAATGGCATAGCTGCTATATGAACCACCTTGGGGATGAGCTGCGCAAACAAGGACACTACAATTCAGAATACTCCCTCTCCTCTTACAGCACTGCCTCCCCTCACTGGAAAGGACCACTGCTGATGACCTTAATGTAAAGGTAAAGGGACCCCTGACCATTAGGTCCAGTCATGTCTGACTCTGGGGTTGCGGCGCTCATCTCGCTTTATTGGCCGAGGGAGCCGGCGTACAGCTTCCGGGTCATGTGGCCAGCATGACTAAGCCGCTTCTGGCAAACCAGAGCAGCGCACGGAAACGCTGTTTACCTTCCCGCTGGAGCAGTACCTATTTATATACTTGCACTTTGACGTGCTTTCGAACTGCTAGGTTGGCAGGAGCAGGGACCAAGCAACGGGAGCTCACCCGTCGCGGGGATTCGAACTGCCGACCTTCTGATCGGCAAGCCCTAGGCTCTGTGGTTTAACCCAGTAAATGCAGCCAACCTTTCAGGCATTTGGGCCTAAAGGCATATAGGGTTTTATGAGTTGAGTTAAGCAGCACCTGGCTTAGAAATTGTGCAAGACATTACTGGCAAGGTAGGTTGGCAAGGACCCGTCCCAATGCTAGGTGTTTAGTAGCCTGGGTTGTTTTAGTGGAATATGTGGTCAGTGAAAGTTCCCATTGCTCACATGAGGGGTCAACATCACTCGGAATATGCAAAGGCATTTAATTTTTGGTTTGGAAATCTGCAGGTGCAGGAATGCATATTCCCAACTCCCTACTTTCCACCCTGGGATCCTTTGATAAAGAGTGGTATATAAATCATCATCTTCTTCTCTCTGGAATGGATGCTCCCTCTTTTTCCTTGCTGGCATTAACTATGGTCCCACATCCATCTGCTCAACTGTTATCATAGAAAACATTGCTTTTAGAAGCTACCCAACTTGTCCTCCTATTGGGGTAACTGTGGGCATTGACTGTGTGGGAAAATGGGTACCTTCCTTCAAGGTTTCCCAGACCACCGGTGGTCCGTGAGCTTCATTCAGGTGGTTTGCAGCATGACTGTATTAAATATACATGCTGTTTTTTTCTAGCACTTTTATCGCTTCTTTTCTTACATTGCTTTTTATTGTACTGCAGTCCTGAGTTCCATGGAATTCAGGTTGTAATACAATGAAATACAGCATCGTTGAAATAAAAGAAGCAACAAAAAACAAAATTTAAAAATCATGAAGTGTCTTTCCCAGAACAATACAATTGCTACAAAAGGCAGAACAAAACTATTAAGTCCCGTCCCCCCACTCACTCCAAGGCCATTAGCAAATTTCAAGTGGTCTGTTGGGTGTTGGAGGCGGGGAACCACAACTCTAATCCATTTGTCTGAGAGAGCGGAAAAACAGGTCTACTGGCCTATGCCCTGCAAACACCCCCTCTGTGTTATGATGGCTTACCTGTAAAACCGCCGACCTGGCAATCCAAGGGGATCAATGAATGCTCTCTCCAGAAGCATCAGCTGATCATTCGCCATCCGCACAGCAATGGGGCTGTAAAGTGAGAGAGACATCATAAGAACACAGGAAAGCCCTGTTGGATCACACCAATGACCAACGTTTCCTCTAGTGGTCAAGCATGCCTCTGGGAAAGCCCACAAGCACAGAGACCTGGTCTGAACAAAGACATTGGATTCTTATCTCATTATACATGACAAAGCTATTTTTAACCTTCTCACCCCTTGCTTTTTCCTGTTAGACTAATTGCAGTCGTTAACAGTTGTCAACAGGTTTACCACAGCTATCAGCCTATCACCCATTCCCTCCACCCTTCTGAGTAATACCCCTCCCCACCCTCTCACTGTATATATAAGGGTCTGGTGACTTCTGTTTCAGTGTATCTGAAGACGTGTGCATGCACACGAAAGCTCATACCAAGAACAAACTTAGTTGGTCTCTAAGGTGTTCTAAGGGACCCAGGTAGCGCTGTGGGTTAAACCACAGAGCCTAGGACTTGCTGATCAGAAGGTCGGCAGTTCGAATCCCTGCGACGGGGTGAGCTCCCATTGCTCGGTCCCAGCTCCTGCCAACCTAGCAGTTCGAAATCACATCAAAGTGCAAGTAGACAAATAGGAACTGCTCCGGCGGGAAGGTAAACGGCGTTTCCGTGCGCTGCTCTGGTTTGCCAGAAGCGGCTTTGTCATGCTGGCCACATGACCTGGAAGCTGTACGCCGGCTCTCGGCCAATAAAGCGAGATGAGCGCCGCAACCCCAGAGTCGGACACGACTGGACCAAATGGTCAGGGGTCCCTTTACCTTTTAAGGTGCTACTGGAAGGAATTTTTTTATTTTTTATTTTGTTTTGACAATAACCCAGTGACTGGTCTTCATAAGCACACAGTCTGGAGGTAGAAGACAAACATGCCTATTACTGTCTCCAGGCTACCCATGTTTCTCCTAAAACAAGACACCGTCTTATATTTATTTTCCCTCCAAAAAACACACCATGGCTTATTTTCGGGGGATGTCTTATTTTTATTATGTATGGTACAGCAATCTACATTTTATTCAATTATAATTAAGTCGTCTTCTTCTGGAACATCGTCATAACTCTCCAAACCTGGAATTCCATACAGCAATCTACATTTATTCAATTATAATTAAGTCGTCTTCTTCTGGAACATCGTCATAACTCTCCAAACCCAGAATTCCATCCTTAATTCCTTGCGACGCCAGTTCCTTCAGAACCATTGGCCCCAATCTTTCATGTCGAGCAATAGAGCTCTCAGTAAATGAGCAGCTCTTATCCAGGTAACCTGCTCGGATTGCATTGGCAACAACACTGTCAGTGATTTTATCCCATGAATTCTTCACCCAATTCACAACCTCTTGCAGGTTAGGTTTCACAAAGTTTCCACGCTGATTTCTTGTCATTCTGTTTTCAATGTAGTTGTTAATTTCCATACGCAAATTGTCTTTGAATGGCTTGTGTCAGAGGGGAACTCCAGACTCCCCCTGCCAAACAAGCTCTGAGCCAATACAGACTGCAGCCAGAGCTTCTGTCAACAGACTCATCGTCCTCCTCATCTTCTACGTCAGGAAGCAGTGCCGGGGAGGAGGAGGGGGTGGTGAGGCTTCAGCCAACATCACAGAGTCAGGTTCCCAGGGGTCACAGGAGAAGGAGGAACCGGAAATATTTCTTCCCGCGCTGCTGTACCTCACACGGAAGTTCTGCTTCGGACTGAGCAGACATGATTAATGTTCTCTGTACATGATTGTAAATAACATAGATAAAAAGCCTTTGGCAGAATGAGCCTTTGTCTTTCTTGGAACGTCCAGCCGACGGGGAAGGGAACCCCCTACGTGTGACAGCAACTTCCGTGTCCCAAGCTGGCCGTTCATCAAAGGAAAGGACAGTAAAGAAACACCACGCACCCCCCCTCGCTATCTCCGGAGGCGGAGAAGCAGGAGCAAGATAAAGAATGTCTGCAGAGGAAAGAATGGCTGCAGCCGTCAGAGAACAAGTGGAAAAAGTAAGTGCTGATTTACGGCGGGAGGCAGAGCGTCAGCTAGCAGAGCAGCGTAAGCTCTTAGAAACTCAGCTGTCTCAGTTAACCCTTCAGGTGCAGCAATTGCAGACTAGGAACGCTCAATTAGAGGAGCATGCTAAGGAAGCTGCAATCAGGTTAGAAGAGCGGCGGAGGGGAGGTGGAAGCCCGGCCCCAGTGGGGAGGAGACTGCAGACGCTTATGTCCAAGTTCACAGGGGACCCCAGGAAATATGAGGGGTTCAAAACAGACTTACACTACTGTCTCAAGATGCAGGAGGGGGAATTCCAGAATGATGAGCAGAGAATTGCCTTCGTGGTGGCGCATTTGGAGGGTGCCGCCCGAGATTGGGCCCGCCCACTTATGTCAGCAGGGGGCGCAGAGATGCAAGATCTCAAGAAATTCTTAAAGGCGATGGACGCCATGTTCGCCAATGAAGCGGAAGGCGAAGCCACCAAACAGGAGCTCCTGAGGCTGAAGCAGGGAGGAGGCTCGGTGCGCGCGTTCTTCTCGCAGTTTGCGATGTTGGCGCACAGATTAAATTGGAGTCTGGAAGGGGAGATGATGCAGGCCCTGTTTAGGGAAGGCCTGAGTTCCAGTATTAAAGATGAACTGAGCAGGGCGCCCATCCCCAAGAATATGAGCGAACTGGTGAGAATGGCTATGTCCATAGACAACAGAGCCCAACAGAGGAGCTGGGAAAGGGGGCAGCCCAAGGCAGAGAGGCTCACCTGGCAGCGTTACCAGGGCGGAGGCAATGGAGGCAACCCCCCGGTGGAAGACGCGTCTCGCAGGCAAGCTGAGGAGCCGATGGAGATTGGGGGGGCACGCGCCAAACGACCCAAGGGAGGGGATGGGAGAGAAGGCAAGGGTGCTCGGAAGTGCTACGTTTGTGACGCCCCCAACCACCTCGCCAAATTCTGCCCGCAACGCCGCGTATGGCAAGCAAAGGGAGCAAGAGCACCGGAACAGGAGGAGCAAAGCGGGGCGCAACAGGGAAACGACGAGGCCTGGGTCGAGGAGATACTGAGGGGCGAGCGCACCCAGGCCGGCAAGCAGTGAAAGCCCCGCAAGACGTTTCAACCTCCCCCCCTCATCCACCCAAAGTAGGCATTGTAGTAAGGGTGGTGCTGGAACTCCCCAATGGACACCCCCTAGAGGTGGAAGCGTTGATTGACTCGGGGGCCTCAGCGAATTTTATGAGCAGGAAATTCGCCTTAGAGCATCAAATACACTTACTTCCTCTGGACTTCCCCCTGCTAGTAACCACCATTGACGGGAGGGAGCTGCTGGGGGGAGAGGTGGCACAACAAACGCCCCCCATGAGAATGCGCATCGCCCAGCACTCTGAAGTCATCGCGTTCAACGTCACCACGCTGGCGGGATGTCCTATCGTTCTAGGGATGAGCTGGCTAGACCTACATGACCCCGTCGTGGCGTGGCACCAAAGATCGCTCACGTTCGGATCAGGGCACTGCGTGGAGAACTGTCTGCAAGAAAGGAGTCCACCAGACAGCAACATGCAGGCGGCGACGGTGAAGTTGGAAGCCACCAGAGGGATTCCACCCCAATACGAGGATTACAAGGATGTGTTCTGCGAGAAGGAAGCGGACAAGCTTCCGCCGCATCGCTCTTTCGACTGCCAGATCAACCTGGTGCCAGGAGCCCAGTTGCCTGCGGGGAAGCTTTACTCCATGTCAGAGCAGGAGCTCCAGGAGCTCAGAGAGTTCATAGACAAGAATCTACAGAGGGGATTTCTGCGAGAGTCCAAGAGTTCCAGAGGCAGCCCGGTGTTCTTTGTGGACAAGAAGGGGACCACCCAACGACGTTTGGTCGTAGATTACAGGTCGGTCAATAGGCTCAGCGAACCAATCGCCTTCCCCATGCCCAGGATCGACGACCTGCTGGCGGTGGTGCGCAGAGGAAAAATCTTCACCAAGCTGGACCTCAGAGGGGCGTACAACCTCATAAGAATGCGGGAAGGAGATGAGTGGAAGACGGCGATGTTTACTCCCCTCGGAACGTTCGAGTACCTAGTGATGCCATTTGGCTTACAGGGGGGATCCCCGGCCTTCCAGTCCTTCATGCATCACGTGTTGGGATCCCTGCTGTACAAGAGCTGTGTCTGTTTCCTTGACGACATCTTAGTGTTCTCAGAGAGCGAGGATCAGCACGAGCAGCATGTCAGGCAGGTGCTGGAAAGGTTGAGAAAACACCAGCTGTACGCCAAACTAGAGAAGTGCCAATTCCACGTGAAGCAAGTGGAGTTCCTAGGTTACCGAGTGTCGGACAGAGGTTTGGCCATGGACGGAGAGAAGGTGAACGCGGTGCTGGATTGGAAGACCCCCCGAACCAAGAAGGACGTGCAAAGATTTTTGGGCTTCGCCAACTTCTACCGCAAATTCATCGAGGGGTTCGCAAAGCTGACCGCACCCATCACCGACTGTCTGAGGGGCAACAAGAAGTTCGTCTGGACACCGGAAGCCCAGAGGGCGTTTGAGGCCCTCAAGAGAGCTTTCGCGTCCGAGAAACACCTCCTGCATGTGAACCCGGAGCGACCGATCAAATTAGAAACAGATGCATCGGATCGAGCCGTGGGAGCGGTGCTTTTGCAACAGAACCGCGACGGAGAGTGGAGACCGTGCGCTTTCTTCTCGCGCAAACTCAGCAAATCGGAGAAAAACTACACCATTTGGGACAAGGAACTGTTGGCCATCTTGGCGGCGTTCAAGAAATGGCGCCACTTCCTAATTGGGGCGCAGCACCAGATCCAAGTGCACACGGACCATAAGAACTTGGAGTACTGGAGAACTGCCAGAATACTCAACCAGAGACAAATCCGATGGGCAGAGTTCTTCGCGAACTTCAATTTCCGGATCCACTACGTGCCGGGGGAGCAGAACGTACGAGCCGATGCGCTGTCCAGGAAGCCACAGTACATGGAAGAGGAGGAGCCGGCGGCAGCGAGGCACATGTTTCCCATAGAACAATGGGCGTGTGGCGGCACGATGGAGCAGGCCTCGCTATTGCTGCGGCTCACCCGAGCGGATTCCTTCGCGCAGCAGAAATTTCGAGACCTCAAGGAAGGGAGGGGGGTGGAAGAAGGTTTTGTGGAGAAAGGGGGGCTCCTGTTTTTTAAAGGAGCACTGTATATCCCGGGGGACCAGTTAAGAGCGAAAGTCCTCAAGCAACTCCACGACAACCCCTCGGCAGGGCATTTCGGGCAGCAGAAGACCCTGCTCCTGGTCACCCGAGATTTTTGGTGGCCAGGGGTACAGGACGATGTCAAGGACTACGTGAGGGCATGTGACACCTGTCAAAGAGCCAAGGGGGACAATAGGGCACCAGCGGGGCTGTTGCAGCCCTTACCCACCCCCAGCAGACCCTGGGAAATGGTGAGCATTGACTTCATCACCGACCTGCCCATGTCCAGAGGGAAGACAGCAGTGCTCGTGGTGGTGGACATGCTCACAAAGATGTGCCATTTTGTAGCCTGCCCCAAGGTGTTGTCCGCAGAAGAAACGGCCAAGCTCTTTGTAGATCAGGTGTTCCGCTTGCACGGAGTGCCGTCGAGAGTTCTCAGTGACAGGGGGAGGCAATTCACCTCACGGTTCTGGCGCAAGCTCATGAGCTTGTTGCAGGTGGAGCTGAGTTTCTCCACAGCCAGACATCCCCAGACCAACGGCCAAGCCGAGAGAGCCAATGCCATTCTGCAGCAGTATCTGCGTTGCTATGTCAACCAGAGGCAGAATGATTGGGCGCAATTTTTGGGTCTGGCAGAGTTCGCCTTTAATAACTCTGTCCACCTGTCCACAGGAATGACTCCGTTTTTTGCCAATTACGGTCGCCACCCCAGAGCCTTCCCAGGGCGGGAGGAGGAGCCCAGTGTACCAGCAGCAGAGAATTTTGCAGAGGAGATGCAAACGGTGCACAAAATGCTCAAGAGCACTCTGGAAAGGGCCAAGGAGGCATACAAGAGGGCGGCGGATGCCCATCGCAGAGAGGGCGAGGTCATTCGGGTGGGGGACAAGGTGTGGTTGTCGTCCAAGGGTCTACCCATCAGAGGGAGCTGCAGGAAGTTAGAGCATCGCAAGCTGGGACCCTTCGAGGTCATTGAGCAGGTCAATCCGGTAGCCTTTAAGCTATTGCTACCGGACACCATGAGAATTCACCCTGTCTTTCACAGGTCACTGCTTTCACCATACAGGGAGGGGCACCGTTTCCACGGGGAGGGTGGGACACCCCCCACACCGCCCATTGTAGAGGAGAGAGAAGACGGCAACGAGGCCACGGAGATTCTGGACTCCAGATGGAAGGGAGACAGGGTGGAGTACTTGGTAGCATGGGAGGGGGGAGCACCAGAGGACAACACGTGGGTGCCCTCCAACCAGATTACGGAGGAGTATCTCACGGCGGAATTCCATTCCCTGTTTCCGGAGAAGCCCATGCCACCAGATTTCTTTTTGAGGGACGTGTGTGCCACCACGGAAGACGACGAGGAAGATTTCTGGGGTTTCAGGTCCAGTACAGAGAGGGAAGGGAGGGAGACCCCAGAGGTTTCACAGGAGCAGCCAGGGGGAAGCCAGCCCTCGTCGCCGGTGGGGGAAGATGAGGGATGGCAGGACTTATTCGCATCGCAGGAGGACGACGACACAGACTTCCTGGGTTTTGTCACCTCCCCCGAGGGAGTGGTTGGGGGGAGGGAGGGTGAGCCGGCAGAGCAGGAATCTCCCACCTCACCGGAGGGGGAGGGGGTTTTGGAGGGGGGAGTGGATGTCAGAGGGGAACTCCAGACTCCCCCTGCCAAACAAGCTCTGAGCCAATACAGACTGCAGCCAGAGCTTCTGTCAACAGACTCATCGTCCTCCTCATCTTCTACGTCAGGAAGCAGTGCCGGGGAGGAGGAGGGGGTGGTGAGGCTTCAGCCAACATCACAGAGTCAGGTTCCCAGGGGTCACAGGAGAAGGAGGAACCGGAAATATTTCTTCCCGCGCTGCTGTACCTCACACGGAAGTTCTGCTTCGGACTGAGCAGACATGATTAATGTTCTCTGTACATGATTGTAAATAACATAGATAAAAAGCCTTTGGCAGAATGAGCCTTTGTCTTTCTTGGAACGTCCAGCCGACGGGGAAGGGAACCCCCTACGTGTGACAGCTTGTTTATTGCAATATCCAGAGTCTGCAGATAGGCAGTCATTCCTGCAGGAATCATTATTTGATCTATTCTTCTCTCTGCAAGGAACTTCTTCATGTCTTTAGCACGGTGAGTGCTGGCTGAATCCCAGACCAGCAGACCTCTTTGGCCACCTCGCATAACAAGTGGCAGCATTAAATCAAGCCACCTCCTTATAACTGCTTGTGTGCACCAGGCCTTTTCGGATTCAAGAACAAAAATGCCGGAAACACGTTCAATCTTCTCTTTCTTGCCCTTAGTGATGATAACAGGTGTGGCTTTCTTTCCATCCAGACGAATTGCCAAAATACAGGTAACACGTGAACTCTCGTGACCAGTGGAGGGAACGTAGATTGAGGAGGCACCCCTCTGTTCAATTGCCGTTTGTGCTCCTTGACCCATAAACACCGCAGTTTCATCCATAGCAATCATGTTGCAAAGTTGGTATTTAGAAAAGTCGATGCCATCAACAAAGGACTTGAATGCAAGTGCCCGCTTAACAACTTCAGCATCTTCCAACTTAAACAGTGTTGTTGATTTTCTGAGAGACAGGTCATGTCGCTGAAGGAAGCCATCCAGCCAGCGGTGTGATGCTTTGAAATCTGGGGAGATTTCTAATTCTGGTGCCATTTCAAGGGCAAATGCTTGAATATCAGCCCTGCGCACAACCAAAGCCTTTGCTCTCCTGTCAGCGATCCATTCACTGATCATGTCTTCCAGGTCAGGAAGTAAAGGTTGCCGACCTGAACCACACTTGCGCTTCTTAGAATTTCCCATGACCACCTGTAGACTGAGGTTATCGTATTCTGCCCGCCATTTTTGGACCATTCGGATATCCAACTTCTTCTCCTTGCAGAAAGCCGTAAGATTCTTGCCCTGGGAGTCCTCCACAATTCCTTTCTTGTACTCAACAGAATAACTCTTTCTTTTTCCACTCATCTTGTCTGGGGGTTGTTGCTGGTTTGTGCTGGGGGAGAGAGACCCACAGTGATGAGTAAAACAGCAGACTTTTGCTTCCGTGCATGCAATTACAGCTTGCATCAACCATGCATAAGTATTACTTTTGCACCAAGCAAAAGCACCCTGGTGGTGAAAGCAATTGCATGCAATTACCGTTACCGTACAGCTTGAACCAACCATGCATAAATATTACCCTATATACTCGAGTATAAGCCTAGTTTTTCAGCACATTTTTTGTGCTGAAAAAGCCGCCCTCGGCTTATACTCGAGTGAGGCAGGCAGTGGCTCCTATGAAGCTTTCCCAGGTTTTTTGTGGTAAAATTGGGTGCCTCGGCTTATATTCGGGTCGACTTATACTCGAGTATATATGTACTTTTGCGCCAAGCAAAAGCACCCTGGTGGTGAAAGCAATTGCATGCAATTACCGCTACCGTACAGCTTGCACCAACCATGCATACGGTAAATACCGGTACCAGTATGCATAAAGTGGACAAGGCAAGAAAAGAGAGGTGCCGGTGCCGGTAGTGTTTTGCAACTGGGCTTCACAGGTCAACATGAAGGTTGAAAGCTAAACTGTTACCAGTAATACCGGTAATGCGTTTGATTTATTACCATTGATACCCCCCTTTTCCTTCAAGGAATCCAGGGCCAGCTGTACCATTAGGCAGAGTGAGGCAGCAAATTGGCCCTTATATCAAAAGCAGAGGATTTTCTAAATGGTACCTTGGACTGCTGCTGCTGGGTCCTGCCGGCTCACGACTCCAGGGCTCTACGTGGCGCGCGCTGCTGTTGCTGCTGGGTCCCGCCGGCTCAGGGCTTCACGCGGCACGCGCGGCTGCTGCTGGGTCCCGCCGGATCGGGGCTTCACGCGGTGCGCGCTGCGGCTGCTGCTGGGTCCTGCTGGATCGGGGCTTCACGTGCCGCGCGCTGCGGCTGCTGCTGGGTCCCGCCGGCTTAGGGCTCCATGTGGCGCACGCTGCTGGGTGTTTAGGTGGGGCTGCAGCAGTGGCAGCATCCGGTTCTGGGCGCCAACCCGACAGGCCTCTTCCTCTTCCTTTGCGCCCTCCGGAACTGCGCCTACCTTACCAGGTATCACCACGTCTTATTTTCGGGGTATGGCTTATATTTTGTTACCGCTTGAAAACCCTGCTATGGCTTATTTTTTAGGTATGTCTTATTTTATGAGAAACACGGCATATGCTACCTCCAATTCTAGCCCTATCCTCGATAAGTTTGTCCAGTCCTTTCTTAGATCTATAAGTTTGCATGACATCAGACGATTCTGGGCACATGGAAGGCGCTTTAGCCTAATGTTCTGCTTTCCATAGCCTCTCTCCTAAAGTGTGTGATGCTACATTCCAACCAGCTTGGGAATTAATGTATTTTTAGCAATCATGTTGCTTAGAAGATCCAGGCTGTTTTGCCTTCCCTTGCTTTTTCATTCACCCACTCAGCTGCTCGCCTTCCTTCCATCTGCTGTCAACAGAGCCTGTGACATACAGAAGCGGCCTCTGTGGCTTCGTTTCTATATATATTTAAATTAATTGAGCCGCACTACTGTTGAAGCAATGATTCTTCAACATCAACTTCGTTGGACTGGTCATGTTGTCCGGATGCCTGATCATCATCTTCCAATGCAACTACTCTATTCCGAACTTAAAAATGGAAAGCGTAATGCTGGTAGTCAAGAAAAGAGGTTTAAAGACTGTCTCAAGGCAAATCTTAAAAAATGTAGTATAAACAGTGGCAACTGGGAAACACTGGCCTGTGAGCGCTCCAATTGGAGAACAGCCTTTACCAAAGGTGTCATGGGCTTTGAAGACACTCAAACTCAGGACGCAAGGGAGAAACGTGCTAAGAGGAAGGCACGCTTGGCAAACCCTCACCATGATCAACTCCCACCCGGAAACCAATGTCCCCACTGTGGAAGGACGTGTGGTTCCAGAATTGGCCTCCACAGTCACTTTTGCCGAAGAAGAATACAAATGATGGCAGCTGCACCTACAGCTTTACTTAAGTTGCATAAAGGCATTCCCGTTTCAGCAACAGTGTAGGAATCTTGGGTCCGATGAAAAGGCAATGCTGGTTCCAAGTAAAGTGTGGTTTGCAAATCAGGGATATGGACTGAAGTTTGCCAGGCTCTTTATTAACCCCAAACCACTTATTTTTATTTTTTAGTTGCTTGTTGCTTTTAAATGTGCCTTGCGTTTGTCATGCGACTCAACATTGATCTCCATCTCCGTTACATAAATTTAAAAATAGAGTATTTGAAAAATGCTGAACAGCAGTGCATTCCGTCTGTTTATTTTTTTAAAAAAAAGAAAAACCAGTTTTGCAAACACATACTCACTCGTTCTGATCAAGCTGTGATAATCTATGGTGAAAATCAGCAGCTGCCTCCGTGAAATTAGCCACAGCGGAAAAGAGAGGATCTGCAAATACAGAGTTGATAAGTCAATTTCCTAATTTAAAAAAGAGAAAGGCTCACAGTTCACTGGCAGGGGATCCCAGGCTTAAATCCTGGCCATCTCCAGTTTCAATCAATCAAACAAACAAACAAACAAACAAAAAGGAAGCTGCCTTAAGGTCGCCAATCAGATCTAACTCAGTATTGACTACAGTGGACCCTCGACTTACGAATATAATCCGTTCCGACGGGAGCGTCGGAACTCGAAAAAATTGTAAGTCGAGTCCCCATAGGAATGCGTTGGAGAACGCATTCATACGTCAAAAAAAATCTTCGTAGGTCAAAAAAACCCTATCTAAAGCGGCCGCGGCTTCCGATTGGAAGCCAAAAAAATTCGGAAGTGGCGGCCACTTTGATCCCTCGTAACTCGAAAAATTCTTAAGTCGGGGCATTCGTAAGTCGAGGAATCACTGTATGCTGATGAGTGGTGGTTTCAAATGAGTCATAGAGGATGGCACTGTGGTCTAAACCACTGAGCATCTTAGGCTTGCTGGTCAGCGGTTCGAAACCACACAATGTAGTGAGCTCCCGTTGCTCTGTCCCAGCTCCTGCCAACCTAGCAGTTCGAAAGCACACCGGCGCAAGTAGATAAATAGGTACCGCTGCAGCGGGAAGGTAAACGGCATTTCCGTGTGCTCTGGCCACATGACCCGGAAAGCTGTCTGTGGACAAACACTGGCTCCTTCAGCCTGAAAGCGAGATGAGGGCTGCAACCCCATAGTCGCCTTTGACTGGACTTAACTGTCCAGGGGTCCTTTACCTTTTTACCTTAGAGAATTGGGCTATCAGTGGGTTCTATGTTCTATATCCACTGAAAGAAGCATTATGCTTCTAAATGCTAGTTGCAAGGAAATCACAGGTGGACAGAGTGCTCTTGCGCTCATGCCCAACTTTCAGGCTTCCCCCAGGAATCTGCTCAGCCACCGTGAGAACAGGATTCTGGACTAGATGGGCCATTGGCCTGATCCAGCAGGCTTGTCTTATGTTCTTGTATTAAGTCACGGGAGGATAGTTTGTTGGCTGAGCATTAGGGGGAAATCTTGGGAGGTAAGAGCAGTTCTAAAGCCGAACCAACTTCCAAATGGGGTGGTGGACTCTCCCTGGCTTGGAGGTCTTCAAGCAGATGTTGGGCAACCATCTCTTGGAGATACTTTAGCTCCAGCTTCCCTGCCAGATTCATGATTCCACACTATTCATTTAAAGCACATGGCTTCCCCCCCAAAAAAAATAATACTGAGGACTGTAGCTTTCTTCTCACAGAGCTACAATTCCCAGAAGTATGATTATTTATTATTTATTTTTTTATTTATTTTTTATTATTATTATTATTATTATTATTATTATTATTATTATTATTATTATTATATTTCTTTATAGCCTTGCCCCTTCCCCTGACAGGGAGGCAAGGCAGCTTACAAATAAAATAGGAACAACTAAAAACATTGGGGGAAATGCCATTAAAAAAAAAAGAATGAAACATTAATAGAATTAACGTGATTATACCGGTAGGTACACATATATAAACATACAAATAACGACAATAAAAATAGCACACTCCAGCCCTTTCATTAGAAGCAGTCAATTTTCCAAAGCTTGTTGGAACAAGAAGGTCTTCACCTGCTGGTGGGAGGACCACAGGGAGGGAGCCAGTCTGGCTCCTCCAGGGAAGGAGTTTCAGGGTTGTTTGGGAACAACCACCGAGAAGGCCCTCTCCTGCACCAAGCGTCCTGGTGAGGGTGGTGGGACCGAGAGAAGGTGGGACTGAGAGATCTTCTGAAGATCTCAGAACCCGGGCAGGTTCACAGGAGGGAATACAGTCTTCCAAATAGCAAATTTCATTTCCCAGGATGCTCTGGGGGGCGAGCCATCTGCTTTAAACGTGTGGGTGTGACCCATATGTGTCGCTAACAGAGAGGCCCGTAGCAACAGGAAGCACATCTGTACGAACTTCGTATCTCTTTTGCGTCAGGCTCACCAAACGATACTTGGTAGGTTCCCAGCTGTGCTTTGTGCCTCTTGGCCACCTCGTAGATTCCGTTGGCGTAGGTCCTCAACGCTTCTGCATAATCTTGGCAACGGAGAGGAAGGACCTGGGAATCGGCCAGTTCATAGACCAAGCCTGCTCGGAGGTGAGCGACGGCAAGCTGCTTCCTGAACGCCGGGTCGTAAAACCGCTCGACTAATTCAAAGGTCTCGTACGTAGTGTGGTAGAGAGGGTAGTTACTGAATTTGTCTACTTTCTGGAAAAGGAGAGCAAAGAAATGGGTCAAATGCCTGCGATATGACATCTGTCCGGGATGCTTTAGTTGAGATTCCTGCATTGAAGGGGGTGGCCCTCGGGGTCCCTTCAAACTCTACAGTTCTATGATTCGAAGAAAGGTGGAAACTCAATTACGGTCGTACCTTGGTTCTCGAATGGCTTAGTTGCCAAACAAATCGGCTCCCGAACGCCGCAGACTCAGAAGTAAGTGTTCTGGTTTGCAAATGTTTTTCGGAGCCAAACGTCCGACGCGGCTTCTGCTTGAGTGCAGGAAGCTCCTGCAGCCAATCGGAAGCTGCACCTTGGTTTTCGAACAGTTTCAGGATTGGAACGGACTCCCGGAATGGATTAAGTTTGAGAACCAAGGCACCACAGTATTAAAGTTTCCCCACATGACAGGCCCAGTCCAACTCAGCTCACTGTCAGTTTGGTAAAGGCAAGACCAAGCACTAAGGGGCAAATTGAGCACAGGGATATAGAGAGCTGTCTTATACAGAGTCAGACCATTGGTCCATCTACCTCCATAATGTCTACACTGACTGTCAGCAGCACCCCAGGATTTCAGGCAGGGAGATGGAACCCGAGACCTTTTTCAAAAGTTCTGCCACTCAGCAGGGTTTATGATTTATCCCATGTAAGTGTGCAATGGGGGACCCAGGTGGCGCTGTGGGTTAAACCACAGAGCCTAGGGCTTGCTGATCAGAAGGTCGGCGGTTCGAATCCCTGCGACAGGGTGAGCTCCCGTTGCTTGGTCCCAGCTCCTGCCCACCTAGCAGTTCGAAAGCACATCAAAGTGCAAGTAGATAAATAGGAACCGCTCTGGCGGGAAGGTAAATGGCGTTTCCGTGCGTTGCTCTGGTTCGCCACATGACCTGGAAGCTGTACTCCGGCTCTCGGCCAATAAAGCGAGATGAGTGCCGCAACCCCAGAGTCGGACACGACTGGACCTAATGGTCAGGGGTCCCTTTACCTTTACCTTTACCTAAGTGTGCAATGGACTGCTGCTTTACTCGTTTACCTTTCTTTGCAGAAGACTGGATTGGTGCTTCCCTGTCCATTTTTCCCCATTGGGAGCTTTCCCAAAAATAAAAAAGGAGACCCCATTGCTATGGTGTGTTCACAGCTGTCCAGAAATAAACAGAGGGGTGTCATCTTTCGGACAGGCTGTTCGGCTTACCCTATTCTTAGTGTACCGGGCTCTGCCGGACACGATCCCCAACCGCTGGAAGAAAGCTTCGAAATCGCTGCCTGATCCGAGCTTGCTGATCCTGCCCAGAGAGAGAGGGGAAGACGCTGCTATAGTTAGATCCAGTGGGTTTTTTCCTGGGGGTACGCAGGGGTACGCATACCCCTAAACATTTTGTGAATCTAAGTTTGGCCTCATTGAGGGCCAATAAACTTTTAATTAAAAAAAAAAAAAGTAATAGACTTGCATGCCCAGGGATTCTCTTACCTGGGCAGAGTCTTACTTTCTGGGGATGGGTCCTTCTGCAACCAGCTTTCATAGAGGGTTTTGCTTCCATATCCATCATCAGGGCTTGCTATCTAGGGAAGGAAAAAAATGTGTCTGAATATGACGATTTCAGTGCTATAAGAGAGGTGCCATCTGTCCTATACGTTTAAAGCAGTATCATTTCACTTTAAACAGCCAGTTCCCCCAAAGAACCCTGGGAACTGTAGTTTTGTTAAGGGTGCTAAGAATTCTTAGAAAACCCCTATTCTCCATGGAAAGCCAAAATTCTGAGTGGTTTAACAGTCAATTCCACTTCCCAGGGAACTGTGGGACCCCTGCCTCCTTTGGAATGTTGATTCAGCACGAAACGGTGCACAAAATGCAAGACCTGCGTTTGCAACTATCCTCAGAACCATGAGGTCTAGAAACTTGATTTTTTAAAACCAAACAAAAAAACAACAACCCTGTGATTCCTTAAAAAGCATGGAATCCCTGCACTCGAATGGAATCAGCAGCCCATCCTGCACTGAGGATCCCTGCTTCTCCCAGCCACAGAAGGACAGATGAAGACTAGGAGAAGGAAGAAGGGGGTGGGGGCGGAGCCAGAAATATGAGATTATTTGTACCTCTTTTGTCAGATTATACACCAATTGATTGAGAAGAGGAGTGCAGTCTACTCTTAATGTGTAGTTGCCTGAAAACCAAAGTATATATAGATATTTGTAGTAATACTAATGGACGCTCTTAAAAAAATAAAATTTGACTTAAAAAAATTATATTAGGCTACGTCATACCAGGCAGTGCCAGATTTATGTATAAGCTAAACAAGCTATAGCTTAGGGCCCCACTCTCTTGGGGCCCCCAAAAAAATTAAAGGGAAAAAAAACCCTGGATGTACATTTCCAAAATATAAGATAAAAAACAAATAAAATGGCTTTAGATACTTATTAGGTCCATAAATTACCATATACAGTAGCATATATTCAACAGAAAAAGCAGCGACAATCTGTTGTTGACAAAGGACAGCTGGACATATAAAGGGCCCCATTAGCTTAGGGCCTCATCAAACCTAAATCCAGCCGTACCAGGTGAGGCTTTTTGTCTACCTCTCTCAACATTGGCTATTCAAGTGCCGTCTCTCAGTATTTAAGCGCCAGTATCTCTCCGAATGTAAAAGTGGCACAGAACTGAAGATGGTCAAACGATGCTCACCTTCTATAGAAGAGTCTGAGTTGATGTAAGCCACAGCCCGTGCTTGAAGAATTTTGACATTCTCCTGCAGTTACAAAAAGATACAAGCTGATGACAAAGTTAACTGGGTTGTTTTCTACAACAACAGCAGCAGCAGCAGCAGCTGCATATGAAACGGACATCCAAGTGCAATCACATGTATGAACTGTGATAGCTATGTGCATTTCTCCAGTTGCCACAGGGCTAGAACAATAGAACTTTAGAGTTCGAAGGCACCCCAAGGGACATCTAGTCCAGCCCCCTGTTATGTACTGAGTTGAATAGGATCCAAAATGCAGCAGTCTGATTGGTCCTAGAACAATAGGATCCAGAATGCAGCAGTTTGATTGGTCTGCAGGAGCCACCCAATCCAGCTCCAGGTGGAAGTGAATGCGCAACCTGATTGGCTTACAGGAGTATCCTGGAATTAGCCAATCACGTGGGGCCCATTGTGTAAATAATGTATATAAAGCAAACGTTCTGGGGGAACTCTCATTCCTCGCTACTATGAGCTGAATAAAGAGCATGAAATCCACACTCGACTCCGAGTATATTTCACCCCGACAATGCAGGAATCACAGCTAAAGCATCCCGGACAGATGGCCATCCAATCTCTGCTTTAAAACCTCCAAGGAAGGAGACTCCATCACTGTCCAAGGGAGTCTGTTCCACTGTGGAACAGCTCTTACTGTACCATCAGAAGGTTCTTCCTAATGTTTAGTCTTTTCTTACTGTATGTATTTCTGTGTTGTTGTTGTTTGATTGTAAGCTGCCCTGTGATCTTTGGATGAAGGGTGATATAGAAATTTAATTAATGATAATGATAATCACCACGTAGAGCAGGATTGGGGGAAGAATGAAATGAAGACAATAGAAGGGGGGCTCCCCCATGGGGTCATCACATCAGTGCTAATGGGATTTACTGGGGCAGACCCCCAAATCTGCTAATAACCCACATTGTAAAAGATGTTTGTGCTGTTTGTGGGAAAACTCAGGGCCCCTCCAGACCAGTGTATTCTTGCCGTCTGGAGGATCACATTGCAATTAATGAACAAGACTAGGTTAGATCCTTAACTTGAGAGCCAGTGTGGTGTAGTGGTTAAGAGCGGTAGACTCGTAATCTGGTGAACCTGGTTCACGTCTCCGCTCCTCCACATGCAGCTGCTGGGTGACCTTGGGCTAGTCACACTTCTCTGAAGTCTCTCAGCCCCACTCACCTCACAGAGTGTTTGTTGTGGGGGAGGAAGGGAAAGGAGAATGTTAGCCGCTTTCAGACTCCTTAAAGGTAAAGGTAAAGGGACCCCTGGCCATTAGGTCCAGTTGTGTCCGACTCTGGGGTTGCGGCGCTCATCTTGCTTTATTGGTCGAGAGCCGACGTACAGCTTCCAGGTCATGTGGCCAGCATGACAAAGCCGCTTCTGGCGAACCAGAGCAGCGCACAGAAACGCCGTTTACCTTCCCGCCGGAGCAGTACCTATTTATCTACTTGCACTTTGAAGTGCTTTCGAACTGCCAGGTGAGCAGGAGCTGGGACTGAGCAACGGGAGCGCACCCCGTCGCGGGGATTCGAACCGCCGACCTTCTGATCAGCAAGCCCTAGGCTCTGTGGTTTAACCCACAGCGCCACCTGGGTCCCTATTTTACTCAGAACAGACCCATGGAAGTTAAGAAGAAGAAGAAGAGTTTGGATTTGATATCCCGCTTTATCACTACCCTGAGACTCCTTAGGGTAGTGATAAAGCGGGATATCAAATCCAAACTCTTCTTCTTCTTCTTAACTTCCATGGGTCTGTTCTGAGTAAAAATTTAGAGAGTTCCTGCGAGTCTCAGCAAAATATTCTGGTACCGGGTTCACCACTTACCTCTGCCCATTCTGTGGAACCCAAGAGCCCAAATTCTTCCGCATCCCAACTGGCAAAAATGATGGTTCTCCTAGGCTTCCAACCTGTTGGCATTGAAAAGGTCATCAACTCTCTGGGTGGCTTGCAGGGCAAGTCTGAACGTGACTGCTCAGAAGTGAGGACTACAGAGTTCATTTAAAGATGATTTTTTTTATTAAAAAAATCAACTTATAACAAGACTGAGGAATCTGTGGTCTTCCAGCTGGATTGGACTACAACTCCCATCAGCCTCAGCTAGCATGGCCAATGGCCAGGGAGGATAGGAGTTGTAGTCTAGCAACAGCTGGAGGACCAAAGGTTTCCCATGCCTGCTTTTTAAACACAGTCCCAGGGCAGTTAAAAACCATGCTTCAGTAACCTCTATAAAATAATGATCTCCTTCTGATTGCCTTAGTTTGGGATCAGGATTTTGTTTCATTCGTTGCTTTTCATTCCATCCGCTGGCAATTATATTTCTTAAGCAAAGGACCAAGCAGCCCTACAACCTCTTTAAAAAATATAAAATATATATTAAAAAATTAAAATTTCAACTCGCACTCCGGTCAACAAAAGCAATCAAAATTGAAAAGGCAATGCAAGAAAAAAATGGAATCGGATTTTAGAAATGCCTTTGAAACATGATGATGATGATGATGATGATAAGACTAATAAGCATCTTTCGGGAAACTGTTCCGCCAAAGAAATTCTCACGCCCCATGGAAGTGCACATGAAACCTAAGTGTCGGGACCCAAATCATCTCCAGATCTTAGAGCTTAGGAAGAAATACTTTGCTAGCTCAGAATGGACTTGAGGGTCTAAACCATCTTCCCCCACCTGGTGACCTCCATACACTAGTGGCCAAAATTGTGGAAATCTTTTGGGGAAATTGTATTTCCAAGGTTTGATGGCTCATAACATCTGATTGGCTCTCTAAACACTCATGCTCATTGGCTAGATTCAAATGAAGGAAAGCTAGTTCATATGAAACTAAGCAAGTTGTGCTTCCTTTTTCTGGTTATTTGGCTGTAACTTTTAATAGAATACAGATAACTGAACAAACTTTGTTGCATTACATTCCTCATTGAATTTTCTTTCCATTGATATATAAATGTATGGTATTACTCCAAAAATAAAATAGTGTTATGAGCCATCAGACATCAGAAATGCACTTTTCCCAAAAGGTTTCCACAATTTTGGCCACTGGTGTATATTGTTGGACTACAACTCCCATAATTCATGTCCCCTGGCCATTCTGGGAGGGACTGATGGTAGCTGAAGTCTAACGACATCTAGAGGGGAAAGCTGCCTTAGGCTTATATAAGTCTGCAATCCTGTACCCATTTAACTTTATGAAAGTTGCGCTAGACTTATTTCTAGGAATAGGATATTGCTGTAAAGTGAATCACTATTACGATGAATTGGGTCTAGAAACAGATAGTCTATTCAGCTTGGGCTGCATGCTTCATGTTTTATTTTTCATTACCTTTCATCACCAACTTGCCAAAACTCCGAGCCACCTCTTGAAGGACGGCTGCCCCAGTGGTTGGGTCGATGCCGCCAAAGACCCAAGAATCTCTGTGGCCTCCCAAAATTATATACCTATCTAGGGAGGAGGAGCAAAAACAAAACAAAAAATAAGAGAGAAACGTTACAAATAACTGAATCTAACTCAAAATATACTTGGCAGATTTTTCTTTCCTTATTCAGATCAGACTCCCCCCCCCAAAAGGAGCTAGTGGGGTGGGAGAACAATAGAATTTTTCAGAGGAAGAATAAGAGGAAACCCAATTCATTCCATTCAGCGATGCTGCAAAAAGTGCGCTTTTCAGAGTATCAAACTCCGGTTATCTCTGAAGCTTCTGCAAATGAAATGATTACTAAGCAGTTACAGGCTCAAAACCAGGGTTGAACCGAAGCATAGCTGTCAACTTTCGGATTTGAAAATAAGGGATTTTTTCAAACTTTCAGATTTGAAAATAAGGGGTGCCGCGAGAGCGGTGCAATGGCACTAAGTAGCCTCGCCACCCTGCGCTCCAGAGGCTGCGCGTGAACGGGAGAGCGAAAGAGCGAGCGCGTAGACGGCAGGCAGGCTGTCTGTCTGGTTGGGCGTGAGGGTCTGGCTGCACAAGGCATGCAAGCTCCGCCCCCAGTCGGTCTCAGACTCCTTATTGGCAGCCGAGCAACGCAGCTGAGGAGCCTCCCTGGCCGGCAGAGAGGGAGAGGAGCTGCTTCCTTTGAACTCCGGGAAATTTAAGGGATATCAACAACCCGGGATAGCAGCGGAAAACGGCATTGGAATAAGGGAGTTTCCCACCCAAAAAGGGAGGATTGACAGCTATGAACCGAAGTGATCTACGAAGGATTGACTTTGCTAGCTGTGTTTCCAGCTCCCCACAGTGGTGTCGGCAGGGGTGAGGCTCGGGGGCAGAAGCCTGGAGCCCCACTCGGCAGAATGAACTACCAAAAACAGCAGAAGGAGCTGGGGTCTGGCAGAAGCTCCTGCTGCAGTCCAGGAAGGAGCAACATTTTTTTAACTGACCCACCCCCTTTCTAACAGCAGCCCCTTGTACCATCTCTCATGCTGCTCTGCAGGGTCCCAACAAACTCTTCCAAGCAGGGTTTCCAAGGGGCTGCAGGAAGTGATCAGCAGGAATCAGCAGGGCAGAAGGAACCCCAATATCTGCAAATAGCTTTATGAGGACTGCAGGGGCGAAGCTGCATGCTCCGCTGCTGGCGGCAGAGAACAGGCGGGGGGTGGCTGGCGCCCCCGGGGGTGTGGCACGCCCCCCACAGGGGCATGGCATGCATCCCGGGGGTGTGGTACACCACCTGTGAAGGCGTGGCGCATGCTCTGGTGCATGCTCTGGTGCGGGGGGTGCGCGGCGCGTGTCCAGGGGCCCATCACGATGGCACCCTACTGGAATAGTGGTGCCGGGGGCAGTCCGCTCCCTCCGCACTCCCGTTCCTCCGCCAGTGGGGGACTGAGCTTGCTCTACTATGTAAAAAAAAACCAGAATCTCGAGGGACAAGATGGCAAAATGGGCCTGGGGGTGGACCTTTCACTCTAGGAACAGTTTAAAACCAACAGCTGTTAGGCCAGAAAAAAAGCTCACCGGGTTCCACTGCTCCTTTGATGGTCCCGATAACGTTGTATATTCGCGTGATTTTATTGACTGTGTGAACGTGCATTCTGACTTTCCTGTAGAATAAAAGCACAGTATTCTGTGAGAGCATAGTAGTGTCAACCAAACTAGGACTTGCCAGATCAACAGGGAGGGGGGTGAATTAGCATTGGGGGTTTGCTCCTGGTGCCAAAGAGCGAAGCTAATCTCTTGATTGTACAGTCGTACCTTGGTTCTCAAACAGAATGCATTCCGGGAGTCCGTTAGACTCCCGGAACCATTCAAAAACCAAAGCTTGGCTTCCGATTGGCTGCAGGAATGTCCTGCAGCCAATCGGAAGTCGCAGAAGCCGCGCTGGACGTTCAGCTTCCGAAAATCGTTCAGAAACCGGAACACGCACTTCTGGGTTTTGATAATTCGGGAGCCAATTTGTTCGGGAGCCAAGGCGTTCTCCTTCCAAGGTACGACTGTACAAGAAAACAAGGCTTTGGTGCTGAGAGATGCTGCCCTGGGTAAGCTGTTCCTTGGATCAAGCCTTCGGGTACTCCTGCTCTGGCTCAGGCAACCTCTTTCTGGGAGCAAAGGATGAATTTATGAACTGGGTCAGCGCAAGAGATTTTGCCGACTGAGGCAAAAGGCAACATGGAACCTGCCGCCACCGCTCAAAGTTGACTCAACTGGCAGTAGAAACCTTGCCACTGGTGACAGAACGGCATCTTCCACTGCAGAGTAGCTGAGGGAGGTGCAAAACAGGTCATGTGTTCCACAACACCTCACCACCACTCCCAGCACTCCAGCATCCACCACCTGAGATGGTCACGTCCTTCTGCCTAATGATAGGGCTGGCCCTGATTGGGGGAAAGGGCCATAGCTCAGTAGCCAAGCTAGAGGGACCCAAAGGTTTGCCTCAGTAGAAGTCCACTTCCTATGTTCTTCTATTTCTCCTTAGTCTCAAGTTTTTCCCTTGTTGAACGCTGCAGGGAGAACAAGGACAAAAACAGAATGAGTTGGCTCCGCCCGTCTTTGGTGTTGGTGCCACCCTACTGTTGGCCTCCATGGCTTCTGCCTTCCCAGCCCCGATGGGCACCAGCCACCACTGGGATCTGCCATTTGTGTAGGCAATATGCTACGTGAAAGCAGGGGTGTAGCAAGGGGGGCGGGCCGCCCCGGGTTCCACCCCAGAGGGGGGTGACACTTTTTTTTAAAAAAATAATTTTTTTAAATTTTTTTTTCTTTTTCTTTTTTTAATTTTAACTTCATTGAAAAAAAGAGATAATAGACACACACACACACACACACAACCCCCCACACCTCACAAAGTGGCACCATCAGAGGGGGGTGACACTTTTTATTTTTTTATTTTTTATTTATTTTTATCATTATTTTAAATTTTATTTTATTTTAACTTTATTGAAAAAAAAGAGATAATAGACACACACACACACACACAACCCCCACACCTCACAAAGTGGCACCATCAGAGGGGGGTGACACTTTTTAATTTTTTTTTAAAAAAAATTAAATTAAAGTGGTGGGGGGTGACAAAAAAAATTCCGCCCCGGGTACCACCTGGGCTTGCTACGCCTCTGTGTGAAAGACACAGAAGACCTTCCAGGAAATGGCAGCAACTCTCATATTTCATAGGCTCTTTCATAGGGTTTGGAATGGCAACTGGATCATAGAAGTGTTCAGACTGACCTTCTGGAATAGGTGCCGGAAAATCCGGGCCCAATGTTATAGGACACATTGAGATTTCCCTTCCAACTCTCATCCGGAGGCGGAGGACCTCCCATGGACCTGGAGCAGGGAAAGCAAGACAGACAGATCTTGGCAAGGTCGTTGAATTAGCAGCCATCATCTCCTTAACACAGTGATTCCCAAATGGCAAGTATGAAGGGGGCCCAACATTTAGTGGCTTTAGGGCTTGTCATCAAATTAATATGCAATGTGCTTTCTGTTTTAGGGTCAGGGCTTCTGGATACGCATGCAGCTGCGCCTTGTGAATTGCTGTATTGCAGGTAGAGGTCCTACCATGTCAAAATGATTGTGTTTCACTCTCCCTTTCAGAGGAAACATCCAGTTTAATTTAATGTTTTTACTTACAACATTTTCAATCCAATCCTTCCTCCAAGGAGCTCAGGAGACCATATAAGCATGCCTACCTCACAATTTTGTCCTCACAGATACACTGAAATTCAGTTAGGCTAAAAATAAGCTAGGGACACGGGTGGCGCTGTGGGTTAAACCACTGAGCCTAGGGCTTGCTGATCAGAAGGTCTGTGGTTCGAATCCCCGCGACGGGGTGAGCTCCCGTTGCTCGGTCCCAGCTCCTGCCAACCTAGCAGTTCAAAAGCACGTCAAAGTGCAAGTAGATAAATAGGGAAGGTAAACAGCGTTTCCGTCCGCTGCTCTGGTTCGCCAGAAGCAGCTTAGTCATGCTGGCCACATGACCTGGAAGCTGTACGCCGGCTCCCTCAGCCAGTAAAGTGAGATGAGCGCCGCAACCCCAGAGTCATCCGCAACTGGATCTAATGGTCAGGGGTCCCTTTACCTTTACCTTTTAAAAAATAAGCTAGGCTGACCCATCCAGTGACCTTCAAGGCTAAATGGAGATTTGAACCTAAACTTAGTTTAAGCAGTGTGAGATTAGGAGCCAAGCTCATATTTCCAACCCACCATGAAGATAAATATGGTGTCGTGCCAGCTTCCCCCCCCCCCCATATCAATAAATATAGAGGGTAAAACAACAATATTTTAATCCTGCTGGAATAACAACATTAGCTCACCCTGCTTTCTGCAAACACCAAAGACGACTAAAATCTACATACCGTAATAATATTTCAGCATCATGGTAGCCAATGGGATGAACTGGGATTCTGGGAATCCCTACTCCATCGTCAACGCCATATCTGAAGGTATATTCTGAGGGACCAAGAAGAGTTTCCAGATAACCACAGTGTAAGCAAATCTGGGTGAATGCTAAACAGGCAGAAAACCTTGAAACTCGCCCCATGAAGCAAATAGTTTAAGGTTGTGCTGGGTACATCACTAACCTTTGGCTGGATACCCCGGGGTAAGGGGATCTCCTGCACCGTTGAGGTTTAAGACATTCCCGCGCTGCACTCCTCCTCCGGGGAGATTCCACCCATCCGGATAGGGATCGACTCCAGGTGCGCAGTAATCCGCAGAGTCTGAGTAAAGGATAATCCCTTTAGCTCCAGCTAACATGGCATTTTTAACCTACAGAGCAGCCAGACATTAAGAAGTGGTTTTCAAAAGGTGCGTCGCCATAGCCCAAGAAATAAGTGCCATTTGTTCCTTGTCTTGTTGCCAATGGAATAAGGCTGGTGCTCTAAAAAAACTGTGACTGGAGAACCTATGGCCTTTTTAGATGTGCTTAGACCCCCAACTACCACCGGGGCGGACTTTGGTAATATGGTGCCTGGAGCAAGGACAAAATTGGGCGCCCCCTGCTGCAGCGGGACCTGCAGGAGGAGAAGTTCAAAGTGGTCTACTTTGAGGTGGCGTTGGAGCAGCAGGGAGGAGGAGGAGGCAGAGAAGAGCTGCCCACCCTGGCTGCATCCTGCAGGTCCTCTCCAGTGGAGGTCAAGCTTTTGCCTCCCCTGACACCCCTCACCTCTGGGGAACAGAAGGATCTGCCCTGATAGGGATCTGCGGTTAGCTAGGCAGCACAACTCAGTTTCATTCCAAGTCAAATTCCTAGAAGGGACAGCGAGAGTGTTGCTGGTGTGGTAATATTAATAGGTGGAAATAATCTATCCTGAGACTGGGGACTCAGCTACATTAGCCAAGAAACAATAAAAACAAAATAAAAAAATTCCTTCCAGTAGCACCTTAGAGACCAACTAAGTTTGTTCTTGGTATGAGCTTTCCTGTGCATGCACACGAAAGCTCATACCAAGAACAAACTTAGTTGGTCTCTAAGGTGCTACTGGAAGGAATTTTTTTATTTTGTTTTGACTATGACAGACCAACACGGCTATCTACCTGTAACCATAGCGTTTTTTCCTTTTGTTATAACAATTTAATTTCTGATTTATTTATAACGTTTTCCCCCCCTGTGTGTAGATCCACCCTATGTTTAAATAAGCTGAATAAGCTTTTGAAGTTCTCTGTAAAGAGCATTTGCCTGAAGTTAAGGATTGTGCCTCACATGAATTAACCATAAAGCTTGAAACCCTCATTGAGGGTAAATAAATAAAAAATATATAGTTTTGTTTCAGAAGTGCCTCCTCTTTAATTTGACCCTCTGGGTGGGAGATAAGTGGACACAAGGCATTTTTCACATGAACAAAATACCCGGCTGCGCTTTAGTAAAGGAACCTTACAACAAACAGTTAAAACAGACATCTCCATTATAGCTAAGAGGGAGAGCTGACTATTTTAAACACCCAGAACACTGGCTACCCCTCTGCCACCTTTAGTGCGAGAGTCTGTCATACAACTAGATGATGAAATGGAACACACCACTGCAGACTATAGGGGAACATAACATATTCGAACGCTCCCTGGCATTAACAACGAAACAAAGCTTTTCAGGTAAAAACAAACCGCAGTAATATTAGGGATAATGCTTCTGGCATAATTTGCTTTACGCCAGACTTACCTCGCCTCGGGCTGGTTCCTCTGGTGCCGATCACACGGCGGGCTGGAGGGCGGGGGAGCGCGCACCCATACGTGCGTGCACTCGCTTTTTTCCAGCACGGTGCGGCACCGGAAATAGCTTTTGCGCATGCGCAAACGTAATTTCCGGTGCACTTCTGGTGTGGCACCGGAAATAGCTTGTGCGCGTGCACACGGCCCTCCGCAGACCCGGAAGTGCACCGGAAATGACGTTTCCGCATGCGCAAAAGCTATATTCTGATGCTGTGCTGTGCCAGAAGTGCGCCGGAAAGGACGTTTCCGCATGCGCAAAAGCTATTTCCGGTGCTGCGCCGACCCGGAGATGGGCAGCCGTGCCGGTAAGAGCGGGCAGCGGCGGTGGGCGACGGGGATCATTGGGGGCTGGATAATTGGCTCGCGCGGGCCGTATCCAGCCCACGGACCTTAGTCTGGGGACCCCTGCTTTACGCTATGCAGGTTTCTACTTGTGGGGAGGTTTTTTATAGCAGGGAGAACTAAAAAATGGGATCTCTACCTGCAAGCTGAATTGGTATGATCCACCCTAACCCCCCCCCCCAGGAGTTTGCTCCCTCATTCCCACCTGATGTATTTCCACACTGAAACCTGAAAAGCAGCATCTGAAAAGATTTGTTATTAGGGAAGGGAATGAGGGGAAGAAGGAAAGAAAATGCAGCAACAGCAGAGATATCATCAACTTACTTTGTTTCCTCGGAATATTTTCCCATATCGGGCAATGACAATCTTTCCTGTACAGTTGATTCCCATCTCACGCTCTAGTTTGAAAAAGTCTTCGGTGCGGCCATAATTCACATACACCAGATCTGCCTTTTTGCCGGGTGGGGGGGAAATTACATTTTATGTCACTGTCCATGGTTACATTGGGAATCTCTTATACAGCGGAACCTCGGTTCTCGAACGTCTCTCTTGACGAACGTTTTGGAACCCAAACACTGAAAATCCGGAAGTAAATGCTTCCATTTTTGAATGCGCCTCGGAAGTCAAACAGCTTCTGCTGCATGCTTTTCCATTTTCTCAATTGAATTTGCCTACAGCCCTTTGTGCCTCGGGTTTCGAACATTTTGGAAGTCGAACGGTCTTCTGGAACGGATTACGTTCGAAAACCGAGGTTCCACTGTACTTGTGTTGAGTAATAGTCTTTAAAACACCTGTATATCAAAACGCATGACCTTGGGGAGCCTTGCAATGGTCAACTCCCATCTAGACTACTGTGATACATTATACAGGGGGCTGCCCTTGGAGATGGGCCAGAAAATGAATAAATAAGACCTGCTACAAAATGTTGTATTGTGTTCTTAGCCCCTGGCAGAATGTTCCTTGTTCAGGATTCCATCCATGCCTTTTTCCAGGACACTCCGTTGTGTCCCACAACCAATTTTCCATTTTTCTTTACCATTTGAAACTCAAGAAACAATTGTTTCTTGCCTGCTTTGGTGGTGGGGGTTTCTTCTTCCACAGTAAGTTTGAACATATTGATATCTCCCTCTTGTTTCTTGGTTTTGACTCCACAGCTGTTGACACTGACTACTTGAGTTCAATATTATAGAGCATGGGTAGGGGGCCAAGGGCCGGATCCGGCCCAATCGCCATCTAAATCCAGCCCATGGACGGTCCGGTATTCAGCGTGTTTTTACATGAGTAGAATGTGTGCTTTTATTTAAAATTCATCTCTGGGTTATTTGTGGGGCACAGGAATTTTTTCATTCCCCCCCCCCAAAATATATTCCAGCCCCCCACAAGGTCTGAGGGACAGTGGACCGGCCCCCTGCTGAAAAGGTTTGCTGACCCCTGTTATAGAGGAAGAGCTATCAGTGTTGCTCACAGGGTACTGACTAGAGATTTTGGGATATTCCAGGAAAAACAGAAGCAGAAATTACTGTCTTTCATTCGTTCGTCTCATGTCCAGAATGGAAATCATATCAGCGAATAAGTTTGGTATTTACTGCTGTTGCTTTCATTCCACAAACAATACATAACTGATGTTTTGTTTTATTGGCTATTGTATAAATGTGGAATATATGTAACAGAAAACTTTTAAGAAAAAAAGTACCCTACTAAAAAATAAATTCAAATTGCAGCCTGCAGTTAAACCATAAACCTTGAAGTTAGGATGTAGCTGAAGTAAACACCTGCTTTCTGCCACATTATTAGCTGTAGCAATTTGAACCTTATCACAACGAAGTCACAGAAAGCCTGGACGGATTTGTTTTAGGAAGCTGAAGCAAGGAGGCTGAGATTTTTTCAAGGTCCCGTCGATACGGAAGAAAGAAGAAAGAAGATAGAAGAACAGCACATTTGGGGCGCTCAATGACTCTAAAACCAGCGATGCACAAGCTGGAAAGACCTAAGTCCACACATGTCAGGAAGACGTATGGGAGATGTAGAGACATGTGCAAGGGACAACAATACCCTAACTCAATCTCTTATCAGCTCTGCACCCCATAATAAGAGTGTCCAGACCCAGGCACACCAAGACTAAATGTTTATGAAACTTGTAGTTTATGATCTGCAGGATTGTGGTTGGAAAAGCACCATCATTGGTGAGGGCCCCTGAGGTTTTGTACTCCAAAGAACTCTATGGACTTACTAGGGCTTGGCGCCCCTGCTCATATCGCTCACCAACCCCAAACCCTCCCTTTGCACTTCGCCCATGCTCAGAGACACAACGTGGAGATCCTCAATCTAAATACCAGGATGGCCATTACTGTCTTCTTGCCTAGCTTGCCAACTTTTCACTCTCCTTCCCACACTGACTTCCGAGGGCTGGATTTGTGTTTCCACACTCCTTACCATTGGCATGCCTTGTGCCGAGAAAGCGTTATATGGCGGCAGCACCTCTGAGACGTTTTCATATCCTGGAGGAGGAAGCTCAAAGAGTGACGTGTTGAAAATCTGTTTGGAAGAAGAGACATGATTAGAGAGCTGGAGTAGCATGCCACATACATTCAGAAAAGGCTTGTACTCTTTAAGAATTGGATTTTGATATTTTGAATGCCAAATAGCCTCTGTTGTTGTTGTTTCTGGAAAGAGTTGGGCTACCAGCTAGGTGCCCATGGTTGCAGGGCCTCCCTGGTGTCCACAAACTCTCTAAGTCCTCCAACGACCTTGCTCACTGCACAATTCAAAGTGTTGGTGCTGACCTTTAAAGCCCTAAACGGCCTCGGCCCAGTATACCTGAAGGAGCGTCTCCACCCCCATCGTTCAGCCCGGACACTGAGGTCCAGCTCTGAGGGCCTTCTGGCGGTTCCCTCACTGCGAGAAGCCAAGTTACAGGGAACCAGGCAGAGGGCCTTCTCGGTAGTGGCGCCCGCCCTGTGGAACGCCCTCCCACCAGATGTCAAAGAGAAAAACAACTACCAGACTTTTAGAAGACAACTGAAGGCAGCCCTATTTAGGGAAGCTTTTAATGTTTAATAGATTATTGCATTTTAATATTCTGTTGGAAGCCGCCCAGAGTGGCTGGGGAAACCCAGCCAGATGGGCGGGGTATAAATAATAAATTATTATTATTATTATTATTATTATTATTATTATTATTATTATTATTATTAATAATATTTCCCAACTCCTCTTCTAACTCTGTGTTCTTCTCAGGGCTCAGGTCGGTACCTGAGCAGCTAAAACAGGGGTCGCCAAACATTTTGGCCCATGATGTGTGTCATTTTGGCCACACTGTTTAAAAAAATATTGAAGACTTGACGACCTGTGCCTTCGGTTAATAGGCGACATCCAACAAAGTGCTTCTGCTAATGCAGGGAATTTTGGCTGTCCAACAGAATTCGCTTCCCTTTCCTGCAACGCCCCCCCCCCAAAAAAAATATCTGTTCAGGGAGAGGAGAGGGAAGGAAAGTTTGTTGGTTTATACACCACCTTTTCCACCCAACCATCCTCTGAGGTAGGTTATAGTAAGAGGCTGTGCCTGACCTAAGGTCACTCAGGGAGCTCCCTGACTAAGCGGGGACTTGATCCCTGGTCTCCCGGGTCCTAGTCTGACACTAACTATTACACTGGTCCAGTTCTTCACAACACTGGTTCCAATGCACAGGTGGAAAGCCTTGAGCTAGCAGAAGCATTCTAGTGTTTTTCTGGCTCTGGCAAACACACTAGTTCTGTGATTTTTTTCACACGTTCTGCTTATGGGCTTCCCATAAGACATCTGGCTGGCCACTGTGAGAACAGAGTGCTGGACAAGATGGGCCTTGGGCATAGCTGTCAACTTTCGGATTTGAAAATAAGGGATGCCACCAAGGCGCTGCAATGGCACCAAGTAGCCTCGCCACCCTGCGCTCCAGAGGCTGCGCTCGAACGAGTGAGCAAAAGAGCGAGCGCATAGACGGCAGGCAGGTTGTCTGTCTGGTTGGGCGTGAGGGTCTGGCTGCACAAGGCATGCAAGCTCCGTCCCCAGTCGGTCTCAGACTCCTTATTGGCAGCCGAGCAACGCAGCTGAGGAGCCTCCCTGGCCGGCAGGGAGGGAGAGGAGCTGCTTCCTTTGAAATCTGGGAAATTTAAGGGATATCAACAATTCGGGATAGCAGCGGGAAACGGCATTGGAATAAGGGAGTTTCCCGCAAAAAAAGGGAGGGTTGACAGCTATGGCCTTGGGCCTGATCCTGCACTGCTCTTCTTTCTTTGCCCCACAAAGGTTTGATTTGATAGTAGGGGTTTTATGTTTTTGGAGAGGACACCATATGAAATCATGCAAACTAACGTGAATCCATCTTCATTCCACGAGATCCATTTTTACCCAGTAAAGTAAAGACTCTCTGTGTGTGTGCGCATACATGTGTGTGGTTCCTCTCTTTCTGTGTGTCTGCAAGGGCAGGCGAGAGAAGCAACCTGAAGAGCCGGTACTCTCGGCACCCTCTCCAAAATCCAAATGTCCCCATGGAACATGCCCCCCCCCAAAAAAGAAGAAGATTGGCAGCGCCTGGAATACAAAAGCCACTCGCTTTCAAATTTGATTTCGAGATCTGACACAGTTTAGCCCTCCTGAATGCGATTCTTTCTTTTCTTTCAGCTCGCATGCAGCAGAGGGAACATTCTGCCCTCGTTACCTCGTTTCCATGATCATCGGTAATAGCGACATAGTTGGGGCTGCTTTGATTTGGGTAGGAAAGTAGGACATCATAATGAACCAGCTCGGCTGTATCCAAGCCAAATTCCTTCCACTGGGCTTGTATTTGTCTTGCCAGGTGAAGATTTTGTTCTGTTCCTGCCACATGAGGGAGCTTCGTGAAAGAGCTGAAACGAACCACAGAGGTTGGGGTTTTTTCTTCTGTTTTTTAAAAAAGGAGAGGATAAGTGCTGGGATCTCCTGTTCCCCAAAGGGCAAAGCAGGCAAACTTTTTCCAAAATGGTTTAGAATAGCCAAGGCAAAGGTAAAGGGACCCCTGACCGTTAGGTCCAGTCGCAGATGACTCTGGGGTTGCGGCGCTCATCTCGCTTTACTGGCCGAGGGAGCCGGCGTACAGCTTCCAGGTCATGTGGCCAGCATGACTAAGCCGCTTCTGGCGAACCAGAGCAGCACATGGAAATGCCGTTTACCTTCCCGCTGGAGCGATACCTATTTATCTACTTGCACCTTGATGTGCTTTTGAACGGCTAGGTTGGCAGGAGCAGGGACCAAGCAACGGGAGCTCATCCCGTCACTGGGAATCGAACCGCCGACCTTCTGATCGGCAAGCCCTAGGCTCTGTGGTTTAACCCACAGCGCCACCCACGTCCCATAGCCAAGGTGAAGGGACCCCTGACCATTAGGTCCAGTCGTGTCCAACTCTGGGGTTGCGGCGCTCATCTCGCTTTATTGGCCGAGAGCCGGCGTACAGCTTCCAGCTCATGTGGCCAGCATGACTAAGCCACTTCTGGCAAACCAGAGCAGCGCACGGAAACGCCGTTTACCTTCCCGCCAGAGCAGTACCTATTTATCTACTTGCACTTTGACGTGCTTTCAAACTGCTAGGTTGGCAGGAGCAGGGACTGAGCAATGGGAGCTCACCCCGTCGTGGGGATTCGAACCGCTGACCTTCTGATCGGCAAGCCCTAGGCTCTGTGGTTTAACCGCCACCTGCGTCCCATAGCCAAGGTAGGTAATTCCAAAATAATTCTATTCCATTTCATCTCCTCCCCTCCCCCCAAGAATGCATCTTTGTGTTAAAAAATGGGTGTGGCGGTTTAAGACAGTCCAGGGCAGTTTCCCCCCCTCAAGCTTAGCTCCCCAGCTGTTGTGAGACTACAACTCCCATCATTCCTGACCACTGGTCCTGCTAGTTATGGATGATGGGAATTGTGGTCCAACAACAGCTGGGGGGGGTACTGGTCCAGGGGCTTGAATGTGGCCCTCTGGATCTGGCCCTCAAAACTCTCCTCAGGGGCCGCGGCTCTCACTGGCCCTTACTTTGTGCCTTGAGTGTATTTGCCTGACTGAGCTCTGGCCTGAACTCTGCTGGGATAGCTCAGTTAGTAGAGCACAAGACTCTTAATCTCAGGGTTGTGGGTTCAAGCCCCACATTGGGCAGAAGATTTCTGCGTTGCAGGGGGTTGGACTAGATGACCCTCGTGTTCCCTTCCAAACTCTACAATTCTATGATTCTATGATGTTTCTTGTTTTCCTAGATGAAAGATGGAGAGGGGTGCTTGAGTGTGACTAGCCTGCTGTGTAAAGGCACTATTTGCATGCATTGCTCTGCCTAGTTTGCCTCTGACTCTTTCTGCCCTGGATATGTGCCCCAGACAGTAATACAGCCCTTGGTCTGAAAGCAGTTGCCTACCCCTTATTTAAGAAAATTCATCAGTCCATCTACCGTAGCAAACTATTGTACTACTCTGAACCTAAGATCCTGCTGCATCAGACCAAAAGCCAAACCATCTGTGAAGTATCTCCCTCCCTCTATGATTCTTCATTATACAGCTTGCCTGGGCCGCCTGCTACTGGCCATGAAAACTGCAGCGTGACGACAGCCTTACTTTTCTTTATATATAGTAAGATAATGCTTACAGTTCCACAAGTCTGTACTGCCATGTCCAAAAGCAAACAAATTAAGTAGTCATCATTTGGCAAGGGGCAAGAATAATTAACTGCTGCCTTAAGCAGAGCAGATATATGGCAAACTGGAACTTAGTATTTTCCAAGAGTGGATTCTCAAGTGGGTTAAAGTTTAAATGAGACGAGTGCTATGTCTATATGTGAAATTGCAGGGTTGTGGTCAGTAGGGTATGCGGAATATGTGTGGGGGTGGTGAGGGATAAAAGAAAACCAGGTTAGATAGGATGGAGGCACATGACTGCCTCCTCTCCAAAGGCAGACATTGTGGTTCAATGATTAATCAACGTCTGCAGCAAATTACACTCCAAGCAACTGTGATGGTTAGTCAGCTGAGTCTGTTCTTCATGTGATGCTCTTCATCGGAGAAGGTTTCCAATCTGTACCTCCTTTATCTCTCCCCAGATGTTCAACTTTTGAGCAGCAAGAGCAGGGGGAAAGAGTGCTAAACACCACCCCTTAAATCAAATCAAATTTATTATTATGGTCACAGACCAGTACCAACCCACATACAGTATCAAGAAAATAATAAAACACGATAGGGACAATACAGATATAGCAACAATTAAAAATGTATAAAAATTAAAACTTAGTCACTAAAATGTAACCTAAAATTATCATTTAAGGCCTTAATCATTATGATACCGGTAACACCGCTTGTTCCCTAAGTTTTATGGCAATCGAACAGAATTTGGCTACTCTTAACGTGATCTCAGGATCCTTGTCCTCTACCAGGGATTTTAGACATTGAAGTTCGGATTCATTTGGAGATTTTTGCATAGTAGGGGTAATGAATACTGAACGTATCTCCCCATAGAAACGGCAGCGTAACAAGGCATGAGAGACAGTTTCTACCTCCATCAAGCCGCAGGGGCAGACTCGTTCCACATATGGTTTACCCTCGAATCTTCCCTGCAATAAGGCAGATGAACACCACCCCTGTCACCCTCTAGGACAGAGGTGGGGAACCCTCAGGCCTAGGGGTCAAATGTGGCCCTCCAAGCTTCTCTCTCTGGGCCTTGGAAATCTCCCTAGCCCACCCACCCCCTGCCTTGTACCCGGAGCATTTCTGCCTGACCTCTGATGACACCTCCTGCTCATCTGAATGGAGCATAGAGAAGGGTTTGTGAGCATGTGCAGAAGCTGGCCTCCTGCACAAAAGTAAAATTCACATTTATTGCTCTACCCACTTTTGCTTTGGGCCCCACCCTCCACTGACATGCGGATCCTTGGAAGACTGCCCAGAAGGAAACGTAACCCTCAGCCACACTCTCCAATTTCTGTTGTAGACTGCCTCTTTCTGTGATGTTGTATATGATGCTCTTTGGGTGTTTTTTGGCTAAGGGGCCGGGCGATTTTTAACGTCTTTAAAAGTTCTTGCACACCTTTGTTCTAGGTCCTCACCTCCTTGCAATGGGGGTGGGGAGGGGAGGGAACTCTGTAGCAACAGAAAAAGAAAGATCTGCCTTGCTTTCATTGGATTTTGCCTCCATCCATTCTTCTCTGACTGATAATGGATTTAGAGGACACAGAGTCCCTTGATGGGGAGTTGGGCTGCATATGCCAACCCTATTTTTTCCTATAACAGACCGAAGCAGGGGCCTGATCCTGTTCTGACTGCCGCTGCCTTTCATCTGGCAGTCTGTTGATGTCATCTGGAGAGACGCTTCAGGAGCTTGCTCTGCATTTTTACAACTTTTAAAACAGTTAAGTCACCAAAGAAAGCAGCAAAACTCACCGCAGAAATCCCCGGATGTTTTCTGCCTTCAGTTCTGCAAAAAGTTGTTTTCTTGGATTTCGAAAGACCTGTGTCGTGCCAGCTGGCTTGTTCGCCGATTTCACGCACCATCCTGCAATGCCGTCACAATCACAACCGTCAGTTCTGTTCCCCCAATCCTTCCAAGCACTACTATTATGGGATTGCATCAGCCAAGCTATCAAGGTTCCTTTCACTTGCCCATCATCCAATGTGAAGGGATTATTTGCAGAGAAGACGTGTGCTTTAAATGTGCCGTGTGAATGTGACCAGAGAAATCAGTAGGCTTCTCATAAAAAGGTAAAGGTAAAGGTACCCCTGACTGTTAGGTCCAGTCACGGACGACTCTGGGGTTGCGGTGCTCATCTCGCTCTATGGGCTGAGGGAGCTGGTGTTTGTCCACAGACAGCTTCCGGGTCATGTGGCCAGCATGACTAAGCCACTTCTGGCGAACCAGAGCAGCGCACAGAAACGCCGTTTACCTTCCTGCTGGAGCAGTACCTATTGATATACTTGCAGTTTGACGTGCTTTCGAACTGCTAGGTGGGCAGGAGCTGGGATCGAGCAATGGGAGCTCACCCTGTCGTGGGGATTCGAACCGCCAACCTTCTGATCGGCAAGCCCTAGGCTCTGTGGTTTAGACCATAGCTGTCAACCCTCCCTTTTTTAGCGGGAAACTCCCTTATTTCAATGCCGTTTCCCGCTGCTATCCCGGATTGTTGATATCCCTTAAATTTCCCGGATTCCAAAGGAAGCAGCTCCTCTCCCTCCCTGCCGGCCAGGGAGGCTCCTCAGCTGCGTTGCTCGGCTGCCAATAAGGAGTCTGAGACCGACTGGGGGCAGAGCTTGCATGCCTTGTGCAGCCAGACCCTCACGCCCAACCAGACAGCCAGCCTGCCTGCCGTCTATGCGCTCGCTCTTTCGCTCACCCGTTCGTGCGCAGCCTCTGGAGTGCAGGGGTGGCGAGGCTACTTGGTGCCATTGCACCGCCCTCGCGGCACCCCTTATTTTCAAATCCGAAAGTTTGAAAAAATCCCTTATTTTCAAATCCGAAAGTTGACAGCTATGGTTTAGACCACAGTGCCACCCGCATCCCTTCTCATACTGTGGAACGAAACGAGATCATTGGCAAGTTCTGCAGCTGTTAAAGGAGGGGTGATGAATCTCTGCTCCATGGGCCACATGTAACCTCAGTGGCCTCCTCCAAGGTCATGCAAGGGAGTGGGGCACTGTGGTTAGAATCTCCCTCTCTCCCTCTCCTTGTGTCCTCATCTCCCAGTTGTGTGTGTGTGTGTTCTCTTTTTTCCAAGGAGCTCAAGGAGGCCTACAAAGATGTCCCCCCCCCTTGATTTCACCCTCAAAACAACCCCATGAGGTCGGCTAGGCTGAGAGGGAGTTACCGCCCCAAGGTCATGCAAGGCAGTGTAATGTAATGGTTAGAGCAGCCTCCCTCTCCCCCTCCCCCCCATGTGTCCTCACACCTCAGGGATATACTGGGTAGATATATTTAGATCTTATTACAGGGTGATTCAAAATGAAGTATACAGCTTCCATTCTAAAATAAAAAAATTCCTTCCAGTAGCACCTTAGAGACCAACTAAGTTTGTTCTTGGTATGAGCTTCATGCACACGAAAGCTCATACCAAGAACAAACTTAGTTGGTCTCTAAGGTGCTACTGGAAAGAATTTTTTTATTTTGTTTTGACTATGACAGACCAACACAGCTATCTACCTGTAGCTTCCATTATGAATCACCCTGTATTTTCTCAAAGGAGCTCAAGGTGGCCAACATGGATCTACCCCCCCCCTCAATTTCATCCTCACAACAACCCCTTGAGGAGTGGTGCAGCAGTAAATCTGCTAGCACATTTGCAAAGCTAAGCAGGGTCCAGGGTGGTTTCGAACTGGATGGGAAACCATGTGTTGAGATTCCTGCAGGACGTTGGGCTAGATGGCCCTGGGGTTCCCTTCCTGAGGGAGGGTTCTACAATTCTACGATTTCCCTGGTGTGGCAGTTAGGCTTGGAATTGGCCTCCTATTAGAAGACTGTATTCAGTCCAGCGGCTATAGGGGACATCTTTGGGGAAGGCTCGCAGCTGGGGATGGAAGGGTTAACTCCTCCCGCTATATAGGAGCCACTTCAAAAGTTGGCAACACCAGGCTAAACGAAACAAGCTGCCAAGGCGCAGGAAAGAATCTTGTATATATACTCGGGCAAGTTTGGAGCTAAACCGGTAAGCGGCCCGCATTTCTGTTTATTAAAAATAAAATTAGAAAGCCCTTGAGCTGAGCAAGAGCTATCTGAGTCACCGCTCCTTTGGGCTGCCTAATAAAGAGATGAGCAGAGCTTTGGCTGGTTCGGTGGCATTGCTCAGATGCCTTCCCTGCTCAAGGATTGCAAAGGAGAGTTGTCAGCAAGAGGAGCTGCAGGAAGGAGAAGAGTTTGGATTTGATATCCCGCTTTATCACTACCCGAAGGAGTCTCAAAGCGGCTCACATTCTCCTTTCCCTTCCTCCCCCACAACAAATACTCTGTGAGGTGAGTGGGGCTGAGAGACTTCAGAGAAGTGTGACTAGCCCAAGGTCACCCAGCAGCTGCATGTGGAGGAGCGGAGACGCGAACCCGGTTCACCAGATTACGAGTCTACCGCTCTTAACCACTACACCACACTGGCTCTCAGGAGAGAAATGAATCCACTAAGCCTTATCTCCATACATTACTTGCACATTACTTCACTGGTTTCAAAATGTGATAAGCCAGTGCTGGGGCTTCTCATTATGCTGAGTGGAGGAGAAGGAGGAGGAGGAGGAGGAGGAGGAGGAGAAGAAGAAGAAGAAGAAGAAGAAGAAGAAGAAGAAGAAGAAGAGTTTGGATTTGATATCTCCCTTTATCACTACCCTAAGGAGTCTCAAACATTCTCCTTTCCCTTCCTCCCCTACAACAAACACTCTGTGAGGTGAGTGGGGCTGAGAGACTTCAAAGAAGTGTGACTAGCCCAAGGTCACCCAGCAGCTGCATGTGGAGGAGCGGAGACGCGAACCCGGTTCACCAGATTACGAGTCTACCACTCTTAACCACTACACCACACTGGCTCCCTGGGGCGTCTGCCACAAAGTCCTGTTCAGAGAGCACCACTGCTAGAAAGCTACAGGCCTGCCTTCTTTAGAAAAACCCTCAGCTTAAAGCAAAAACAGAAGTTTTGGATGATCGGGGTGGTGAGGAACCAGCATGACACGATGTCTTTGCTAAGGAAATAAAAGCCCCCACTGTCAGCTTATCGGGCTTTTTTTATCGCCTCTCTTCATCTTCATGACCAACATAACACAGAGCTTTCCAAATTACTCCTTTTGTGTATTTGAGAGCAGATGGAAGGGGAAAAAACAACAGGGAAGGGTTATGTAAGTGTTCAGTCTCAGCAAAAGGCCTGCCTTTCTTAGAGTTGTGCTGTTTCAAAGCTTCACCTCTATCCTCCACCATAAAGAGGACCGTTTAAAAAAAGCATGAAGATGCATTGAGCCAAAACAGTCTCACTGCTACAGAACACAGGGAGCCCAGCTTATCATTTTGGCCAATTCATCTAGGCCAATATTGTCTGCTCTGGCTGGTAGCAGTTCCCCAAGGTCTCAGGTCTTTCTCATTAGTCCTTCTAACAGTGAACTCAGGTGCCAACAGGACTGGAGCCAAAACAGGGTGATCCAGCGTATTCAAGGCATCTCCTGAAGCTTGCAGAAGTACAAAACCTCAAGGGTCACACACAAAATAGGAGACTACTCTGCATGCTCAATATCCACAGAATATTGACTATCAGTTGGAAAACAAACAAACAGATAACCAGGATTTGGGAGGACTGGGATAACCTGTTTGGAATGAACGGCTGAACTGAACCCTCAACAGGAGCACTCCTCTTCAGAGGGAAGATGTGCTGCAACACTCTGTTGCAGGTCACACTCGCCACCTGTCAACAATTATTGTTTTTAAAGCCACGAGCTTGCTTTCTGTCTTTCTCACATGAGGCTTGCTTTCTGTCGCCCTATAAATACGTTAGAAATGGGAAGATTGAGAATGTGGTACCAGAAACATATTGATTACTCTGTTATTATCTAGGTCCTAGATGATAAAATGGGTGTCCTTCCTTTGTAATCGGCTGTGCTGCTTTGGAAGAAGAAGGGGCATCTGATTATCCAAGCATCACCATGGCTTGGATGGGCGATGCGATGGGCATGGAAGATTTAAGGGATGGGCTTCCTCAATAACATCGCCTGCTGAAGGGTCCAGCAGGTTTGCCAAAAACCCTTTATTTATCAGAAACGGAATACAAAAAGTCATTGGGGTTCGCTGGGACTTCCAGCGAACGGCAGAGTCCGTTTGGAATGCCTGCGCTCAGCCTTGGAGCATGTGCAAAGCGGGAGCAACGAGAGCGCCTCGGGGCATGTGCAAAGCGCCTGTCCCATGCAGCGTGGGTGCACAGGGAGCTGCCTTTAACTAGGTCGGAACTATTTGTCCCACACCCGCCGGAGTGTCAGACAGCAGAGATTTCCCCCTTCTGTTGTTTCTACCTTATCCCATCGCCACCTCTCCTCTCACTGCGCGCTGCGCCCAGCTCAGGACTGGCAGCAGCAAATGCAGGATTTCAGACAGGTTTCTCCCCCGACCCTCCCTGGAGATGCCGGGGATCGAACCCGCGGCCTTCTTGCTCTAACCACTGAGCCGTAGCCCTTCCCCCGAAGAGCTCCCTTATCCGTGCGCTCAGGGAAGCCCGTCTGGCTGCTTTGACGCGCGCGAAGCCCAGCTCTGATTTCCGCCTCGCCCACCCCACCTCGCGTGCCCTGTTCCAAGTAGGGGGCTGCCCCTTTTCCCGGAGCCCACAAGCCAGGATCCTCTCTCGACTCACCCACCAAGATCCCCAGCAGGAAGATCGCCAGCAGAGCCACGAAGCCCAGCCAGCTGCAGATAGCCACCTTCCTCCTGGCCATGGCGCGTCCCGGAGCAAAAGGAGGCTTGCTCAGGGCGGGACGGGCTTTCGCAACCCTCCTGGGAGAGGATCCGAGCCGTCCCTCCTCCCACTGTGAGATCTTTCTCACGTCGAGAGAAAGGGGGCAGGGGAGAGTTGAGCCGAGGTTGCTGGAGGGGCTCTCCAGGCCAGGAGAGGGCCCCTGTGTGGGCACTGGACGTCTCCTGCCGGCAAGACGCAAAGGTTCCCTCCTCCAGAAGTTTGCAAAACTGCCATTAAAAAAGAAAACAAGGAAAGATCAAGATGTTTTTCTCTCTTCCACCCCCCTCTCTGTACTTAATTACACTGCCCTGGGATCTTTGGATAAAGGGCAGTATAGGAATCGGATAAATAATAATTAGAGAGGTTGTGGTTTGTCTTAATGATTACTCTAAGACTACCTGCAAAACGGCTTGTTTTGAGGGAGTTTTGAGTTTGTTTTGTAGTGGCTGGGCCTGGGACATCTGTGGCAGATAATCAGGGAGAGAGCGCCCCCAAGCATGTGCAAAGTGCCTTTCCGTTGCACTGCTTGAGCATGGGGCTTCCTGCAACTCTCCCCCCCTTTGGAAGGAAACTTTCAATAGGGACAAATGTCAGGTTCTGCACTCAGGCAGGAAGAACCAGCTGCACAAATATAAGACGGGGCACAGCTGGCCTGCAAGGGGCAACCCACCACTCACTGGGAACAAAGCCTTATGAGGAACGGTTGAGGGAGTTGGGCATGTTTGGCCTGGAAAAGAGGAGACTGGGGAGGAGATCATGATGGCCAGCTTCAAATATCTTAAGGGCTGTCACGTGGAAGATGGAGAAAACTTGTTTTCTCCTGCTCCAGAGGGTAGGACTTGAACCAATGGCTTTGAGTTACAAGGTCTTCCTTCGTCCCTTCTTCCCTGGCACCAGTTTAGGTTCTGCCTCAGGTTCCAAGATGTTTTGGACCAGCCGTGGTCCCAGGTTCTATCCCTGTCAAGGCCAAGGATGTACAAATGTTAGTTTATGAAGGAGGCCCTGTTCCCAGGGCCGTCTTAAGCATATTCAGGCTGAGACCCTACCTGCCTGCGGACTGTCTCGCCAGAGTGGTGCATGCTCTGGTTATCTCCCGCTTGGACTACTGCAATGCGCTCTACATGGGGCTACCTTTGAAGGTCACCCGGAAACTGCAATTAATCCAGAATGCGGCAGCTAGACTGGTGACTGGGAGTGGCCACCATGACCACATAACACCGGTCCTGAGAGATCTACATTGGCTCCCAGTACATTTCCGAGCACAATTCAAAGTGTTGGTGCTGACCTTTAAAGCCCTAAATGGCTTCGGTCCTGTATACCTGAAGGAGCGTCTCCAACCCCATCATTCTGCCCGGACACTGAGATCCAGCGCCGAGGGCCTTCTGGCGGTTCCCTCACTGCGAGAAGCAAAGCTACAGGGAACCAGGCAGAGGGCCTTCTCGGTAGTGGCGCCCGCCCTGTGGAACACCCTCTCATCAGAGGTTAAAGGAATCAACAACTACATGACATTTAGAAAATACCTCAAGGCAGCCCCGTTTAGGGAAGTTTTTAATCCGTGATGTCTTAATGTATTTTAATGTTTGCTAGAAGCCGCCCAGAGTGGCTGGGGAGACCCAGCCAGATGGGTGGGGTACAAATAATAAATTATTATTATTATTATTATTATTATTATTATTATTATTATTATTTTCAGCACCGTGGTGCAAAGATCTCTCCAGCGCCCCCCCCCCATTTTCCAGAGTTCTCGACCTTTTCCCAAGCCTCTGCGGGGATCGCTCTCCTCCCACGGAGGCTTGGGAGGCAAGCTGCATGCCCATCCGCCATATGGTTGACGGGACGCAGCTGGCGGGCATGCAGGAGGGAAAGGGGACGCCGGCAGCTTTAGCGAGCTACACTTTCTCAGGATTCTTGGGGCGGAGGGTGGGGGAGCCATGACTGTTTAAAGTGGGATGATACCGCTTTAAATGTATAGTGCAGATGGGCCTTGGTCTCTGTGTTCTACCATTTCTCTCAGTTTGACCTGTGAGGTCTTTTTATCCGGGCTATGCCCACCTGTCCTACCCCTGACGTTGGAAATGATGTCAGGTGTGAGGCAGGCAAAACGGGCATTAGACAAGTCACATCTGATGTGGAAAATGAAATCTCTTGAGATGTATTATTAGCCTTGTAACAGTCACTGTGACAGGACCAAGAAACAAGGCCCACCTGTACCTGTTTCCCTCTCCTCTAGGAGCTTTCCAGCAGGGAACCCTCCCCCCCCAACACCATGACTGCAGATAAGAGTTAAAAAGAGAGATTGGGAGATTTCCTGTGCCATATGTAGTTTGCCTGGAGACAAAGATGAATCCATGCAAGGAAAAACAGAAAGAAAAAGCCTTATGAAGTGGCGTTTATTTCTCTCCTGACGCCCATATGCCAAGGAAATAGTATCAAGAAAATATGAAGAATACTCTTCCAAAATGTCTAAAACATATGTTCCTTCCCACCTCCACCCCTGGGGGCAAATTGTGTAGGTGTACCATTTGCTGCTCTTGTTTTAAAAGCTGTCCTCTTCGTAGCCATAGCAAATAAATACCTTCTGGTGCTTCCTTTGGTTACTTTTTGTATTAGCTGAATCAGATATTTTGGATGCCCAGTTGCATCTTTAAGTCATGTTGCAGATGCTGCACATCATAGCTGTCAACTTTCGGATTTGAAAATAAGGGATTTTTTCAAACTTTCGGATTTGAAAATAAGGGATGCCGCGAGGGCGGTGCAATGGCACCAAGTAGCCTCGCCACCCTGCGCTCCAGAGGCTGCACGCGAACGGGTGAGCGAAAGAGCAAGCGCGTAGACGGCAGGCAGGCTGGTTGGGCGTGAGGATCTGGCTGCACAAGGCATGCAAGCTCTGCCCCCAGTCAGTCTCAGACTCCTTATTGGCAGCCGAGCAACGCAGCTGAGAAGCCTCCCTGGCCGGCAGGGAGGGAGAGGAGCTGCTTCCTTTGAAATCCGGGAAATTTAAGGGATATCAACAATCCGGGATAGCAGCAGGAAACCGCATTGGAATAAGGGAATTTCCTGCCAAAAAAAGGGAGGGTTGACAGCTATGCTTTTCATTATGCATTCCCATTGAATAGGGGCGGCTATGTCCAAACTTGCTTTCAATCCTGCTACAGAGCCACTGCCAGTCAGCTAATGGCCCGACTCAACATAAGGCAGCTGAGACTTTGCTCGATGCTCCTTGGCTGTGATTCTGCTGCAGTTCTTGTTTCTTTCAAGATGCGAGCTGTATCAGTTGCTTTCAGCTATCCTCCTAATCTCTCAAAACCTAGCTGTCCTTGAGGTTTGTCATTACGGCCTTTGATGGCATCTTGTGACAAATCCGAGGTGCCCCTGCTTCAACAAATCTCCCCAAAGATACATCTAACCAGATGGGATGCCACCTCCACAAACCATAGCTGTGAAAGCAACATGTATTATTAGCAGTGTTATGTAAGCCTTTGGGTGGTGATGTTAGGAAAGCTTCACTCCACAGAAAGCAGGAGATGCCTAGCCATAAATGCTATATCAGAGTTGGGGCTCAGGATCCATACATCGAGGGGGAGGGATGAGAAGATGACACCATAACAGAAAGCTTTTTGGCGAGTGCCCAGGTCAGTCTGTCCTTGTTCATCCCTTTGACCGTCCCGGCAGCTGGTGTGGTGTAGTGGTTAAGAGTATCAGAACAAGACTTGGGAGACCAGGGTTCAAATCCACTACTCTTACTGGGTGACCTTGAGTCAGTCACAGCTTGAACTGCCTCTATCTGAAGTCCTGTATGGTTGAAGTCCAATTTAAAGATTGTTGTTGTTGTTTAGTCGTGTCTGACTCTTCATGACCCCATGGACCAGAGCACGCCAGGCACTCCTGTCTTCCGCTGCCTCCCGCAGTTTGGTCAGACTCATGTTAGTAGCTTCGAGAACACTGTCCAACCATCTTGTCCTCTGTCGTCCCCTTCTCCTTGTGCCCTCCATCTTTCCCAACATCAGGGTCTTTTCCAGGGAGTCTTCTCTTCTCATGAGGTGGCCCAAGTATTGGAGGACTACAAAGGAGAGCTCCAGGACCTTGCAGTTGCCCATCAGTAGTTAACAGAGGTCACCTGGTTGCTCTTCCCAAAGGTGGTAAGGTGTATTTCATATTAATAATAGTTACAGGTAGGTAGCCGTATTGGTCTGCCATAGTCGAAACAAAATAAAAAAAATTCCTTCCAGTAGCACTTTAGAGACCAACTAAGTTTGTTATTGGTACAAGCTTTCGTGTGCATGCACACTTCTATCTGAAGAAGTGTGCATGCACACGAAAGCTACTGGAAGGAATTTCTTTTTTAAAAAATTATTTTTTATTTTGGAAGGAATTTTTTTATTTTGTTTCGCTCCTTGGAAAGAGCAGCCTGGATTAAATGGTAATAGGAATTTTGAGAACTATTAAAAGGCTTATATGTGTGTTGCGGCAGAGCTTAGTTGCTCTCTAAGATATTAACAATAGTAATTATTTTCTCATCATTGATCAGCAACCTTCTCATCCTGTAACAGGTCAGGTTTAAGTTTAAAGCATTTGCTCTGTAAACCAACACCCTGGGAGAACAATATGCCACACTCTGCAATCTTTTTTTTTTAGAGGGAACTTTATTTTGATTTGTAAAGGCACAAAAGCAAAACCGATTTCTAAAGGGAGGTTCTATTGATGGGGAAATTGAGTACAGCAACTGCATCTGTGGTTTTTCAGTGTATGTTCCAGAAGGTATTGAGCTTGGGATCATTTGCTTTTCAAAGCCAATAGGGGCCCCCAGGGCCACATCTATCTGTGGGGCCACTCCTATGCCCATTGCTCCCCTCCCCATGTGGACTTCCATGGTGACGGCACTCCAGGTAGCACCAGAACTTAATTTTATTTAAATTTCCAGCAATTAAGTTTCACACAGTGCCCCAGAATAACCAATGTAGACTTGTTCTGTGGCATTGTGGGAAATTTAAAATGGCATCTAACATGTGCTCACCACCAGTGAGAGTACCAGCCATGATGGAACTTTTCAGCTTCTAAGTTCTAAACGTAGGTATCCAAAAGTTCAGTAGCTCATCCACCCTCCTTTCCATAGAACTTTGTTTGTTTTTGTTTTCGGTTGTGTACAAGTTTGTAAAGATGCACCCAAAACTTTGGGGTGCAAGTAGATAATAAAGCCATGGAATTTAAAAGGAAGTTTTAAAATAAAGCCCAAATTTAAATCCTTTGCAAAGTGACTCATATTGAATGTAATGTGTGAACACACCCCTCATGCCTTCAAGGGAACCGAGATCCATCAACACATTGGTGTGCCATCAGATCACATCCTTGGGGATCTGGAAGGTGGGGCATTATTCTGTATCAAGGTCCGCACCAATTGAACTACTTGTTTGTTTTTCCATCAAGAAATTGGCTTTGATGGCCCTCAAAACCTCAGCGCAGGAAAGGCAATGAAAGACACGCCTGTCAAGCTTGGGTTGTGATGGTGTGAATAGCTTGGATTTCTCTTTTGGTGTTAAGTCGTCTGAGCTGAAAACCTATATGGTTATCCATGATTAAGTGCCTGCTGAAATCCCTTGGATTTATGAGTGTACAACCTGTGTACCTATGTGCACAGTAATGTTCAATGCCTGTGTTGTCTGTGTGCACAAGGGTTGAGCTGAACAAATCAACAAGGGTGCGCTCTTTCACACAATCACTTGTACATGGGTAAAGGCAGCTTGGAGCTGTGTTCAGTGCAACATCATGTGAACAAGCCTCCCCAAGGGAAGTCTCTGAGTTCCAAACTCCACAGGACTTTGGCAAGTAGAGCCAGCTCCTTGGACCCTCTAGGGATTCACGCTGTTTCTTTCAGAGTCCCAGCTGCAGCGGTGACGGTGAAGGCTGCAACGGAGATCTGTCTCTTGACTTCCTCCCAGGCCTTGCGCTGGTCCTCTGCGTTGGCAATATCAAACAGGGCGTCATAGATACCGGGAAAGGACACTCCAGCATACTTGTTGTGGCTGTTTGGAGCAAAGATGATGTGTCTGGAAACACAAGCAACAATATATAAAAAGCAGAGCTCATGATGACATCTGGGGAGGTTGTGCCTGGCGAGGAACCTTAACCAACCCTACTGAAATTTTTTAGGGACTCAAGTCCTATCTTTCAATATCCATCCCTTTGTTCCTCTTTGTCAGGAGTGGGGAATTTTTTTCTGCCATGGACCAGAGGCAAAAGCGTTTTTCTTGTCTGGCTCCCAGTACGTTTCCGAGCACAATTCAAAGTGTTGGTGCTGACCTTTAAAGCCCTAAATGGCTTCGGTCCAGTATACCTGAAGGAGCGTCTCCACCCCCATCGTTCAGCCTGGACACTGAGGTCCAGTGCCGAGGGCCTTCTGGCAGTTCCCTCACTGCGAGAAGCCAAGTTACAGGGAACCAGGCAGAGGGCCTTCTCGGTAGTGGCACCCGCCCTGTGGAACGCCTTCCCTTCAGATGTCAAAGAGAACAACAACTACCAGACCTTTAGAAGACATCTGAAGGCAGCCCTGTTTAGGGAGGCTTTTAATGTTTAATAGATTATTGTATTTTAATGTTCTGTTGGAAGACGTCCAGAGTGGCTGGGGAAACCCAGCCAGATGGGCGGGGTATAAATAATAAATTATTATTATTATTGTTATTATTATTTTCTCTGATAGGTGTGCCTCACACTTAGGAAGACAGGAAGGTGATTTATACCAGGTCTGACTCCAACATCAGTCTAAGAAGGAAGGGTGCAAAAACCATTTGTTTTTCCTTCTCAAGGCCTGTGGAGAACCATCACTCCTGCCACCATTGCTGGCCCCAGTAAGTGAGGTTCAAAGGGGAAAGGGGATGGATTAGGATAGGTAGGAGGAAGGGAGTTGAGGGGTTTGGGGTGGGGAGAGAAGCAGGTCACATTTGGAAATGCTTGGAAATCAAATGAGCCATTTCCTAATTATGATTTGTTTTTTGCATTTGGGCTATTTACATGCTAATGCAACACGGGCTCGTGTTTGAGGTTCCCCATCACTTGTTAAACGCTTTTAAACCACGAGATAAATGTCCCTGTATACCTACTTGTGACAAACTGTATCCAACTCAGAGGTAGTTTTTTGGGTTGTTTTTTTGGTAACGAAAGGGGTGGAGAATCTAAAGACTTTTAAGAAAGGGAAGGGAATGCAGGGGTGATAAATCATAGAATTGTAGACTTGGAAAGGATCCCAAAGGATCCTGCAATGCAGGAATCTTTTGCCAAAGGTGGGTCCCACATGCTCTACCAACTGAGCTATAAAGAGCATATGTTTTCTTACCTATAGAACGGCCTGCCAGGTAATCCAAGGGGATCGATAAATGCTCTTTCCAGAAACATCAGCTGATCGTTCCAAGATCTCACTGCTATAGGGCTGAAAATTAGACCACAGGGACAAAAAAGTTGAGCAAGCAAAAGAGAAGGAAAATAACCCCGTTACACTCCGGTTTAGACACAAGCCCCATAGCTTGTTAATTGTTTTCAAAAGAGGCTAAGAAAGCTTTCATGATCCCGTTCTTACGAAGCTATTACGGAGCTAAATCAAGTGTTTTGAGTGGATAATTACCACGTTGTGTTTGGGAGTTTTTTGTTTTAAGTCCTTTTGATTCTCCCCTTAAACTCGACAGCAATTATGCCTTATTTGAATTATGGTTAACGTATTACCCTCTATTTTTTTCCCTTCTGAGGAAACTGTTAGACTTGCAGTGAAACGAGTTTTTATAGCTAGCACCTCGTTGTGTCTAAGCATTTCTGTTTGAAATCAACTTTAAAAAGATTTTTTGAGATTAATTTAACACATTATTTGAATTCACATTGACCTCGTTTCAGGGGGTTTCCACGGGGTTATTTTCCTTCTCTTTTGCTGTATCATTCCCGTGATTGTCCCTTTTTACCTTCTTGGAAGTTGAGCGCTGGACTTCCCTAGCTAGACCCTCCCAGTCCACTGAGAGGGTGTCTCTCTTTAGCATGCATTTATCAGCAGACCTCAGCCTGAAGAATTCTGCCCCTGGGCAGAACAGGCCAGATGTCCAATAATCTAGGCGACTTACTTATTGGGGTCCAGTAGTTGCGATCTCTTGTGAAAGTCACTGGCAGATTCTGAAAACTTCCCCACTGCATCAAGGAGAGAACCTGGGACAGCAAGGGGGGGGGAGGCTTGTTAGTGGATTTCGTGAATCTTGTCTTGCTCCATCCACAGAGATATAGGGCAAACACTCCTGTTAAATGCTTATTATGCTGGTGGTTTGATTTCAAGTTTCTCAAAGAATTCACTTCCTAATGAGCCCTATAATTGAATTTGCCCTTTTCACAGCTGTTGCACACTGAGTCAGCAACTTCATTGAAAAATCCACTACAGGCCCGAGGTCTTGTCTAGCTCCACACCGACTACTCTGATGGGCAGTTGTTCTCCGGGATGTCAAGGGGAGGTAATTCTCAGCCGCACCTGATAAAGTGCTTTATCTGGAGACGTCGGGGCAAACTGAAACCTTCTGCATTTGATCGGAAGAGACTACAACAGTGCTACAATGCTACAACAGCTGTGTGGATACTACTTGCCCAAAGATGGAAGGAGGACAATCTACCTACGAAAGAAGAATGGTTGATAAAGATGATGGACTATGCCGAATTGGCAAAAATGACCGGGAAAATCAGAGATCAAAAGGGCAATAAATTTAATAAAGAATGGGGATTTTTTTTAAAGTTACTTGAAAGAACACTGTAAACAATTGAAAACACTGGCTGGATTTAAAAAAAAAACACTTGCAATGAAGTGAGAATTATTATTAAATTATTATATGAAGTGAGAATTATTATAAAATAAAATGTTTAGGGAGCCTTTTAATGTTTAATAGATTACTGCATTTTACTGTTCTGTTGGAAGCCGCCCAGAGTGGCTGGGGAAACCCAGCGAGATGGGCGGGGTATAAATAATAAATTATTAATTATTATTATTATTATTATTATTACGTATTATAAAAATGGAGCTTTAGGAAAATATGGAGAATATGATACGATGCAGTTTGAAAAGAATATCTGGGGGAACCATGGAGGGGGTGGAGGGAAGTTCGGGGATTCTGAAAACCCTATATGTAAAATGATTATGATTTATGTTGTTGTTCAGTCGTTCAGTCGTGTCCGACTCTTCGTGACCCCATGGACCAGAGCACGCCAGGCACTCCTGTCTTCCACTGCCTCCCGCAGTTTGGCCAAACTCATGTTAGTAGCTTCGAGAACACTGTCCAACCATCTTGTCCTCTGTCGTCCCCTTCTCCTTGTGCCCTCCATCTTTCCCAACATCAGGGTCTTTTCCGGGGAGTCTTCTCTTCTCATGAGATGGCCAAAGTATTGGAGCCTCAGCTTCAGGATCTGTCCTTCCAGTGAGCACTCAGGGCTGATTTCCTTCACAATGGATAGGTTTGATCTTCTTGCAGTCCATGGGACTCTCAAGAGTCTCCTCCAGCACCATAATTCAAAAGCATCAATTCTTCGGCGATCAGCCTTCTTGATGGTCCAGCTCTCACTTCCATACATTACTACTTTATGATTTATATATGATGTTAAATGATAAAAGTGAAAATGAATAAAAAAACTAAAGAGAGACATTCTGCATGTGAAAGATGTGCTCTGCCACTGGCCTGTGGTTTCTCCCCTAAGCAATGGGGAGCCTAGTTTGCTGACTAGGGAAAAATCAGGGCTTGTTCATAAGACCTGGATACAACCAGCGTAGCAAGGAAAAGAGCCCACAAAGGGAATTGTGATGTACTCATACGCAGGTGAGGAGTTCCTGGCGTGCTCTGGCCCATGGGGTCATGAAGAGTCGGACATGACTAAACAACAACAACAACATGCGCAGGAGGGGGAGACAGACTGATCTAACACCAGTGGGATATGCAAACAGCTGGATTAACAGTCACTGGGGAACTGTTTGTCTTTTTAGGAGTCCCACTTCACAATCTTCCCCTTGAGACTTTCCAAGGTCCCTCTGTGAGTCTTTGCTGCAAGATTCCTGCATTGCAACAAGGCAAAGGTGGGCAGAAGGTTTACCTGGTAGATCCTTGGGTGATTTTTGCAGTGGTCAGCAATGGATTTTGACCACGGCAATAAACAAAATTACTTTCCCCATCTAAATCAGGCTGCTGAAATAAAGAAAGGTAATCAGGGCGTGTGAAAGGACTGCAAGTTCGGTTCAGTTAGGGTAATGAAAACAAATCCCTGGGCTCAGAGTGTGCTCAGTGCCACCCGGTTCATTAATTCTGCTCAGAGATCTGCACAGGGTGCTGATTTGTTTCCGGGACAAGTACAAAATGTTACTATTAGTATATAAGGACCATAACAGCTTGGGACCATTTTGACTGCAGGATGTCCTTACCCCATGCATGTTCCCTGAACCCCTTTGATCTGTGGAACTGGCACAGTTACAGATGCACACCATACACTGTTCTGCACTTGAAAAAAATCCCTCTGCGACAACACTTTGGAACTCCCTGCCTATTGATATCTGGGGGGGGGGGTTCCTTGTACTCTTTTGGGTGCCTGTTTAAAAACGTTTTATTTAGGCAAGCCTATCCAGTCATCCAGTCAAGGGACGCGGGGGGCGCTGTGGGTTAAACCACAGAGACTAGGGCTTGCCGATCAGAAGGTTGGCAGTTCAAATCCCCGTGACGGGGTGAGCTCCCGTTGTTTGGTTCGAGCTCCTGCCCACCTAGCAGTTCGAAAGCACGTCAAAGTGCAAGTAGATAAATAGGTACTGCTCCAGCGGGAAGGTAAACGGCATTTCCGTGCGCTGCTCTGGTTCGCCAGAAGCGGCTTAGTCATGCTGGCCACATGACCAGGAAGCTGTACGCCAGCTCCCTCGGCTAGTAAAGCGAGATGAGCGCCACAACCCCAGAGTCGTCCGCGACTGGAACTAACAGTCAGGGGTCCCTTTACCTTTATCCAGTCATGCAGACTACTGACAAGTGTTTTAACCTTTTTGCTCAGTGTTGATTTTAATTATTTTTGAATGTTTTCAACAGCCTGTTTTAAATGTCTTTTATTTATAATTTTAATTGTTTGTGGGTCCCTCCCAAATCTGCTTAGATTATGATGATGATGATGATGATGATGATATATTTATACCCTGCCCATCTGGCTGGGTTTCCCCAGCCACTCTTAGAGGTCTTATTACAATCAAGTTAGTATACAAATGTTGTTAAATAAGAAAATAAAATAAAATTCTAGCGGAATGTCTTTAGCCTCTTGGGGTTCTGGTAGGAGGAAAGCACGGATAGCCAACATGATGAATAATGTGGTTTGCTACGGGTTTTGTTGGGCTCCACCTTCCATCATCCCTGACCATCCATTGGTCCATGCTGGCATGAACTGATGGGATATGTAGTCCCAAACATAAATGGTTAGCTATCCCTGGAACAAATGACCTCCAAGATTGCTCCAACTCCAACTCTGCAGTTCTCTGATTCTTGTCTTATGCCTGGTAGCACATACCTAACGACACGTTGTACGTCACCAAGGCTTCCTGGTGTTTCAGGGTCATGTTGTGAATGACGTTTGCGTAACTGCTTAGTGCCTTGGCGTAATCCCGGCAGTCGAAAGGAAGGACGGTGGAATCTGCCAGCTCAAACACCATTCCGCCACGCACCTGAGCCACAGCAAGGTGGTTCTTAAAATTGGGGTCATAAAACTGCTCCACGATCTCGTAGGTCTCATAGACGCTGTGATAGACAGGGTAGCTACTGTATTTGTCCACCCTCTGAAAAGGAAGAAGTGGGCACACTCAGATTGCGTCTTCACAACTCATTGGTTTTTATGTGCAGGAAAACAACAACAACACCCTACAAGTTGGGTTGGGTGAAATGTGTAGCCACCCAAACTTTGCAAACTCTTGGCAGCCACTGCCACATCAGAGAGATGAAATGTACAGAGAGATGAAATGTTATGGCGCATCTGCAGCAGCACAACCAGACGCCTTCATCTGCCCCCAGCTGCAACAAAACATATCTCTCCCGTATTGGTCTCTGCAGCCACAGCAGGCGCTGCAACCTTCCAACAGCTTGAGTTCACCCCCAAAAGGCACACTCCTCCATCGTCTTCCCAGATAGACATATGCCAACAACAATAAATCACAGTGAGCTTTTAAAGGGATTTATATCCAAATTCCCCGGGACGCTTATTTCAAGATGCTGTGGAAGTAACAGAACAGGCTTACCCAGTTTTTAGTGTATCGAGCTCTTCCGGAAGCGATGCCCAACCTCTGGAAAAAGACTTCAAAATCATTGCCGGAGCCCAGCTTGTTAATCCTTTTGTGAAATGAAAAAGGACAGAGGGCAAACTGGGTAAACATTGCCATAAAATTATTGTTTTCAAAGCAACACAGTGTACACACTGATCCACCGGCAAATCTTTTTTATGGGTTATTGTCTAGCTTTCATTGTAACACATTGCTCTCTTTTTTTCTAATTTTATGTTACGCTTTTAAAATTCTGCTATTGTCTCTGCCTCCCAAAGGCTTGCGTGGCTGTTTGATGCAGCAGCAGTCCTGGCTACAAGCTCCCCAGGCGAATGGTGCCTCTGGGTCCGGCCAGGGGGTGCTTCCCAGGCCCCTGTGGGGCAGTGGGAGGAGGCACCTCTCTTTGGGGCAGGGGGGCAGCTCAGAGACCAGGGGCGGCAGCTGCAGCTGCCCAGAGGACTCCTAAGGAGAGGGGAGAAGGGAGGAGGCTGAGGGAACACTCCACAAAGGAGGGTGACTTAGTAGTAGTAATAAATACTATTACTATTACTACTACTGCTGCTAATAATAATAATAATAATAATAATAATAATAATAATAATAATCTGGCTGGGTTGCCACTTAGAGACTCTTTACATAGTAAGTGACTAATAAATTGAAATAATAGTAACAAATGCATAACCCATCTTTCCTCCAAACAGCTCACATTGATGTACTTGGCTCTCTCCGTTCTCATTTTATCCTCACAACAGCCCAGTGAGGTAGGCTGACTGGCCCAACACCACTAGTGAGGTATCATGGCCTGGTGGGGGGTTTGAACCCTAGTGTCCGAGGTCCTAGTCCTGTGTTCTAATCACTACACTACTCTAGAGCAGGGGTCAGCAACCTTTTTCAGCCGGGGGCCAGTCCACTGTCCCTCAGACCATGTGGTGGACCAGACTATATTTTTTTTGGGGGGGGGGCAAATATGAACGAATTCCTATGCCCCACAAATAACCCAGAGATGCATTTTAAATAAAAGCACACATTCTACTCATGTAAAAACACGCTGATTCCTGGACCGTCCGAGGGCCGGATTGAGAAGGCGATTGGGCTGGATCCAGCCCACGGGCCTTAGGTTGCCTACCCCTGCTCCAGTAGGCGAAGAAACCCCACCTCTGGAAGGAACCACAGTTGTTTCCTCCGCCATCCCCTCTCCATCCCAAACCTCTTGGGATTTACCTGGGCACACCTGCCTGCTCTGTTGAGGGGTTTTTCTCATACCAGCTTTCATAAAGAGATCTGCCTTCAAAGCCTTCATCGGGGCTTGGTATCTATTGAAACATAGTAAGTTTGACTGCGGCGAGAATGTTAATAGCGCAAAAATGGAAACAAGAACAAACACCGACAAAAGAAGAATGGATTGTGAAACTAACGGAGTATGCAGAATTGGACAAGATGACGGGGAGAATCCGCGAACAGCGGGACCAGAAGTTCATCAAAGACTAAATTTACAGACTATTTAAAGGAAAATTGTATTCAATTGAATACGTTGGTAGGATTGCAAGAGGCTTTGTAGAGTAAGGAAGAAATATTGTTGTTAGTACGAAGATATAGATAGGGATTAATTTTAGAAAATAATAATATAAAACAATGATTGACTTTGGAAATATAGATATAAGGAATAGATATTAGAATATCATAAGGAAGGTTTGACGGAAGTCACGGCCATAAAAAGCCAAAACGGTATAAGATGTGAAGATAAATGTGCGAATTTATTATTGTATTTATATAAAACCAATAAAAATGATTATAATAGTAAGTTTTGCCCTCCTCCTATTCCATGGGAAACAAGAGACAGGAGGCAGAAAGAACCTCCTTTCTTCCCCCTCATCAGTCTTATTGCTTGCCTTTCCCTTATCCCCAAAGGACCACAGAGCAGGTAGCAATATAAAAGAACAGGAATGCAATCACAAAACAGTAATTTGGAAAACAAACACCCCATTAGGAAGAGTGGGATAGATCTATAACAAATGAATAAATCTATTATATTTCTTCTTAGAGTTCATTTCCCCCCTCCTCTTCTTTTATTTTACCTCTTTAGTCAGATTGTATACCAGGCTATACATCAGCGGGGTGCAGTCGACTCGAAGGGTGTAGTTGCCTGAAAGAGAAGTCATATCAATTAATTGCATTTGTATCACGCCTTTCCTCCTGGGAGGTCGAGCTCTCCTCCCCGTTTTATCCTCACAACAACCCTGCGATGTGGGTTGGGCGGAGAGGCAGAGACTCGATCAAAGTCGCCCAGCGAGCTTCACGACCGGGCGGGGCTTTGAACCCTGGTCTTCCGGATCATAGCCCGTCACTCTAACCACTATGCCACACAGGTAGCTGCCACTTTACTGTCTTTTAGATAGCTCAGTTGGTAGAGCATGAGACTCTGAATCTTAGGGTCGTGGGTTTGAGCCCCACGTTCCTGCATTGCAGAGGGTTGGACTAGAGGAATCTTGTGGTCCCTTCCAACTCTATGATTCTATTCTATGACTATTAAACGGGGTTTGAATATGTAAGTGTGGTGTAGTGGTTAAGAGCGGTAGACTCGTAATCTGGTGAACCGGGTTCGCTTCCCCGCTCCTCCACATGCAGCTGCTGGGTGACCTTGGGCTAGCCACACTTCTTTGAAGTCTCTCAGCCCCACTCACCTCACAGAGTGTTTGTTGTGGAGGAGGAAGGGAAAGGAGATTGTGGCCTGAATGCTTTATTGGGTGGTATTCAACTAAGTTTTACTCAGAGCAAACCCAGGACTCAGCTATATTAGCAATGATACAGCGATTTGAATGCACTATGAGCATGCAACACTCAATGGCGCCAGAGAGCAGGAAATTTTAAAACACAGCTTTCCATAGAGATTTCTTTCTTTAGTTATAACACTCTAATTTCTGACTTACTTATAGTGGTTCCCCCCCCCCCCGTGTCTAGATCCACCCCCAATGAAATTAATGGACCGAATATTCATTTTAGTGGGGGAACTGCAAATGAGGTCACTGTTGCATCACATTACACCCACTGATGGGAATGAAATTTAGCATGACGTGGTGGTATATTGATAAAATAAATAAATAAATCCACAGTTCCATAAAATGAATTGTAAAAGGGACATTAGAAAACAGGAGGAGAAGCACTAGCATTTTATAACCAGGAAAACTGAGACAGTGATCCCCATGTTTGAATGCACCATAACACTGGGCCAGATTCAGCACAGCTCATCTTATGCTATTACCCAAATTCTGCCCAAACAAGAAAATGCAAACAAAACCTGTTCCCAACCCAAGGATTACAGTGGTACCTTGGTTTACAAACTTAATCCATTCTGGAAGTCCGTTCTTAAACAGAAACCGTTCTTAAACCGAGGTGCGCTTTCCCTAATGAGGCCTCCCACCGCCGGTGCCCTTCCACCGTTCAGTTTCCGTTTGTAGACCAAGGTAAAGTTTGCACTTCCGGTTTTGCGGAGTTCGTAAACCGAATCGTTCGTAAACAGGACTGTTCTAAACGGAGGTACCACTGCAGTGGCGTAGCAAGGGTGGGGTGTTGGGGGCGGAGCACCCTGGGTTCCACCATTGGGGGTGACACTCGGCACCACCTCCCCCGCGACTCCCAAGTCGCCGCCCGGCACCCCTTCTGCGTGAGCAGCCGCCGCACGGAAGGGGTGCCAGGTGGCGGCTTGGGAGTCTGGACAGACTGCGCAAGTGCGGCATCCAGCATGGATTGCTCATGTCCGCACTTGCCCAGTCCGTCCGGGCTGCCGGGCATGAGCGCCCCCCCGTCTGTGCAGCGGCTGCTCAAACCCGGAAACTTGTAAGGCTGCAGAGCTGCACAACCAGACTGCGCTCCGTAGCAGGCATGCGCCATGACGTCACGACGCATGCGCACTACGGAGTGACGACCCGCCCCCAGGGGAGGGCCGCTCACGCTTGCCGCTCCTGGCGGCCAAGCGGCTCCGTACGCCACTGTACCACTGTACATGTTTATGAAGTTTAACCCCAAAAGACAACTCAGTCACCACACCCTTCTCATTCTCTATCAAAACTTGCATATATTTTACCTTCTATGGAGGAATCAGCATTGATATAGGCCACACCACGCTCCTGCAGTATTTTGACATTTTCCTACAACAGAAATGAAGAAAACGTTTGTTCATGTTCATGCCTAAAATATTTCTCCATGGGCCAATTCGCGCATGCAAGGTCAAGTGACAATGACTGGCAAGTGTGCGTTTGGCCCATCACAGATCAAACCCATGAGCCTCTGTGGTTGGAGGAAGCAATGTTCCTGATACCACAGGAGAGGAGGGTGCTCTCGCACTCAGGTCCTGAGTGTGGCTGGCCTCTGTGAGAGCAGTGATCTAGACTCAGCTACTTTAGTTTAAAAAATAAAGTGTTTAAAATGTGTTATAACACTGTGACACCAGATGGCGCTGTGGAGTTCCGTCTATCGGCAACGGGATTTCCCATTATGAGGTTTACAATGCGTTTTCCTGAAACTTTTTTTTTAAAAAAAATGTGTCTAGATCCAGCCCTAGTTGGGCCATTGGCCTGATCCAGGAGGCTCTTCTTATGTTCTTATCAGTGCATTTTCTTCAGCATTTTCCTTATCACAGAGAAATCTGATCTTTTTAGGACAAACAAAACAAAAAGAGCCGCAAAAACGCAAAATAAATAGCAAAAAAAGACAGACCTCAGAGTAACACTTAAAACAGAAGCGTAACACTCAAAACGGAGTACGTTTGGCTTCCAGAAAAAGTTCTCAAACCGGAACACTTACTTCCGGGTTTGCAGTGTTTGGGTTCCAAGTTATTTGAGTACCAAGGCGTTTGAGAACCAAGGTACAGTGGTCTCTCGACTTACGAAGTACTCGACATCCGAATTTTTCTATTTACGAATGAAAAAAGTGGCCGCACGCCTACGAATTTTTTGACATCCTAATGGAAATCGTTGCCGGTTTTAGATGCGGTTTTTTCGACTTACGAATTTTTTTCTCCCAATGCATTCCTATGGGAAATCGCTTTTTTCGACTTACAAACTTTTCGACCTACGAGTGTCCATTCGGAACGGATTAAATTCGTAAGTCGAGGGACCACTGTACCACTGAATGTGAATGGATCCTACTCAGAGACAGCGACCATCTAGAAGTGTCCTTCCTATTAATTTACCTCAGCCCACTCTGTAGATCCTATCAAGCCAAACTCCTCAGCATCCCAGCTGGCAAAGATCACCGTTCTCCTAGGCCTCCATCCTGCAGTTGAGATATTTAGGGCATCATTAGGAACACAATATATTTGTTTATTAAAAACCACTTAGCATTTCAAAAACCTCCTCAGCAGCGCATGCCGTGCGAGATATAAAAACCGCCATTGATTAAAACCAAAATACAAATGGAAACCATAAAACGAAAACAAATAAAATAAAACTTTTTTAAAAAGCACCTAAAACAGAAATTCAGGGGATTCATACGTGGAACACAGGATCCCATCTTATGGGTCAGGGGTGGCCTAGGCAAAAGGAGAAGGATTTAGAAGACGTTTGAAGCAATGAACGGTTGCTGTGTCGTGTATGGCAGAGGGAAGACATTCTGAAAGGGCATTCCACAGTATAGGGGCAACAGCAAAAAATCTCACACTGTGGGGTGAGATTCTGTAGGGTGCGATGCCATGAATATAATTTCCCTGGAAATGATCTCACAGGTCTATACAGGGGCAAGTGGTCTTTCAAGTCACCTGGTCCTGAGTTCTTAAGGGAAGTATATGTCAACTAGAAGACCTTGGCAGCCGATCAAAAGCCAGGAAAAACTTGGCAGAGGTGCAATATGTGTGTGTCTAGGTCAGGGGTCAGCAAACGTTTTCAGCAGGGGGCCAGTCCATTGTCCCTCAGACCTTGTAGGGCTGTGGGTGCCATGCAGCATGCATGGCCCTGGCACTGAAATTTGTGGGTGCCCATGCTATGTGTTTACGTTTTTTTCCTGCTTCCCCTTCATGGATGACAGGTTATGGGCCCAGGCTCCTCCGGCATTTCGGCACAGCTACTAACCTTCAGTAGCAAGTAAAGCTCTATTGGATGAAGTATAATTCCCTCTGATCTGTTTTTTTGAAACTCTGCTACATGTTTAAGCTTTCTCCTGCTCCCCCTTCATGCACGGCAGCCCAGCCCCTTCATGGGGAATTTTGTGGGTGCTCGGGCACCCAGGGCCTCAAGGAGTTGGCACCTATGATGGGGCTGGACTCAAGTAGCAAGTTCTGCTAGCAGAAGCCTAGGCTTTCCCCTCCATCTCCTCCTTCCTGTGCACCCCTCAAAAATGGCTCAGGGTAGGAGGTGGAAGAACCCGCAGAACAGCACACAAGACGACGAGAGGGAGCAATATTCCATCTGTCAAATCAGGGGACAGCAGTCTTTTTCAGCAGGGGGCCAGTCCACTGTCCCTCAGACCTTGTGGGGGGCCGGACTATATTTTGGGGAAGGGGGAAAAAAGAACGAATTCCTATGCCCCACAAATAACCCAGAGATGCATTTTAAATAAAAGCACACATTCTACTCATGTAAAAACACGCTGATTCCCGGACTGTCCACGGGCCAGATTTAGAAGGCGATTGGGCTGGATCCGGTCCCCAGGCCTTAGTTTGCCTACCCATGGTCAAACTGAAGTGCTTGCCCTGATGGACTGACAGCTGCTGGATGGATCCCCAAACCAACAGATTTTTAGGTTCTGCATTCTTCTTGCCTCACCTTGCTGCTTCAGCTTCCCAAAGCTTCGGACAATCTCATGAACGACAGCCGCTCCGCTCTGCGGGTCAATCCCACCAAAGACCCAAGAGTCTCGGTGGCCACCTAGGATAACGTACCTGTCTGGATCAATGGAAATGGGGATTAATTTCTAAATGGAGGCAATCAATCACGACGAGAGTTCTACTTAAGGGCCCATCTGAGGATAATCTGGAGCTAGAGATGAGAGGATCTGACCATTTTGGTCTCCCTTTCTCATCCTTCCAATCTTCAGTTCCGTTCCCACATCAGTTTGCAATTTGATTTAAAAAGTCCTCATGAAAATCCACCAGCATTTTAGTGTCACATTCCCCTAGTGTACATTTCTATATGCCGTTTTGTCTGATATACATTTTTGCAGAGACATTGCCCCTAATAAATTGCATTTTTAGGCTATTTTCAGTAATAAATGCATTTAAACCAGTGTTTTTCAACCGCTGTTCTGCGGCACACTAGTGTGCCGTGAGATGTTGCCTGGTGTGCCGTGGGAAAAATTGAAAAATTCGAAAGATTTAAAAAAGTCATTAGCGCCGGTCAGGAGGACGGCGCAAACTTCCGGTGAAGGCCAGACTCGCGCGTGAGTTTGCAGCTCTATGACCGCGCAGCGGGGCGGCCGCTCTGCCTCTCTATGGCACCTCTATGGTCGAAACAGCGGAGAAAAGAACGCAGAGAGACGTTAACGGGCAGGGGCGGAGCTCCCCTCGGCCTTCGGTGCCTGAGGCGAGTCGTGGCGAAGCTGCCGGCCAGGCGAGTCCAGGTGAGGAGAAGGCGCTGGGCGTAGGGCGCGTGGGTCTGGGTCGGCTGCTGAGGGATTGAGAGTCTGCGAGGGGGGGGCAGCTCGCCGCTACAGCCGCCTTGCCTCTGTATGAGGATTAGCGCAGCCGTCTTGCGTGGCTCTTTCTCGAGCGCAAGGGGAGCGCTGCTGTGTGGGGAAAGAGTTTAGGCAAGTTCACGGCACCGGGTGAGTCACGCTTTGGACCCGGCAGCGCGGCCTCTCCTTTCCCGCGAGGACAGGCTGGCCTGGGGCGTGAGGGAGCAGCAGGTTCCGAAATAGGTGGCGAGCCTCTTGGGTGCCTCTTCCAAGCCGCGGGGAAGAGACCGGCCGGGTTCCTCTCGCCTCCACCGCGGCGAGCATCGCCGTTGCCTTTCCTCGCGCCTTGGAGGGGGAGCAAATCAGCAGGTGGAGAAAGGGAAAGGGAGCTTCAGCTGCAATCCTTTCTGAGGAGCCCAGACAAACAGACTGACAGAGAGAGAGAGAGAGAGAAGCCAACTGGGCATCCCTCTGTAGAGGTGTCTCGTTTAGGCAGGTTGCTGCCAGTCTTGAATGTGTGGAGAGCTGTTTCCCTTTTTTCAGTAGCCTGCCTTGACGGACACTTTTCTGAAATGGGCTTCAGAGGCCCTTTATGAAGTTGACCTAAGTCAGTGATGGCTAACCTTGACACTCCAGATGTTTTGGGACTACAAATGGTGGTGTGCCTCGTGATTTTTTTCATGAAACAAGTGTGCCTTTGCCCAAAAAAGGTTGAAAAACACTGATTTAAACGCACACTTCACCCCAGTATGTGCCTTTTTTTTTGTAGCACATTTTTCTGTAGCTGGATAAGTGTGCTCCAACTTGGAGGTGTGTGGATTTTGAAGGACAGCTGGTCTTTGGTTCCATGATGGAAGGAGGAATAGTAGGATAAAAACAAATAAATAGAACTGGTTTTGACTAGACAGCCTTGCAGGGCTCAAGACCTCGATATCTTTCAGAACATATCTTCAGAACATACCTACCCAGACCCTTCAATCTGAGGTCCCTCTTCCACCTCTGAGGAAAGTTTAAAGGGTGCTGACAAGGGAGGGGGGTCCTTTTCAGCTGTGGTTCCCTGCATGTCTAATGCTGTCCCCAAAAAGGCACTAACCAGGCGCCATCATTAATTTCCTTCAGCATCTTCTAGCAAGCATCTGATGGATTATGACAATTATGCTGTCTATGATAGTACTCTTTTGCCACGGAAGTTTTTACTGTTGTTTCGCAGGATTTTTTTTATAGGTTATTGCATGGCATGTGTTATTTCCCCCCAGCTTTTCTATGCTCTTAAAGTTACTTTAAGGCTTTTTACATGAACGCCTTGTGAGTCGAGCGTTTTGACTCGAGTGTTCCGGTTTGCAAACTTTTTTTTGGAAGCCGAGCGGCTGACGCGGCTTCCGATTGAGCGCAGGAAGCTCCTGCAGCCAATTGGAAGCCATGCCTTGGTTTCCGAACGTTTTCGGAAGTCTAATGGACTTCCGGAACAGATTCCATTCGAGAACCAAAGTATGACTACTATATTAGGAAAAAATTATTATTAAAATAGGAGTCAGATCATTGGTCCGTCTAGTCTGGAGGACTGGCTAAATTTGAAGGACTTCCTGGATTTCAGGTGAAAGCCTTTCTCAGCTCTACACAGGGATGCCAGGGGCATTTATCATACAAACCATGCATTCTACCTCTGAACTACAACCCTTCCGCTGGCTTGATCCCACAGAGAACGTGAGCAAGGGAATGGCATTACCTGGCTCTGTTGCACCTTGGAGAGTACCGATCACATTGTAAATTCTTCTTACTTCTTTGATGCTGTGGACATGCATTTTGACTTTGCTAATGCAAGTGCAATATATATAAAAAAATCAAGTGTTAAACGTCAGGTTAAGAAATAAATGCATGCTTTAGACTTTAAAGTCAGAACGGATTAGGGATGAAATTCTGCATAGTTATAAAAGGTAAAGGTAAAGGGACCCCTGACCATTAGGTCCAGTCGTGTCCGACTCTGGGGTTGCGGCGCTCATCTCGCTTTATTGGCCGAGAGCCGGCATACAGCTTCCGGGTCATGTGGCCAGCATGACAAAGTCACTTTTTAGTGGTTCTTGAGTTTATATGTAAGCTGCCTTGAGTCCCGTTAGGGAAAAGGTGGAGTATAAGTACCAGTAAATAAATAAAGTTCAGGTAGGCTCATACAAGTACTCTTAAGGAGGGATCTTCGTCTGGTCTCAAACAAAGAGGATTGACAGACAGACAGCCTACATTAGAAGAAGAAGAAGAAGACCCTATAAAGGTCCAGCAACAGAAATTAAGACTGGGGGGGGGGGGTTGTAGTCAGCTGATTTAAGAAGAAGCAGCATTTGGATTTGATATCCCGCTTTATCACTACCCAAAGGAGTCTCAAAGCGGCTAACATTCTCCTTCCCCTTCCTGCCCCACAACAAACACTATGTGAGGTGAGTGGGGCAGAGAGACTTCAAAGAAGTGTGACTAGCCCAAGGTCACCCAGCAGCTGCATGTGGAGGAGCGGAGACTCGAACCTGGTTCACCAGATTACGAGTCTACCGCTCTTAACCACTACACCACACTGGCTCTCATTACTCTAACCAACTAAACCTTTCTTATTCAGTGCAGGTTCTATGGCTCCATTTTCCTATTGACCATTTACTCAACATCACAAGATTATATTCTCCTCCCACCTTTTTGAAGAACTTCCTATGAAGCCTGGCCCAACGTTGTAAGGCACAGAGAGGTTTCCCTTCCAGCTGTCATCTGGTGGGGGTGGTCCTCCCATGTCCCTGTTGGAAAAAAAGATAACATTACAGTTGGCATCCACCTGAGAAAGAAGTAGGAGCAATTGTGTGTTCCTCCTTACAAAAATTCCAAAACTGAAGTAACTTCTGGCATGTAGGCTTCCAGAATATTTTTCCCAAGTCCTTCTTCCAGAGCTTCCATTTAGTAGCTGTGAAACCCCAAAGGCTAATGATTGGCAAATAAAACCGGGAAGGCAAAAAGACTTCAGGCATAACCAAGCTTTCAAACTCGGTCACGGGTTGTTTTGTCTTTCGGTCTGGAAGATCGCTTGCCAGCTGAGTTGCCATAGGGTGGGAGACCTTGTTTCCTAGAATGCCTTCGGCTAGACATGGGTGATCCACTAGGAAGACCCACCTGCTGCAGAAGGATCAAGAGAGAAGAGGAAAACCCAATCTTACCAGCGACCGTAAGGAACACAAGAACTTAAGACAGGCATGGCCAAAGTTGGCCCTCCAGCTGTTTTGGTACTACAACTCCCATAATCCCTAGCTAACAGGACCAGTGGTCAGGGATGATGGGAATTGTAGTCCCAAAACAGCTGGAGGGGCAACTTTGGCCATGCCTGACTTAAGAAGAGATTTCCTGGATCAATCCAAATCCCCATCTATTCCGGTATCATGTACTCACAGCGACTGACCACATGGGAAGCCTGCAAGCAGGACCTGAATTCACTCTATTTGTGATTTCCAGCAACTGGCATTCAGAGATATACCGTACTGCTTCCAACAGCGGATGTGAAACACAGTCACCATGGGATGTAGCCACTGAAAGTCTTACCTTCCATGAATTTGTCTAACCCTCTTACAAAACCCTCTAAGTTGGTGGCCATCGGTACTTCTTGGGAGAGTGAAAGGAGGCAGTTTTGGAGGCATGGGGAACCTGAGAAACAAGACCCTAGGAACCTCCAACACAGATTACTACAATGTACTCCTTGTGGAGCTGCCCTTGAAGATAGTTCCCAAGCCATAGAACAGTGCATTGTTTTTCCCTTATTATTTTTTTAAGGAAAATCTGGAATGCAAAAGTCTGTAATGCAGAAATGAGCAAGGCAAAAGAAAAAGAAAGAAAAAGACCTGAAATGAAAAAGTAACTTTACGATTCCTGTATAGATACAGTTTCCATATAAAGGAGGAGAAAACGAAGAAAATAACATAGGATTACAGCAAACACACAAAAAGCTATATGGTTGAACATCATCTGTTCCAGTACAATAATAACCACTGGCCATTTTCCAATGAAACGTTTACTTCCTTTGCCTGCCTTCTCTATATTTAATACTGTCAGTCATTTTCAACATAAATCCTGCTTTCATGGCCTATATCCTGCTCAATGAATCTCTGATTAATAGAGGGTACTTTTTGTCTGTACTTATGGCTGATTGCTTATCTACGTACAGCAGTTGGCCAGGATGGCAATCATTTCTCCATCTCCATCCAATACTTCACTTTTAAGATTGCCAAACAAGATAACTATCAGAACAGAAGTTAATCAATATCCTTTCATTTTCTTGACATTGCTTCCTTTAAAAAAAATAAAAAAAATACTAGCACACTTCCTCAAAATAAGTACCAAGTCAGCTCTTACACCTCGATATATCCAATATTTATCTTCAACTTCTGGAAATAGGTAGCTCATTCTTTTAGATAACAACTCAACAAGAGCTTTTTTCAAGACAAAGACGTGGAGTTTTGGAAGGGACCAGCCACCAAACTCATTTCCATGTTTCATCAGAAATCCTCCCTCAGAAATCCCACTTCCATTTATTTTATTAAGGGTTGTGTGTGTACTTCTGATTCTGCCATAATTTTACACATTTCCTTAAGAAAATTCTTCTAGCACAGAATGGAGCATCACAGAATGGACTTGGCCTCACAAAGAACATGTCTCACCAGTCTTAAAATATTTGCACTCCTTCCCTATTAACGCCCAGACTCAAGGTACTTTCCCCTCTCTTTAACGGCCCAGGATCTTCATATCTAAGGGGGGAAACTTCTCTTTTTCACCTCCCCATTTCCTCACACCATCAAATAAGGCCTTGATCCAAATTTAGTAGTGTTCCGTTGTCAGAACTGCTAAGGCAGTGTGGTGTAGTGGTTAAGAGCGGTAGACTCGTAATCTGGGGAACCGGGTTCGCGCCTCAGCTCCTCCACATGCAGCTGCTGGGTGACCTTGGGCTAGTCCAGTGATGGCTAACCTTGACACTCCAGATGTTTTGGAACTACAACTCCCATCATCCCTGACCACTGGTCCTGTTAGCTAGGGATGATGGGAGTTGTAGTTCCAAAACATCTGGAGTGTCAAGGTTAGCCATCAATGGGCTAGTCACACTTCTCTGAAGTCTCTCAGCCCCACTCACCTCACAGAGTGTTTGTTGTGGGGGAGGAAGGGAAAGGAGATTGTTGGCCGCTTTGAGACTCCTTAAAGGCAGTGAAAGGCAGGATATCCAGTCCAAACTCCTCCTCCTCCTCCTCTTCTTCTTCTTCTGTGGCGCCACTCAGATGGCGAGTTCTCCCCAAAGGGATAAATTGCCCTCCCTGTTTATGCCCTTCTGTGCCATAAGCAACATTAGACCATAAAAAGGTTCCTTCCAACTTGGATTCTATGGCAACATAACCCAATGCATGTCTAAGTGAGAAATAAATCCCACTGTTGTCAATGTGGTTTGCTTCCTAACAAGGAGGTTTAGCATTATAGCTTAATCTGGGACAGGGGGCAGTGCCTAGGGTGGAGTTGCAGAAAAGGGGCCGGGAGTTACACAATGAACCACATACTTCAAGAACCCCAGACTTGCCGCAGTGATAATCAAGTTCACGATCCATTTAGGAAAAGAGGGGGATGTGTTCTTTGAAAATATATTTGAGGACTTCATCTCCGAAGCTGCTAGGACAGCTCAGTCGGTATAGCATGAGACTCTTCATCTTAAAATCATGATCGCCATGCATTGCAGGGGGTTGGACTAGATGACTCTTGGGGTCCCTTCCAACTCTACAATTCTATGATTCTATGACCTTTTTGTTCGCTGTGTTAAGCACTGGTTTCCTCGCCCGCCCCTTGACTTTCTCTCTTTTTGGCTCAAAGTTTCTGCCTTTGTAAGACAAGGGAAAGTGGGGAAAGGCTGAAAAACATGTACCAGCACAGAGTGTTCTTTTAATGTTTTTTTTAAAAAGAATGATCTCTCTTATAACTAATTGTTGTAACACAAGAACTCTTTAAGTATAGTGCAGATAAGTCTCTTTCCCATCAGCTTCCTTGATGCTTGAAGTGAAATAGTTTTTTTTGAAAGCCGTTTCCCTGTTTTCTGTCCATCCTCCTCCCTCCCTGTTAATTTTCCTACAATTTGTAATTATTTGTTGCCCCACATATCCTCAGATAGACGCCTCCAACGTCAAGGAACAAGTCTCGGCCTGGGAACTGTAACCCCGGCTGGCTTTGTCAGCCACTGTGGGTAGACGCACAAGTTAACCTTTTGCTCAAAACTGGACGTTTAGGATTTTAATTAGCGTTAGCTCACTCAAGATTGACGTCTTGGAGCTAAGCCATGCTCTGGAATCTCAATGGCTCTGCTCTGAGCCCTTTCAAAAATAAACAAGTCACTTGGGTATATTTGGGTTCTACCTCGTCAGTGACGAATGCAGGGCTTATCAGTGAATCAAGGGTGCGATGTTTGTTTAACCAACTAGCCTGACCCCTTTTTTTAGTGCTAGGGAAAGTGATAGTCTGTTGAGAAATGGAAAGCTTTGCCAGCCTGCATATTTATGCTTTCACAGCACTGCAGATCTTACCCCCAACCCAAAATCAGGCTCTGCAAGCAGACAAGTGGCAAGACAAGTACAGAAATCACAGTTGATTGAGTCAAGAGAAAACACAGCAGTGCATTAGGCCAATAATAATAATAATAATAATAATAATAATAATAATAATTTATTATTTATACTCCTCCCATCTGGCTGGGCTTCCCCAGCCACTCTGGGCAGCTTCCAACAAAATATTAAAAAATATTTAAAAAATAGTTATTAAAAATATCTACTTGCACTGGCGTGCTTTTGAACTGCTAGGTTGGCAGGAGCTGGGACAGAGCAAAGGGAGCTCACCCCGTCATGCAGATTTGAACCGCCGACCGTCTGATCGGCAAGCCCAAGAGGCTCAGTGGTTTATGTATCAGATATGTTTCACCACTGTGGAAGGGCAATAACTTTGCCTACCTGAAAGCAATATAAGGGGGGGGAGGGGAGGCACACAATTGTAAATAGGCTGTAAGGTCCTTTGCCATTTTTTATACAGTGGTCCCTCGACTTACGAATTTAATCCGTTCTGAATGGACTTTCGTAGGTCGAAATAAATCGTAAGTCGAGTCCCCATAGGAATGCATTGGGAGAAAAATATCCGGAAAAATTCGTAAGTCGAAAAAACCCGCATCTAAACTTCGTAAGTCAAGGAAACTGCATATAAAACGGCAACGATTTCCATTCGGAAGTAAAAAAAAATCGTAGGCGTGCGGCCACTTTTTTCACTCGTAAGTCGAAAAATACGGAAGTCGGGTCATTCGTAAGTCGAGGAACCACTGTATAGACTTCGGGAGTAAACACCAGTGGTGTGGCGCATCTGTTGATGCCCGGGCTGGGTGGGAGCAAGGTGCGGACGGTGAACGAAACCCACCATGCTGGCCCACAAAGCTGATTGTGGAATCGACTAAACCTGTAAATGTTAACCACCAGGTGTGCTTACCTCAGCAACATCTCAGCATCATGGTAACCAATAGGGTGGACAGGAATGTTCAATTGGGCTGTCGCCTGGGCTTCATCGTAGCGGTAGGTGTACTCTGGGTCAAGGGGGGAGGGGAATATTGAAAATAATAATTACAGCATTGCTCACTTATTAATTAATTAATTAAGTAATTAATTAATTAAGTTTCCAAGGCAAGTATGCAGAAAGTCATCAGAGAGATGCTTATGCAACAATGGTAAGTACAGATATATTAAACGAAAGCATAATTTTGGAGGACCGTATTTCTTTTTTAGGTTCAGGTAAGGATGAAAAAGTCCCACAAAGTTGCATAAAATTGTTCTACTGGTTCTTTGCCTTCCGTCACATGAATCCCATGAGTTATCTTTTCAGCAATTCCAAGGTTCCATAAGTTCTTATGCCAAGAGGCAAATCATTTAAGCTCTTCCATTTTTTTTTGGTGTGCAATAGAAAGTCTGGCAGCTACCAGAAACCAAGTTAGCAGTTCCTTTGAAGAGAAGTGTTTTGGAGTATCACCCCAGGTATTTAATTAAAATATTGCTTATTTACGAAGGGCTTCAAACTCCTTGCCAGCCAAGTTAAAAGCAATAAACCCTGCCTGCAGGTTTGTCACATAAAAGAAACCACTCAATGGCAGATGGTTTGGTACTGCCAATATAATTTGTTTACTGTGCTCCAACTTCATGCCATGCATTCCCAAAATTGGCCTTGGTGCCAGAGATAGGTTTCTAAAAAGTGCTGTGCCAAACCCTGTCTCATAATTTCTCAAAACCCTTGTTCCCCTGTGAAAGGCATTTCCACTTTTTCTGCCTCTTTCACAGAGCCCTTTAGAGTTTCAGTGGGTGCAGGGTTGGGCTAATTTTATCAAAGTGAGGTGGTCATGGGGGGCCCATGCGTTTTTGTTCCCACTAAAAATATTTCTCCAGCATTCTGCAGTCCAGCCGGTTCCTTGCGCTTCCTAATCTGGAGAAAAAGCCCCCACAAGCAAGGATCTCTGCACTGAAGCTGGTGCATGATGGGAAAGGAAAAGGAGGGGCAACGTTTCCGAGCACAATTCCCAGTATGTTTCCAAGCACAATTCAAAGTGTTGGTGCTGACCTTTAAAGCCCTAAACGGCCTCGTATCCCTGAAGGAGCATCTCCACCCCCACCGTTCAGCCCGGACACTGAGATCCAGCGCCGAGGGCCTTCTGGCGGTTCCCTCACTGCGAGAAGCAAAGCTACAGGGAACCAGGCAAAGGGCCTTCTCGGTAGTGGCGCCCGCCTGTGGAACGCCCTCCCATCAGAGGTCAAAGCGATAAACAACTACATGACCTTTAGAAAATACTTGAAGGCAGCCCTGTTTAGGGAAGTTTTTAATCTGTGATATTTTAATGTATTTCAATATTTGTTGGAAGCCGCCCAGAGTGGCTGGGGAGACCCGGCTAGATGGGCGGGGTACAAATAATAAATTTATTATTATTATTATTATTATTATTATTATTATTATTATTATTATTATTATAACTGCTGATGCAGATCTTATTGCAACAACATCTGGCGGGCCAAATCTTCCCCATCCCTCTTCTAGAGAGCCCTGGCTTCCTCTACCACTGCATTCCTCTCTCTCTCTCTCTCTCTCTCTCTCTCTCTAATTTTCTTTTTTTACAATTTAGAATACTCATTTAAACATCGTTAAAATATTAGTGACTTCCCTAATATCTATCAAAGCTTATTTACACTGTTGAATTTATCTTAATGCTGCCAACGTTTTCAAGTGTAACACAATTTCCCTCCATATATTCAATAAGCATTTCCCAATCTTTATTCTTGTTCTCTTATTCCATATGTTAAGTCTGCAAGCTGCACATATTCGGTCAGTTTAAGTTGCCCTTCTTCAGTAGTTGGGACCTTGCTCGTTTTCCATTTTTGGGCTAACAAAACAAGGGCTGCAGTAGTGGCATACATAAACAAACCTTTCTGAGGAATTAGCAGAGGGGGGGAACATTCCCAAATTTTCCCAAGCAGAGGAAACACTGCTAATCCAGTTTAAATCTGGGATATAGAAGTGTGATTATAATCCGCAATCTCCACTATCCTTTCAAACATATATCATCTTATGGCATTGACTTGCCGTTTTCCCCAACCTCTGGTTAACCACATTTCAGAATGTATCCGTCTAATGCAATGGGGGAATGCAAAATAATTATGGAACTCGCCGAACTGACAGCAAGACTGCGTGAACAGAGGGAGGATGTGGTGCAAGAAGATTGGAAGAAATTTAAAATGTATTAAAAAAAAATATTGTAATATGGAAAGTATTTGAAAATCTAGGGTATAAGCTAGAGTTTACCGGATTAAAATTGGGACTGAAAAATATCTTCGAGGTTAAAAAAAAAGGGTAACATAATGATTAAATGGATAAATGGATAACAAAAGGTTAGATAAAAGGTTAAATTTGAAGATGAACTTGCCTGAAAATAAGAGTTAGATGTGAAACCAGGAAGGGAGGATAGGGGGAAGTGCCAACAAGATGTTAAGGAAAATAGGTGAAAAATGATATACTTTATTGTTGTGTTTATATGTTTATGTTATGTTTTTCTTTTGTAGTTTATGTGCTTGTTTTGTTTTATATGATAAAATGAATAAAACTATTATAAAAAAACAAAAAACAAAATAAAGCTGTGCGATTTTCAGTCTCCTTCACCTTTGGCGGGATAGCCTGGCGTGAGGGGGTCCCCAGCGCCATCCAGAATCAGGACATTCCCACGCTGAGCTCCACCTCCGGGAAGATTCCACCCTACTGGGTAAGGGTCTACTCCAGGGGCGCAAGAGTCAGCTGGGTCGGAGTATAAAATGACTCCCTTGGCTCCAGCAGCGGCAGCATTCTTCACCTGGTGGTGGGGAATCACATTGACGCTGCAGTTAGTTTGCTCCTTCATGCAAAGGTGAGAGGTTGCCTCCATATGGCACAGTCTGGTAGTTGCCAGAGATGGCCAAGTCTGTATCTATGGACACAGCCAGACACTATAGCAGCCAATGGGGACATCCCACCCCCCACCCCCCAGTTTGTGGGCGGCATTCCCTAATATGCTGCCTTCAAAGTTTGATGGTGTCAGCAGTCCCTAGGGATGGATGAATCCCTCACTTTCAATTTATCCCAGTTTCCAGCCTTATGTTAGTTCTCCACTGTTCTGGATCAGTTTGTTTCTTTTTTTAAAAAATGCTCATGAAAATTCACCAACATGTTAGTGCTTCATATACAAATGCAGTTTTGCCTGAAGTGCACGGCAAGCCATTTCCCCTAATACCGTATTGGCCCAAATATAAGCCACACTTATATTTTTTTTCCCAAATTCCGACTGTGAAAAGTTAAAGTGCGGCTTATATTTGGAGCCGGGCACCAGCGCTGGCTTGAGGAGCGGGGCGCCGAATGCCCCCGTCCCCAATTCAGGGTGGTAGTGCCGGGAGGTGGGTTGCATCCCATCCGCAAATACCGGGTAAGCCTGCGGTTTATTTGCGGGTGCAGCTTATAGTCGGGCCAATATGGTATGCTGCAGTTCATGCTATTTATATATTTTTTCATATTTTTTATGTACACATCCCCCCTCCCCAGTACCGGTATATCACTTTTGTACACTTTATTTGGTTGGAGGACTGCATCGCAAAATTCAGATCACCGCGTTCCACTTTTGCACACTGTTTTAGGTGGTGCATATCCGGTAGGTTTGCATTGAAATTCTAACTGAATGGAATTTCTATCCCATCCCCTCCAGATCCCAGTGCTGAAGTAAGAGTCCACTGCCGAGCCACTTGGCTTCTATAGGCAGGTGGAGAGTCCGCTTCTTGTTGTTCACTTCGGGCAACAAAATGTATTGGACCAGCTCTGTAGACCTCCCCAAACTTCTGCGGCTTAGGACCCTCGTACTTACAGGACCGCCTCTCCTGGTATGTCCCGCAGAGGACCCTAAGGTCCATTAATAATAATAGCTTAAGGGTCCCGGGCCCTAAAGCCAGATTATCCTCCACAAGGGCCAGGGCCTTTTCAGTGATGGCTCCGACCTGGTGGAATGCTCTGTCCCACGAGACTAGGGCCCTGCAGGACTTGATCTCCTTCCGCAGGGCCTGTAAGACAATGCGATTCCGCAGGGCCTGATCCTCCATTCCTTTTCCCCCTTCCCTTTTTCTATGAAGAAACCCTTCTGGGACCCCACATTTAAATTCTCCCCTGGTCTCCTTGCTGGCCCTTGCAGGACTAATTTGGCCAGCTAGCCCTGGCGATGCTACATTTATGTTCAATTTATGCTGTTTTTAAAGTCATTTTTAATCAATGTTTTATATTTGTTGTTAGCCGCCCCGAGCCCGGTTTTTAAATCGGGAAGGGCGGGGTATAAATAAATTATGATGATGATGATGATGATGATGATGATGATGATGATGCCAACCAGGACTGAAGTTGTTAGGAAATCATGAGCTCCAACACTAAAGAAGCAACCCTATGCATGAGATGCTGGTGTAAGTTAGGCTGATGTAAAATTACAGCAGGTCCAAACCCTGTTCAGCAGCGGGGTTACTGCTCTGCCAAAGCCTGGCAGTCAGATAAGAAGCCTTTTAAAATAGTATTCTGTGCTGAGTTGCCAGGATACAGCCTAAGCCCCTGCCCTCGCTGGTCCCACCCACATAGCTCCCCCCAGAACACCTCTTTTTGGGGGACTGGCATTTGTTCAGTCAGCTTTGGCTTAGCTGGCTGAGCCCTGGCTAAGCCGGGATCAGCAAGCTACACCGGCGTGTCATTGGTTGAACTGAGGTTGGAGACTTAATGCTGGCAGAGCCAGGAATCAGCTGCCTGAGCTGGAAATCGGCTGCATCCTAAACTATTTATCATGGGGAATCTGGACATAGGATTGCCCCCAAAGCCTGGAGTCCCCCAATGTGGTACTGGCGGGCACCATAGCATCCTTGCTGCCTCTAAAGGTTCCCTGGCCCTCTCATTTTTTATCTTAAACATTAATGTCAGTTTGGGAGGTGTTTTTTGTTTGCTTGTTGTGGGAATGCTTTGTGGGCTCTGTTTCTGTTCAAAGGGGTGCAAGGTTTTGTTGTGCAGTGGTACCTTGATTCCCGGACGGCTCAGTTGCAGAACAAATCGGTTCCCGAACGCCGCAAACTCGGAAGTGTTCCGGTTTGCAAACATTTTTCAGAAGCCAAACATCCGGTGTGGCTTCCACTTGACTGTAGGAAGCTCCTGCAGCCAATTGGAAGCTGCATCTTGGTTTTCGAATGGTTTCGGAAGTCGAACGGACTCCTGGAACGGATTAAGTTCGAGAACCAAGGCACCACTATACAGGTGAAACTCGAAAAATTAGAATATTGTGGAAAAGTCCATTTATGTAAGCAACTGTTTTCATTAGCTACTGGAGTTTAATATATGAGATAGACTCATGACATGCAAAGCAAGATATGTCAAGCCTTTGTTTGTTATAATTGTGATGATTATGGCGTACAGCTGATGAAAACCCCAAAGTTGAAATTGTTAAGTTGGGGTTCTCATCAGCTGTACGCCATAATAATCACAATTATAACAAATAAAGGCTTGACATATCTCGCTTGGCATGTCATGAGTCTATCTCATATATTAGTTTCACCTTTTAAGTTGAATTACTGAAAGAAATGACCCTTTCCACGATATTCTAATTTTTTGAGTTTCACCTGTACTTGTTCTACTGGTTTTGAAGTGTGTGCAGCTGTTTTGCCTGCTATTTTAGAGAGAGTGGTTTTTTTTTGAGAATTGCCCATTTTCCTTCTGTGAAATGGGTATGTTGGGGGGGCATGATCAAAGTGCCCCCAGGCCCTTCCTCTATGCTAAGATCCCTCCTTCACAGTTGTTGTTTTAACCTGAAAAAATATCCAAATATCACACATCAATATTAAGTTACTCTCCGTAAGATTCTGCCTTCGTAGTTGTCGTTTTAACAATATAAATGCCACTCTCACATTTGGGCAAATTCTGTCTGTGTGCCAAAGCATCCCCTACACACTGAGATGGGATATAATCATCATTACCTTGTTTCCTCTGAAGATTTTCCCATATCTGGCAATGGCAATTTTCCCAGAGCAATTAATTCCGAGCTCTCGCTCTAACCTTTGGAAATCCTCTATGCTTCCATAGTTCACGTAAACCAGATCTCCCTGGGGTATAAGAACACCAGAATGTAAGAAGAGCCTGCTCGATAGCAGAAGTTTAGTGCTCAATTCTGTATTACTTGCACAGATCAGAAGGTCAGCGGTTCGAATCCCCGTGACGGAATGAGCTCCCGTTGTTCTCTCCCAGCTTCTGCCCACCTAGCAGTTCGAAAGCACACCGGTGCAAGTAGATAAATAGGTACACTGTGGCAGGAAGGTAAACAGTGTTTCTGTGCACTCTGGCACTCGGCACAGTGTCCCGTTGCCCCCACTCTCTACTGATATATTGCTCAGCTTCTCCCTCCCTTCTGGTTGCTTAGCTACTATCTCATAGCTGGATAGCTCCTCTCGCAACTGAGCAGCTTCTGTTTGCCTGTCTCTCTGCTTCTGGAAATGCTGGAAGCAGGGGGAGGGCAAATATTCCCCCTCCTCTTCTGTTAGGAGCTGACCTCCCTGTGATTGCATTCCCCAATCTTCCGATTCAGACCAGCCTCTGACACTCAGGTTAGGAGGACCACATGTGGCTCTCCAGGCCTCTCTATCTGGCCTCCAGAATCTTCCCCAGACCACACCCCTCGCTGCCCTGGCTGCACACCCTCCTTGAGAGTATCTGCCTACTTGGAATATGTCCTTGAGATCTGACCATGCCACCTGCTTGTCTGGGTGGAGGATAGAGTGTGTGTATGTGTAGGAACTATCTTACTGCTGCACTAAAGTAAATAATTTGCATCAGATGCTCCGCCTACTCTTGCCTCTGGCCCCGCCCAACTCTGGTATGTGGTCCCCAGAAGGTCGCGCACAAGGGAAAGTGACACTGGATCTGAAAAGGGATCACCACTCCTGATCCAGAGAGAGAGGGTCATTCGCCTAACCGAAGGGCACATTCACACAACCCATTACCCCATATCAGTCCTTACCTCTGGCATGCCCTGAGCAGAGAAAGCACTGTAGGGTGGAACAACGTCTTCAATGTGTGTATACCCCGGAGGGAGAGGCTCAGATAATGAGGTGTTGAAAAGCTGGGCAGTTAAGAGGGAACAGAAGAGGAGGCAGAATATTAAGATCAGGTTTAGACTAATTTCATATAATTGTTTCCCCCCCAGGATTAATATTTTAATTGCAAAGGTTTCAAATATAAAGAAATAAAGTGATGCATGGGAAAAGAGAAAAGAAAAAATAAAAAGGCTCCAAAGAAGAAGCAGTATACGAATATATACAATATATGGAAAACACCCTAGTCCATACATCCTTATATGAATTTGATATTCTTATCCTAAGACATATGTAAATATTAATAGCCTACTACATTTTGTATAGGGACGCGGGTGGCGCTGTGGTCTAAACCACAGAGCCTAGGGCTTGCCGATCAGAAGGTCGGCGGTTCGAATCCCCGCGACGGGGTGAGCTCCCGTTGCTTGGTCCCTGCTCCTGCCAACCTAGCAGTCCGAAAGCATGTCAAAGTGCAAGTAGATAAATAGGTATCGCTCCGGCGGGAAGGTAAACGGCATTTCCGTGCGCTGCTCTGGTTCGCCAGAAGCGGCTTAGTCATGCTGGCCACATGACCCGGAAGCTGTCTGCAGACAAACGCTGGCTCCCTTGGCCTATAACTGATTGTTTTGTATGTTTTGTTGTGATTTTATGGGTGTTAGCCGCTCTGAGCCCGGTCTTGGCTGGGAAGGGCGGGGTAGAAATAAAAAATTATTATTATTATTATTATTATTATTATTATTATTATTATTATTATTACTACTATAAAGCGAGATGAGTGCCGCAACCCCAGAGTCGTCCGCAAATGGACCTAACGGTCAGGGGTACCTTTACCTTTTACATTTTGTATAAGCTCATCCCAAATATTGCCAAGTCTATGTCTGTAAGCAGTCCATTCATAGGTTGTTATCGTTATCATGTTGTCAATCCATTTGTTAAATTTCATAGAACTGTGGAGTTGGAAAGGACCCAAAAGGTTTCCCTCTGGTCCAACTGTATGCAATGCAGGAATCGCAGTTAATGTCCTGCATTGCATTCATGTTAGAGCTGCAGGTGGCATCTAAGAATAGGTCCCCAAATCAGCTCGGGGCACCACAACTGTAAGCAAACAACCTACCCTGTTTCCCCTATTTTAAGATGTAGTCATAAAATAAGCCATAGCGGGATTTTTTCACATTTGCAAAATATAAGCCGTACCCCGAAAATAAGCCATAGTGATAGGCACAGTCCTGGAGGATGCCAAAAGCCCCCACAAAGCCCTTGGAGACCCCCCTTGCCGCACCAAGCAGCATCTGCCCTCCAGAGCCGGTGGGGATGGCGGAGGGGATGGGAGCTTTGAAAGCAAAGGAGAGTCTGCTGGACTGCATCCTCTCTTTCTCTCCCCGCGCTCACCAGGCCCCTCCGGAGAATGCCCTCCTCCCCTCTTGCCGAGGGGAGAGCCGGAGACTGGTCGGCTGCGAGGCGCAGAGCAGGCAACTCACCCGTTGTCGCCTCAGCGGCCCCACCGCCGGCTTGGAGGAGAGAGATTGAGAGAGAGAGAGAGAGAGCAGCCCTTCAGAGGAGCACCCTCCCTCCCTCCCTCGCCAACCGCCACTCCCTCCCCTCGGAACATCCCAGGGCCAGGGAGAGAGGGCTGGAAGTCAACGCCAGCGTCACACACACCTCCCTTCCCTCAGACTCTCTCTCACGGTGCTTGGCAGTGGCTGTTGGCCGCCCTTTTCTTTCAGTCAAGGGTCCTGCCCTGCAGGGAGCCAGCGAGAGGTACGCTCAAACAGACGCCTCTCGCCCGAGTCTTGGCCCGTCTGCTCCTCGCCCGCAGGGAGCCAGTGAGCGAGAGGCGCGCTGCTCCTGACTTAAGAAAAATAAGACATCCCCTGAAAATAAGACATACTGTGGTTTTTTGAGGAAAAAAAATATAAGACAGTGTCTTAAAATAGGGGAAACACGGTAGCAGAATGAGAGGAGATGTCGTTAAAAGCTTGAGAAAAGAAAACGTGGTGCGTCCTTCCGTCCCTCCACAATGCACATAGAAAGTAGGCACTTGGGCATATACAGTATATCTGAGGAAAGATTGGGATTCTATGACAAAGAAGTGTCTGTCTTCCTCATTATTAACATTCAGAAGGAATGGGGAAACAGTTCTATTCACCCAGGCATTTGACGGCTGACAGAGACTACCCCGGCATCCTTGAAATCATTACCTGTGAGGGTATGTGACTGAAATTAAAAGCTATAAATATGTTTTCATTTTATTCAATTCGCTTTGTTCTGCTGCCAGTGTGAATTCCTTTTGGGGGAAGGTGGGAAAGCCATTTAAGGAATCGTCACCTCAAAGTGTGGGCAGCTTCACCTGGAGAAAAAATCCCTTCCAGGTATTTTGCTCTTTTCAAAGCTCAGCAGAATTTACCTCTCATAACTGCACGGTTATCTGTTAAACTGAATGTTCTGAAAGGGACAGGGGTGGTTGACTTAAAAAAAAAAAAAGCTAAAGCCAGATGGGGAAATCCATTTTCTCTCCCTCTCCCCTTTACCTCGTGCCCTTGGTCATCCACAATTGAGATGTAGTTGGGATTTGTTTCATTTGGGTAGGACAGCAGAACGTCATAGGAAGCCAGCTGAACCGAATCCAGGCCAAATTCCTTCCACTGGGCCTGTATTTGTTTGGCCAGGCGCAGGTTCTCTGGCGTGCCTGCCAAGTGAGGCAGCCGAGTGAAATTGCTGGGAAAGAGGAGAAGGGTATAATGAATGAAATCACATTTATTTATTTATTCATTGGGATTGTTGCAGTTGTTGGACGTCGGTCCTACCTGTGCAAGCTGTACAAATCGCAGATGGGTGACCACCCTGACCAAAGGTGGGTCACTGACAGGAGCGAGCCAGCAGCAAATCACACCAATCAAGCTGGAGTTAACTCTTTATTAGCAAAACACAGGATCTCTACAAGAGTGCCTGGCCTAATGAGCACAGAAACTGAGGTCTTGCTCCACGGATGTAGCCACGATTTTTTGGGGGGGGGGCAGGACTTTGTTAGGGGGGCAAAACTGATGTGACTGGTTAGTTAGTTAAGTATATATATATATATAATGTAATGTACGGAAGTGAGAGCTGGACCATAAAGAAGGCTGATCGCCAAAGAATTGATGATTTTGAATTATGGTGCTGGAGGAGACTCTTGAGAGTCCCATGGACTGCAAGAAGATCAAACCTATCCATTCTTAAAGAAATCAGCCCTGAGTGCTCACTAGAAGGACAGATCCTGAAGTTGAGGCTCCAGTACTTTGGCCACCTCATGAGAAGAGAAGACTCCCTAGAAAAGACCCTGATGTTGGGAAAGGTTGAGGGCACAAGGAGAAGGGGACGACAGAGGACAAGATGGTTGGACAGTGTTCTCGAAGCTACTAACATGAGTTTGGCCAAACTGCGAGAGACAGTGAAGGATAGGCGTGCCTGGCGTGCTCTGGTCCATGGGGTCACAAAGAGTCGGACACGACTGAACGACTGAACGACTGAACAACAACAACAACAACAACACACACACACACACACACACACACACATATATATTCTGTTTTACAATTTAGAGCATATTTAAATAACCTTAAGATATCAATGACTTCCCTTCTTCTCTTTCCGTGGTTCACTTTGCATAACATAAATTCCTGCATGTTTTACATAAACTAAGCCATTCAGTATTCCATTATTACATCCATCAACACTTATTTACACAGTTGAATTTATCTTAATGCTGCCAATGTTTTCAAGTGTACACAATCTCCCCCCATATATTCAATAAACATTTTCCAATCTTCTTTAAACATATGTTCTCCTTGTTCTCTTATTCTATATGTTAGGTCTGCAAGCTGCACATATTCCATCAGTTTAAGTTGCCATTCTTCTTTAGTTGGGACATCCTATTGTTTTACTTGATCAGGGGGGGCAATTCCCCCCTGCCCCCCGGCTAAGCCCATGTCTTGGCCCCATGAATCAAATGGCTGAGACTAAAGGTCCACAACTTCCTACAGCCAGGTACCGTATGTCTCCTCCTCTCCAGCTTCCCCCCCCCCAGCAATTGGAGACTGCGCATGTGTGTCTCTCTTTGCTTCTCCCGCTTCATGCCTCTGCTGGTTCTGGGAGACCAAATGGGAAGAGAGCTTATCACAGCAGGATGGGGAGACACCAAGGCTTCTTCACAAGCCTGACCCATCTCTGCCTCTTATCAGCCCTCCTCTCCTGCATCAGCTTCTGCCCAGATTCTGTACACTCCTCAATCCCTAGACCCCGTTACCTCTTCAATCACTCAGCTCACACCATCACTATTTCTGTTTCTTTGTTTAAGGCAGCCTTCCCCAACCTCTGGACGATTTGAACTACATTTCCCATCTCTCTCAGCCCTGCAACCGTGCCGGCTGGGGCGGAGGAAAGATTTGATTAATCAAATCGTTAATTATTTCTCTCTCGCAGATTTCTCAACTGCTTTGCGGCCAAAACAAAAGCTACCGACTCAGCGTACAAGAAGTTTAAGGTAAGATAAAATACACAGGATGTACTTCCGGACTATAACCAGCTTAGCACTAACTCCGCCTCCACCTTGTGGGCTCCATTTTGATCGTTTTTAGGTGCTGCAGGTGGGTCTTTTATGACATGGGGTTACCTCGTCTTGAGAACGCACTGAAATATATCCCAAGTGTGTTGGTTGGTTTGGCATGCTTGCTAAAGCCCTAAACGGCCTCGGTCCAGTATACCTGAAGGAGCATCTCCACCCCCATCGTTCAGCCTGGACACTGAGGTCCAGCTCCGAGGGCCTTCTGGCAGTTCCCTCACTGCAAGAAGTGAGGTGGCAGGGAACCAGGCAGAAGGCCTTCTCGGTGGTGGCGCCCGCCCTGTAGAAGGCCCTCCCATCAGATATCAAAGAAATAAACAACTATCGGACTCTTAGAAGACATCTGAAGGCAGCCCTGTTAAGGGAAGCTTTCAATATTTGATGAATTATTGTATTTTAATATTTTGCTGGAAGCCGCCCAGAGTGGCTGGGGAAACCCAGCCAGGTGGGCGGGGTATAAATAATAAATTATTATTATACTAGTAGACGTTAAGCCCGTTAAATTAACGGGCGCTAGAACATCATGGAAAGCGGGGACGGCAAGAACTTGCTGAAGTGCTTGATGTACTTGAGCGCCCCGGCCAGCGCCGAATGGCCCTTCAGCAGGCAGCGCAGGAGGCGCATCGCGGCAGCGGTGGCGGCATTGGCACCAACCAGGCCCCGGCAGGCCAACTCAGCCGCCACTTGTAACGGCCGCTGCCGCTTAGAAGTAAGTCCACGTGAGCGCACACCCGCCGCTTCAACAGCCCGGCCACCCGAAGTCTCTGCGCTCCAATCCCTGTGCCTGTGGGGCACATGTGCAGTTTCGCCTGGTGCCCAAAGTCTCTGCGCTCCAATCCCTGTGTCTGTGGGGCACATGCGCAGTAGGACACAGGGACGGACACAGGGACTGGACGCAGAGACACTTGCACTTTATTACTGTAGATACGAGCTATGCTTTCTGTTTAACTCGGATTTGGTGCACGATGGGCAAGGAGTGAATTAGAACCTGTCTGCATCTCTAAGGATAGATCTACAACTTGGCCTAAAGCAATTCTGGAGATGTAGAGCAGTGTTTCTCAACCAGTGTGCCTCCAGATGTTTTGGGACTACAACTCCCATCATCCCTCGCTAGCAATACTAGTGGTCAGGGATGATGGGAATTGTAGTCCCAAAACATCTGGAGGCACACTGGTTGGGAAACACTGAAGTAGAGCTCTGGTTGGAGGCAGGAATTCACCAGTTGCTGAAAACCACTGGAGGGGACAGTGCTCTTTTGCTCGGATCCTGAATGCGGGTTTCTCACAAGCATCTGGCTGGCCACTTTGAGAACATGATGCTGGACTTAGATGAGCCATTGGCCTGATCCAGCAGGCTTGCCTAAGGTTCTTATGTGCTTAAATAAAAGCTGTGATTGACCAAGCAATTAAACCCTGCTTGTTTATTCTTTTAGTCTTTAAGTGGCATTGTATATTGTATTGTTGGTTTATTGCTATGGCCGATGGCTGACGCAAGTAAAGATTCATTCATTCACCCTGCATCCATTTTGTAGCCATCTAAAATGTGTAACACACCCTCATGAACAAGAATGAATAAAAGGAGGGAAAGGTTCCTCTTTAACACTGCTTAACAATCACAAAACACACTGAGCTGGCGCTGGGTGGACAAACGTCAACGTATTAGCATTTATAACGGGAACATTGACTCATTTGCTAAATGAGTCTGAGCCATAGTTTTCTTTCCCACTTGAAAACGTGCTCTGCATTCCAGCTTTTCGATTAATAAACGCTGCCATGGACTAAAAACGCTGTAATTACAAATGTATGCAGCTAAATCAATCTCAGGAAATGCCACGAAACTGAAAATATATTTAAGCCTGCAGTCCTGGCACCATCAGAGGTACTTCAGTGTACAGTAGCTGGTTCATCCTGGCTCACCTGTGGCTCAGCCAGCTGAGCTGAATCTGGCTGAGGCAAGGCCAAAACATGTTGCTTGCCTGCTTGGCAAAGAACACTATTTTAAAGGCCTGTTTTCCCTCTGCCAGGCATAGGAAGAGCAACAGCCCTGCTGCTGAACAGGGTTTACGTCTGATGTAAATTTACACCAGCTTCTTATACATAGGAAAGCTACATGGGTCTGGTTGGCTTAAGCCTTAATTAAGCCCAGTCTACTTTAAAATTTTCCTCTTTTTTTTTTCCTCCCAGAGGTTAGCTACCCCTGACTTACGGGCTCCTAGCTGCAATGCACTTGAGGTATCTAATTTAAGGCAGCCTCTAAAAATGACAGCATATACCAGGAATATTTGCACCACAGAGATGCATGGCTAGAGCAGTTTCCCATATCTGCCATCTTGTTTCTGTTATTCAAACACAGGGTTGTTATTTTTCAGTTCAGTGCTACAAGTTCAGGACTGTGCATCAGTCTTTTTCTTTTTTCTAGTGTTTGATCAGGGATAATAGGCAGACAAAGGAAATTAGTGTGCATAATCGTGGACAATGAAGCCCTTATCTTGCCACTTCTAACTCTCAAAAAAGCTATATCACCAGCTTGGGGGTGAATTTAATCATTAATCTAATTCTCTTTTGCCCTGCCTTGTTTTCTTTTTTCTTGGGAAGGGCAAAGTAAAGATTCCAAACAAATAAATAATCCTGTATAACTAGAATCAGAGATCAGAAACCTACCATTTCTGATAGATCTCTGGTGACTGGGCTTATTGTCATTTGCTAAAACCACCTTGTTTCAAAAGAGTCGCAAAAAGTGGTTTCTGGGTCAATTTAAAGAAACACACACACAAAAATCTTACTATAAAAATTGCTTGATATTTGCAGCTGTCATTTCTGTCATAAACGCCTTCTTCATCTTCTCGTGAGACCCTGTTGCTGGCAATTGACCTTCAGGTTTACTCAGCCAACCTGCAAGATAGACCAAAGAGAGCTACAACAACTGCAACTGCCATCATGGAATCACAGAATTGTACGTTTGCAAGGGACCCCAAAGGTCTTCTAGTCCACCCCCCTGCAATGCAAGAATCTCAACTAAAGCAGCCATGGCAGATGGCCATCCAACCTCTGCTTAAAAACATGGGATCCAACATGGCGATGGCAGTGTCTACACATTGGCTGAAGACCCAAGTCCTAGATAGACATGGCTTAAAGGCCATTTGCTTGTTACGGAGTGAGTTTTACCCATAGAACCTTTGAGGTTCATAATGTTAACCATGCATTCACCCTCATGGAATATGAAAAAATGCCAGAGGAAATCCATTCGTTTTTACTCATTGCTACAATTTCAGAAATTGGGAAGGCTTGGGAGAGAAACATTTCCCCCTCCTACCTTGTTTCTTTGTCCCCTCCCTCTATAGTCTTTATTTTTTAAAAAATAAATAAATTGTAAGCTCCTTTGGGGCGGAGGGGCAGAGGCCTGCCATTTTGGTTTGTTCACCTAGGGTCTATGCTGAAATAAACAGATATCTGCTCTTATTCCCTTATGGGGTACACAAGAGTCTTCCCAGGTTCTCCATCGGTAGGAGTAAATTTACAGAGGCCAACCAGAGAAAAATTGAGAAGCAAAATTTTATTATATCTGTTGCAACAGAGGGCCTCACTCCCAAAATGGAGGAGGGAGGTGGAACCCAGAACAATGGTGTGCCAGCTCCTATATAGACTTTTGAAATTCCCCCCTCCCGCTCAAGACCACCCCCCTATACATCATACATACATCACAAAAAGGGGTGTAACCCAGGACCCCCTCCCAGATACATCACAGTTACATCATGAAAGGGGAGGTCTGGTAGCAGTAATCTGAGCATCCTTGACCCTCCCCATGCCTCCTCTTGCCCTCCACCCAAAAACCCATCAAGTAAAACAAAAGAGATATTTGTATTTCTCTGTTTCCCAGCCAAGTTAGTCACACCCTTTTATCTGGCACTCAGGTATCAGGAAGCCAGAATTATCACTTTATTTTCCTGAGACAATCCCCCCCTCCTTCCTTGCAGAGAAACAGTTTGTCAGTTTGGGAGTCAAACTGGAGACAGGCCTGTCTTCCTGTGCTGCTTCAGACATGTGGCCTTGCTTTGAAGCACAGTTAAAGTACAATTCCCCCCCACAAAGAAAATCCTAGGAGCTATAGTTCACCCCTCATGAAGCTACAATTCCCAGCACCCTTAACCCAGGATTTTTTGGGATAAAACATGAGCTTTAAATGTATGGTGTGCATACAGCCTTCATAAAAGGTTTAGTTATGCGCGTTGGTTTTAGTGTAAATAAATAGCAAGCGGGACCCTGCAACAAAATGTTGCAGTGTGAAGTGCTTCCATTCAGGAATCCAAAGCACAATGAACCCACTGGGTATGCCCAGTTCTCACGGGTTTGTTTTTGAGGTGCCCAAAAGGTTTTTTTTGTCCCCAAAGCCTGACGATCCTGACTGTATTGTCTGTGGTGCCATTTGGCTCCATAAGCAATGGAAGTCTCCCCTTGAAGACTGGAGGCAAAGGGATGGAGGAGAGAAGTTTGAAATGATTTTAGCACCCAGAAATTGAATTTTGTTTTTGTTTCGCTCTGTTTAAAGCAAAGCAAATGTGCCTTTAACAGGCAAGAGGACAGACAGACATAAGCAATGCCTTGGCACCTCAGAGCAAAGATCCACCTGCAGTCCAGTTCACCTGCATGTTTACTCAGAAGTAAGTCCCTTCAGCATTCAAGGGGGCTTACACTCAGCAGGTAAAGTGCAATAGCAACCAACCCAACCCCCCCCCCCCAAGCCCCTCTGCCAAACCCACAAGCGAGCCACAAAAACAGCACTCTGTCCTTAGCAACCAACACTCAAATGTATTTTGCTGCTGTATGCAGAGGTTCTCTTGAATGACCACAGCTTGTCACTGTTGAGTTTGCCCTCCATGAACCTTTCCGTTTTTTAAAGCCACTGACTTATGCTGCTGAGCGAATACCGCAAATCCACTTTGTCTGTCCTTAGTAGCTGCAAGAGAGGAAGGCAAGAGCTTTCCGTGTCTTTTTTTAAAAAAACGCATCTGTTCAAATCTTTAAAGAAACAAAGCTTCTTGCTGGCAGACTAAAACAACTTTTTTTTTTTTTTTTTTTTTTTTTAAACTTCTTCTTCTCCCTCCTAACAAGTTCCAGGAGGATAACTCGCTCCCTGGAATGCGGAGGCAATTATTTCCCTCCCATAATGAGCGACAGAGCAGCAGCGCATGCAATTCAACCTCCAGCCTCCTCTCCAAGCCCTTTTGCAGATAAAACGAGGCTCTTGGCTCAGCCCGCACCATACCAATGAGGAATCCGAGGAGGAACACGCCAACTGCAACCCCCACGGCCAGCACCCAGGAACGGCTCCGGTTGCCCTTTGCGTAGGTCGGCTCAGTGGCAGCATGGAGGGAGCTCCACATCCTTCGTGTTGCAAAAGAAAGCTTTTCCAAGCTCTGGAATCCGCCTGACCTCTTCCAGTCCCCTGCCACATATACAGGGAAGAGAGAGAGAGAGAGAGAGAGAGAGAGACTCTGTACAAGGGGGCAAAGTGCTCACACTCTGCACAGATCTCGACTCCTCCTGCAGGCTAGGAAGAGGGCAGGCAGAGACGAGAAGGATCCTGCTGTACTGCTGCCAAGGTCTGTGGCCTGGCACTGCCATCCCTTCGCTCCGGAGGAGAGCAAAGCCAGGAACAGGTGTCTTGTCAGGCTGAGGCCACCGCTGTCCCACTGGGGATGCTCTGGAAGGGCTGGGCTGGTTTGGCAGCATCGATCTGGGCAGCATCCGTTTGCAAAAATGTCAATTAGTAAGAGGCGCCCTTCAGGAATAAATGAATCGCACAAACAGGCAAAGGCGTTGGCCGTCATGATACAGGGATGGGGAAACTGTGGCAACCCAGATGTGGGCAGACTCCAATTCTCATCTGTACCAGCCTCTCTCTCTCTCTCTCTCTGTGTGTGTGTGTGTATTCCTTTATGATGGATCAAAGAGGACATACAAGGGAGTCTGCCTTTCTATGTGTGGATAAATGATAAGATATGTACAATATAAATATGATAGAGAGTTTTTTAAGTTACTCTTTTTCTATTATTTTTTCTCTTTTTCTTTTCTATACAATTGTGCTTTGTATTTTCCCTGGGGAGTTGTTGTTTATAGTCGTTTAGTCATGTCTGACTCTTCGTGATCCCATGGACCAGAGCACGCCAGGCACTCCTGTCTTCCACTGCCTCCTGCAGTTTGGTCAAACTCATGTTAGTGGCTTTGAGAACACTGTCCAACCATCTCGTCCTCTGTTGTCTCCTTCTCCTAGTGCCCTCAATCTTTCCCAGCATCATGGTCTTTTCCAGAGATACTTCTCTTCTCCTGAGGTGGCCAAAGTATTGGAGCCTCAGCTTCAGGATCTGTCCCCAGGGAGAGCATTGCACAAATGGGAAGCCATTGCAGAAAAGGCCCCGTTCTCGTGTTACCACCCTTTGGACCTCTCATGGAGGAGACACATGGAGAAGGGCCTCAGAAGATGATCTCAGAGTCCGGATCGGTTCATGTGGCGAGAGGCAGTCCTTGAGGCACTGTGGTCCTGAGCCATTTAGAATCCTATTTTGGCATTATGTGGTATAAAGTAATTATAATAATAGGTATTTTGCAGAGCTCATTTTCCAAGTCAGAAATAAATAAATAGGCAGAGCTGTGTACTGATTTGTGTCAGACTAAGACCTGAGAGACCAGGATTCAAATCCCCACTTGGTCACGAGGCTCGCTTGGTGACGTTGGGTCACAATCACTGCCTCTCACCCTGGCCTACCTTGCAGGGTTGTTGTGGGGTTGGTGGAGGGGAGAGAACCACATGCATGATGACCATTTAGAGTTCCTTGGAGGAAAAGGTGGATTATAAATGCAATGTTTAAAGACCAAATACTCTAAAGTGTGTTGCATTCTGCCTTCCTATCGCTCCCATTAACCTTGCATGTTCAAGGAGGCTGCTGGCCTGTTTGTTTTATGTGCCTTTCTGAGAAAACCATAGTTCTGTTGGTAGAACATAGTGGGTGGTGGGCTAGAAGAAGAACCTTGTGGTCCCTTCCAACCTTACAATTACATGATTCACAACCTTGATGGCAGAAAGTGAGGAGGAATTAAAGAACCTTTTTAATGAGGGTGGAAGAGGAGAGCGCAAAATATGGTCTGAAGCTCAACATGAAAAAAACTAAGATCATGGCCACTGGTCCCATCACCTCCTGGCAAATAGAAGGGGAAGAAATGGAGGCAGTGAGAGATTTCACTTTCTTGGGTTCCATGATCACTGCAGATGGTGACAGCAGTCACGAAATTAGAAGACGCCTGCTTCTTGGGAGAAAAGCAATGACAAACCTAGACAGCATCTTAAAAAGCAAAGACATCACCTTGCCAACAAAGGTCCGTATAGTTAAAGCTATGGTTTTCCCAGTAGTAATGTATGGAAGTGAGAGCTGGACCATAAAGAAGGCTGATCGCTGAAGAATTGATGCTTTTGAATTATGGTGCTGGAGGAGACTCTTGAGAGTCCCATGGACTGCAAGAAGATCAAACCGATCCATTCTGAAGGAAATCAGCCCTGAGTGCTCACTGGAAGGACAGATCCTGAAGCTGAGGCTCCAATACTTTGGCCACCTCATGAGAAGAGAAGACTCCCTGGAAAAGACCCTGATGTTGGGAAAGATGGAGGGCACAAGGAGAAGGGGACGACAGAGGATGAGATGGTTGGACAGTGTTCTCGAAGCTACCAACATGAGTCTGACCAAACTGCGGGAGGCAGTGGAAGACAGGAGTGCCTGGCGTGCTCTGGTCCATGGGGTCATGAAGTGTCGGACACGACTAAACGACTGAACAACAACAACAAATGATCCCTTATTTAATTCTAGGAAGCAAGCAAGCAAAGGAAGCAGTTTTCAACTTCCACTAATGTTTCAAATTTACCACTAGATGGCAGGAATACACCACGAACAATCACTGCCATCATTCCTCGCTTTCTAGGCTTTTAAATAAGGAATAATCAGTTACAGAAAACCACTTCCTTCCCTGCACAAGCTTGTAACATGGTGATCTACGGGGCAGCCCACCTTTCCCGTCCCCCCTCCCTCTGTGACACATTTGTCAGCTCCCTTCCTTTCCTCCCAACCTTAGAACCAATATGGTTATAGCTGTGTTGGATGTTTTGCCTGCTAACATCTGTAGGAGCGCAGTGCTTTTTTTCTTTAAAAAAAAGTTATGGGGTACTCTCATTTTCCTACTCATACTGAAATGCTGCCCCTGAATGAGGCCAGACTTAGATTCACAAAATGCTTAGGGGTATGCGTACCCCCAGAAAAAAAGCACTGTAGGAGTGTATATATGCATTATTTGCTTGTGTGCGTCCGCATCTCTGTATCTTTTCAGCACGTGCTCAAATCATTCCTGTTTTGGTAAGCATCCCCAGAGGCTTAGAAATTTCAGGTAATTTTAATAGTACTTTAACTTGTGTATGTCTTTTGTAAACTGCTTTGAGCTGGTTTTTGTTTTTGTTTTACAATCAAGCAGTGTATAAATTTTATGAAACAAACAAACAAACATCTCCACAACCCACACTTTGCTTTAAGAAATAAAATAATGAAAGCTGAATGTTTTTGTGACAGGCAATGCACAGGAGGGGGACAAATGACACCCCCCCAATTAAAGGCGATCACCCTGCCTCTCCCTACTTTTAGGGTATTTCGCGATTGACCTTGCTATGCCGTCGTGTGTTGTCTGTCGTTGGGACAGGGGCACGGCAGGAATTTTCCCCACTTGGCTGATTGGCTGTTGCCATTTGGGTTTCGCCTGCCGTGTAACAAATCGTCACATCTTGTAAGGTTGCAGATAGGCACTGGTTCAGGTGATAGGGGTGGGAGAATGGTCTTGCCATCCCTATGTGAAGGATATTCCATTAAAGGAATCCAGGGACTCAACTTGGTTTGGTCAACCCCCGAGAGGGGATTGTGCCCATGCCTGACTCCAGGGGAGCATCTGGGGAGTGAACAGAGTCTGTTCCTGAGCTTTCCACCTACCTCAGGTGTTCACCCTTGGCTGACCTACGATGGAGCTCTGGGTCAGCGCTACCTGCAAGGGTGCAGGGAGCTAGTCGAACCAGAGCCTATGCAACTACTCACTTTTCTGTAATCAATAAAGTTGTGGCCTAAATTCTGCCAAAAAACCAAAACTAAAATTTGAGCCAAATGTGTGTTTATTTAGGGGGGAGGTCTCTGGGTCTGAACACGCAACTTCGCTTCACTTCTTTAGTCCCCCCCCCCCACCAAATTACAATGTATTCTTTAAATCATACACTGACCTTGTCACATTTGTGTCATGATGCAAATATCTATCACGTTAAGAACGTGGTCCTTAGGATGCTGAATTACGAAGGCACCATTGCTATCATGGAGCACACAGCATACAAAGAGAGTTGTCTTGAACCTATGGAATGACTGGTACCTGAGAATCAGATGTACCTGAAACTAATGGAGTATGCAGAATTGGACAAGATGACGGGGAGAAACAGCGGGACCAGAAGTTCATCAAAGACTGGGCTAAATTTACAGACTATTTAAAGGAAAATTGTATTCAATTGAATACGTTGGTAGGATTGCAAGAGACTTTGTAGAGTAAGGAAGAAATATTGTTGTTAGTACGAAGATATAGGGATTATTTTTAGAAAATAATAATATAAAACAATGATTGATTTTGGAAATATAGATATAAGGAATAGATATTAGAATATCATAAGGAACGTTTGACGGAAGTCACAGCCATAAAAAGCCAAAACGGTATAAGATGTGAAGATAAATGTGCGAATTTATTATTGTATTTATATAAAACCAATAAAAAATGATTATATATAAAAAAGAGAGAATCGGATGTACCGGAGGCTAAGTTGTCTAGGGGAGCCATTTCTTTTTAGCTTAGCCTGGGGGTACACAGCTCATACAATTGTGGATTCGTGCTTCCTAAATCTGGTGGCTCCCCGTCTACCGACACACTGTGAGCTCTCCTTCCCTTTGTGGGGTTTTCTCGCTTTCTTGCCTTCCCAGAGACATAATAAAAAAAGCAGATATTTATAGTCGTTTCTCAACTATCCGGCGCAGGCACCCTGTAGTAAAAATTAAATGTCGAGCATCTGTTGGAGATTTATGGCGCTGGCAGGAACATTCTCTCTCTCTCTCTCTCTCTCTCTCTCTCTCTCTGCGCAACTTCCTTTCTCTGCAACAATAATCTCATTAGCTTGCGCTATACTCATACTTAGGTTTATTGATCTAGCAGCTCCCACCAGTCTTCCCACCTCTCTTGCAATACACCGCACTGCTGAATTTTAATGGATCCTCTAGGGCAGGGGAAGGAAGACTTCTGGCATGTGGGATCCACTTTTGGGGGTTTTGTGTTGTTGTTGTTTTAAGAAGAACCCCAAGATCCTCCAATAAGAACCAGAAGCAAAATAATGGGAGGGCAAATTGCTCTTAGAATTAAGGCCCACATTCTCCGCCCAGGAATCTCTTTTCAGTACAAGAGCTGAGTTCACAATCACCTAATGGCGATTGTTTTATGCAAGAATGGAAGCCTTTTTCGGATTACTTAAAAGAAATATTTTAGTGTGCCGTACTCGCACGCAGGATTTGAACTGTGAGCAACGGAACGAATTGGAGATCATTGAATCATAGAATCATAGACTTGGAAGAGACCACAAGGGCCATCCAGTCCAACCCCCTGCCAAGCAGGAACACCATCAAAGCATTCCTGACAGGTGGCTGTCAAGCCTCTGCTTAAAGACCTCCAAAGAAGGAGACTCCACCACACTCCTTGGCAGCAAATTCCACTGTCGAACAGCTCTTACTGTCAGGAAGTTCTTTCTAATGTTTAGGTGGAATCTTCTTTCTTCTAGTTTGAATCCATTGCTCCGTGTCCGCTTCTCTGGAGCAGCAGAAAACAACCTTTCTCCCTCCTAGTCTATATGACATCCTTTTATATATTTGAACATGGCTATCATATCACCCCTTAACCTTCTCTTCTCCAGGCTAAACATACCCAGCTCCCTAAGCCGTTCCTCATAAGGCATCGTTTCCAAGCCTTTGACCATTTTGGTTGCCCTCCTCTGGACACGTTCCAGCTTGTCAGTATCCTCCTTGAACTGTGGTGCCCAGAACTGGATACAGTATTCCAGGTGAGGTCTGACCAGAGTGGAATACAGTGGTACTATTACTTCCCTTGATCTAGATGCTATACTCCTATTGATGCTATACTCCTATTGAAATATTTTAGTGTGCCTTACTCGCAAGCAGGATTTGAAATGTGAGCAACGGAACGAATTGGAGATCATTGTGTTGTTGTTGTGGTATAAGGGGCAGAAGATAGGGTCCAGCAAAGGTGCAACAATAAAAAACACTGTGGAAAACAGGGTGGGAGATCAATAAACAAAAGGAAAATTCACAATGTATTGGAGTGTATATTTTTTTAAAAAAAAAATTCAATAAAATATAATTTTAAAAAGAGCTAGGCTCACAATCCTTTTTTCCCTCAATTCTTTTTTTAAAATTCTTTTGACTAATAATCATAAATAAATAAGAATAAAAATGTGCACTGCACCACTGAAACCATTCCATTGTAACTATCCAACCTCTTGCGATGGTTTGACCCCTTTCCGTTTTAACAGTACAAATTCTAGAAACTCCCTCCATCTCTCCTCAAAATCATTTCTCCTGCCTATTCCCCATCTTACCTTAATGGCAAGTGCTAATCTATCATTAATAGCTCTAGCCCACACCTCTTCATACCATTCTTCCATTTTATATTCTGCTTGCCCCCTTCCACTTCCTAAACTCGCAATCCTGTTCCATTAAAATCCATTCCTGGTTTCTGCCGCCACCTCAAGTTTTCTTCATTTGAGCAACATAATCGACAGAAGAAGAAAAAGTCCTTTTGCTGAGGCTAAGCAAATGGGAGTCAGAATGGAAATCAAATCACATCTCCTAGTAGATCCCAGCAGTTCTCCTACATGCTGCTGCTTCAGGGCATGGTCCATGGAGATATTATTCTGGAAAACACCCCTGAAATGATCGGAAGCTCCCACATGGCTCCCATTCATTTCAATAGGACCTGAGTGTAGAAGGGCTATAGGCAGTTTTGCCCTTGGTGTTTCCCAGTGGCGTACGGAGCCGCTTGGCCGCCTGGAGCGGCAAGCGTGAGCGGCACCCCCGGGGGGCGGGGTGTCGCTCCGTAGCGCTCACATTTCGTGACACCATGACACGCGAGCGCCATGGAGCGCAGTGTGACTGAGCCGCCACACATGCACAGTCCGTCCGGGCTGCCAGGCCCGAGCGGCCCCCCGTCTGCGCGGCGGCCGCCCGCGCCCGGCAACTCGCAAGGCTGCAGCCTTACGAGTTGCCGGGCGCGAGTAGCCGGCGCACGGACAGGGGGCCACTCGCGCCCGGCAGCCCGGACAGACCGCGCATGTGCGGACATGTGCAGTCCGGCTAGGCCGCCGCACACGTACAGTCTGGCCGGACTCCCAAGCCGCTGCCCGGCCCCCCCATCCGAAGGAGTGCCGGGCAGCAGCCTGGAAGTCGCGGGGGGTGGCACCGAGTGTCACCCCCTCCAGGGTGGAACCCAGGGTGACCCGCCCCCAACGTCCCACCCTTGCTACGCCACTGGTGTTCCAAATAACCACTATGGCAATATTTTCTGCCGTTACAAGCCTCAGATCTTGCAAAGCAAATAGATACTGAAATCTGGTTTTAGAATATCGGGCAACGATTTAAGAGTAGAAGTACAAGAATCCCGAAGTATTGACAATTGAACAACTTGTCAATTTGACATCAGTGCCATTATGCTGAAATGATTACTACCTACTTGGCTGTGTGTCCTGGAAGCCATTGGTTTGGGTCCTCTCCTCTGGAGCAGGAGAAAACAGGCTTGCTCCATCTTCCATTGGACAACCCTTTAGCTATTTGCAGAGGGCTACCTTATCTCCTGTACAAAGGTAACATTCACATTGGTAGCTCCACCCACTGTTGTCCATGGCTCCGCCCACCACTGGATTGTGGCCTCTGGAAAGTTGTCCAGAACGGGATGTGTCCTTCGGGCTGAGACATGTTCTCCAACCCTTGGATCACAGCCTTCAAAGATCTCCCCGGCTTTGCCATTATGCCACATTTTTCTTTATTGCTGCTCTGTGCTTTGGAAGGTCTCCTGGCATGCTGAAAAGTAATAGAGGCAGATCAGAATCACTGTCAGTTTTTGTGTTTTCAAAGAGACAGTAGGCATTGCTCCTTGATCCCCAACATGCTTTGATCTGACCTGAGATTTATTTATTTATTTATTTATTTATTTATTTATTTATTTATTTATTTATTTGTGGGAGGAGGCCTGATCTAACTTAAATTCAGAAGGGCACAATTGCTACTTGCTTGGTGCTTTTGAGCCTCTGCAACAGTTGCCACACATAAGCAAATCTTTAAACATCAAAACCGGGTTAAAGCACAGTCACTTGGCATCCGTCGCATATGACATCCATTTAAATGGGGTGATCTGTACAACAAGCGGTTGTGATTAATGAGTCAAATCAAAATGAATAGGAAAAGGAGTATTGGGGGGGGGGAGTGGTTGTGTCTCCAAAACAGAACTGTGTCTTTTAAAGCAAAGTTAACTGAAAAACTAGGAGGTTATTTAAATCAGGTGTGTGTGTGTGTGTGTGTGTGTGTGTGTGTGTGGGAGGGAGAGAAACACAGTTTCAGTTGCATGCCTTTTCAAGATCTATTGGTATAGCACTTTGACAAACAGAATACTTTTTTTGTTTCTTGCTTTTAATTTCAAATGCATGGCCAGGGGCCAGGGACAGAGCACAACGCTTACAGCTGGGGATGTCCCACTCTCGGAGGCAGAATACTTTGCTGACATACAGCTCTACTTTCAAAGCTAACAATGGGACTGCATTGTGCACAGACAAGTATCCTGGTCCGTAGCCAACGATCACCATCAAAAGCTTCATTGTGCTTCAGTTCGTATGGGTTGCTGCAGGTGAGCAGGTGAGCACAGCAACACCACTGGGCGTTGTAATTACTGGGTAGATGCATGAAAAGAACGGGAAGCAGGAATGTGCTGCAGGTGATACAGGGCTCTCTGTCCACTACCTCAAGGGCTCATGCACTAGATGGGCGACTTATAATGTTGCACAATGGACGGATCCAGTGCAATAGCTGCACTAGTGGGACGTTGTTGCCCAACAATTGTGCAATGTATTGTGCAATGTTACCAGCAACCTGCTTAGGCATTCTCTTGCACGGTGAAATTCTGTTGGCACAAAATATTTTGCCGAAGGAACAAAGTATACTGGTAAGTGACTTTAACTTGGCACTACATTAGATACATTAGTTAGGAACTTCCCCTGCATGCAAAGACAGGCTCTGGTGGATTTAGTGGGTCTAACAGTCAAGAAGGCGGCTGAAGAAGAAGAAGAAGAAGAAGAAGAAGAAGAAGAAGAAGAAGAAGAGTTTGGATTTGATATCCCGCTTTATCACTTCCCGAAGGAGTCTCAAAGCGGCTCACATTCTCCTTTCCCTTCCTCCCCCACAACAAACACTCTGTGAGGTGAGTGGGGCTGAGAGACTGCAAATAAGTGTGACTAGCCCAAAGTCACCCAGCAGCTGCATGTGGAGGAGCGGAGACGCGAACCCGGTTCACCAGAGTCTACCACTCTTAACCACTACACCACACTGGCTCTCTGCACGTGCTGTAGAGGGAAGTGAGGGGCAGATGGGACTCATCAACCTGGGAAGGTGGCCTATCTAGCAGAAGGGAAACTCTGTTCCTAAACCTCCGCTGTCTTGCGGCTGATATTCATTTTTGAGAAAGGCTTCGGGAGTAAACACCAAGGAAAAATCCATACCTGTTGCTTTGCAGGACATCTTCGGGATAAGAAAGGGCTAAGGAGTAAACCCTATACAAATCCGGAGTGGAGTCCCTAAGACGGTTGGATGCTGCCCTTTTTGCCTCCTTCTGGCAACTCCTGCAGCCAAGCTGGTGCCAAACATCTTGCTCTGCTTGCCTTTGGATCACATCAGCGAGAACAAGGGGGGGGGGTCTTGTCATCTGGGCAGCCCAGGACATCCAGACACACTGCCCAGGCTTGCTCTCCGGGGCAGTCACTTCAGTGTTGCTAACGCAGCAGTTTGACTTCACCCCCAGAGGTGCACTCCAGTGCCAGATTTACGTATAAGATAAACAATCTATAGCTTAGGGCCCCACTCTCTTGGGGCACCCCAAAAAAATTAAAGGAAAAAAAACTGGATGTACATTTCCAAAATATAAGAGAAAAAAACAAATAAAATAAAAACTAGATACAGCAATAGTGTTTTGTGCTGTGTAGGCTCCTATGATGTAAGTAATGGGCCCTGCCTGCGAGCCTGCTCCCTAAAATATCACTGGTTTGCTCCTGTCTATATATAGGGTGCCTACATTCTGCATGTGCAAATGGCTTTAGATACCTATTAGGTCCATAAATTACCATATAGCATACCTAAAACCGTGACCATTTGTTGTTGACAAAGGACAGCTGGACATATAAAGGGCCCCATTACCTTCAGTAGCTTAGGGCCTCATCAAACCTAAATCCAGCCCTGGTGCACTCCATTGTCTCTTGAGACACACGGATGCCAACAGCAACATTAAATGCAGCCCATAGTGTTCACATATGGGTGTCCTGTCTGAGGTTAACATAAGAAGAGTCTGCTGGATCAGGCCAATGGCCCACCCAGTCCAACATCCTGTTTTCACATTGGCCAATCAGATTCCTGTAAGACCCGAGCACGTCCCCTTCCAACAACTGTTAGAAGCTTCCGGAATGTGACTGTCTGAAGCGAGGAACCTGTACGTGGTGGGGACTCCATAGTTTGGGGTATCTACATGAATAGAAGCAGCCACCCCACTTTAGACAGTCACCCCTCATCTTGTGGAGGGCGATGGGGACAGTGGGGCAGAGTTTGCTTGCTCCACCCTACAATGCCCCTCGCATGCGGAGTTTCCAGCCTCCCATTTCTATAACTTCTGGTTATAGTGCTAATATGATGGAGTTATCGGTGTTTGCCCTGGTTCCTTCAGCCTCCACCTGCTTCCCTCCCCGCTCTTTAAGGATTGTTGCCTGACAGAAACATCCATTATTTTATTCACTCATGGCAGATCGTTGACGTTGAAGATGATACCATTAGGGCGACGTGGGGCATCGGCAAATGGGCCAGATGTTGCCAGCTCAGGATGATTACCCAGTGACATATTTGCAGAGGGTCCTCATTTATCCAGCAGCAGTCGGAGAGAACATCTGGTGCTGGGAAAAACATCAGCCATCCTTCATCGGCTGCCTTTCAAACAGAATAACGGCAAACCCTGATAGGGCTCTGTTGGAAGAGAAGGAAGTGGTGGAAGACATACAGAGTAGAGAAATTAACCTCGATGGTAAGCAAAACAGAAAGGACCATTTTTCTTAGGGTGCCTTTGGACATTGGAATTATTGTGTTAGTTTTCCTGAATATAATGCTAGTGCTTCTGCCCCTTTCTCTAATGTTCTTTTCAAAGGCCTTTTGGGACATGATATATAATGAAATTATGAAAAAAAGAATTAAAGTGACTTTTCCCAAGAGGCCAGAAACCTTCCTTCTGGGATACCAGACAGCGAAATCCCAAAGAAAGCCTCAGAAATGGAAGGAGGAGAGAACACCCTCGAAGGAAAAAATGGCTGATGGAAATCTTGGAAGATGCTTGTTGTTGTTTAGTCGTTTAGTCATGTCCGGCTCTTCGTGACCCCATGGACCAGAGCACGCCAGGCACTCCTGTCTTCCACTGCCTCCCACAGTTTGTTCAGACTCATGTTGGTAGCTTCGAGAACACTGTCCAACCATCTTGTCCTCTGCCGTCTCCTTCTCCTTGTGCCCTCAATCTTTCCCAACATCAGGGTCTTTTCCAGGGAGTCTTCTCTTCTCATGAGGTGGCCAAAGTATTGGAGCCTCAGCTTCAGGATCTGTCCTTCCAGTGAGCCTTGGAAGATGCAGAGAGGGCAAAATGGACAGCACTGATAAAATATACAAATTTAGAATCTTTTAAAGAATTCTGGAGAGGAAAGCTCGTCTTGACCCAGAGGCGTAGGAAGCCTCTTGGGCGCCCGGGGCGGCGTTGCCGCGCGGAGGCACCCCCTGGGGGCGGGGCATCCTGATGCATGCGTCGTGACGTCACGATGCATGCGTCAGGACGGACTGCGCATGCCTGGAAATCCCGGAATTTCTGGGCATGCGCAGTGCACCCCGGCCGGCGCTGCAGTGACCGAGCGAGCCGCCGAGCGAGCGCCGGCTCCTGTGGCTGCCCTGTCTGTGCTGCTTTAAAGCAGCATGGACAGGGCAGTCCCACAAGCCGGTGGGCGGGCCGCGGGGTGGAGCAACCTCGCCCAAGTGTCACCCCCCTCCCCTGGAACCCAGGGCGCACCGCCCCCCGCCTCCCTCGTGACGCCACTGTCTTGACCCTCTTTCTCCATACCATGAAATAAGTCTATAAACTTCTGTCATATCACCTTTTTCTCTAAACTAAAAAGTCCCAGAACTTTTCTTAATAGGGGAATTGCTCCATCCCCTTGTTCATGACTGTCAAATCTATTCCGTATTTCAATGTGAGCGAGACCTGGAGCCAGGACGCAAGGAAATAATGTGTTAAGAAATCCATTGATTCGGGTGGCAGTCAGCACTATAAACAAACAGCAATAGAGAAAGGTCTCCATTTAAGGTAGGCCTCAGGCCTTACCAACGCGCTGGTATTAAAAGTACAAAAAAAAATTAAAAATGTTCTGTCATGTTCCCAAGAGGTAATTATTTGCTGGAAGAGGAATAATTCCCACAGCACAATATTAGGTCTATTTGCCTTTGGGCAATTGAACTGTTTGCACACTTTGACGCACTCACATCCCGAAATGGGAAGCCTGTACATATATCACCTCAGTCGTGATGTACTTGGTTGGGGGCGGCAGGAGCTGAAAGGTGTAAAGTTGCAGACTCACAGCCAGGGGGCAGCAGTGTTGTAGCCGCGCAGGCCGACCACTCTGCATCATCTCGAGAAACACACTTTGAAGGGCAACGATGTAAATCTGAGAGTTACAGAATCATGGAACTGTAGAGTTGGAAGGGACCCCGAGGGCTATCTAGTCCAACTCCCGTCTATTCCAACTCCCTGCAATGCAGGAATCTCAACAAATGGTCCCTCATCCAATTGGAAACCATACAGGACCCTGCTTAGCTTTGCAAATGTGCTAGCAGTTTTATGTGCTCCATTCCATACAATCTCCAGACCCCATTCATTCAGTTAGCAGGCCATGTCTATTGAGCATACCCAGGGTTTCAATTTCATGTATTGAAAATGAAAACATTCTAAAGAACCTGTTTCTGACGTAAAAGCAATTTCAAATCCGATATAGATAAAGGCTGGGTTAAATTTTAATTGTTGCGTGTGCTTTGTTTTGTGAGCTGCCCCGGAAATGTATGTTATGGAGTGGTCCTATAAATTGAGTTAATGAGCAAATAAAATGTAAATGCTAATAAAAATTTGTACTCCAGCTAGACTGGTGACTGGGAGTGGCCGCCGGGACCACTTAACACCGGTCCTGAGAGATCTACATTGGCTCCCAGTACGTTTCCAAGCACAATTCAAAGTGTTGGTGCTGACCTTTAAAGCCCTAAACGGCCTCGGCCCAGTATACCTGAAGGAGCGTCTCCACCCCCATTGTTCAGCCCAGACACTGAGATCCAGCGCTGAGGGCCTTCTGGTGGTTCCCTCATTGCGAGAAGTGAGGTTACAGGGAACCAGGCAGAGGGACTTCTCGGTAGTGGCGCCCGCCCTGTGGAACGCCCTTCCAGCAGAGGTCAAGGAAATAAGTAGCTATCCTATTTTTAAAAGACATCTGAAGGCAGCCCTGTTTAGGGAAGTTTTTGATGTCTGAAGTTTTATTCTGTTTTTCATGTTCTGTTGAAAGCCACCCAGAGTGGCTGAGGAAACCCAGCCAGATGGGCGGGATAAAAATAAATTAATTATTATTATTATTATTATTATTATTATTATTATTATTATTATTATTATTGCTACATTTGCAGATGGACAGAGACCCACCCAACTGAAAGGAGCACACGGTGGCAGCTCTAACATCCCTGCAGAGAGAGCAAGCCATCTTCCAGACACCTGACCTGCCAGATAATCTAACGAAACCACCAATGGTTTTGAAACTATAGGCTGATTTGAAATCAGAGCCATCTTCTACAGGCTTCAGAGAAGGTTACTATGACTCTGGAAAGGAGTCTTGCCCTGCAGTGTGTTTTCTCTGAGACCTGCTTGTATTTCTCATTGATTTGTCTGGTCTCAGTACAGTGTTATTCACAAGCACCTGCCTTTTTGATAGTTTCAGGATTGCCTAAAGACAGGGTTAACCATACTCCCGACAGAGAGCTATGTTAAAACACGTCACCGTCTCTGCCTTTCAAGACATATCTGAGCATCGTCAGAAAAACGCGGCGCACTTTGCGTGAATGAAGAGACACACATGCCAAGCTGGTAATTTAAGATGACACATTGGCTGTGTTTTTGGCTCAGGAAGATGGTATCAATCAATGCGCGCAGATTTCAAAAGGACATTCGCAGGGTGTGTGAAATACCGACTTGCTGTTCCAGGGCGCAACCAATTTCTCCTTGCTCTCTCTCTTTCTAAAGCAGAAATGTGGAAGCCCAGCTGTGTGTGGCCCTCCAGACTTCACAGTCCACCCCGTGAAACTCTCTCCAGGCCACGCCTCTTCCCAAAGCCACACCCCTCTCCCTAGACCACGCCCTTCTCTGGCCCTGCTCCCTGCAGTTTTAAATGCATTATAACACTGTGACACCAGATGGCACTGTAGAGTTCCATCTTTTGGCAACGTGATTTCCCATTACAACGTGTTTTCCTGAAACGTTTTTTTAATGTGTCTAGATCCAGCCTCAGAATCCTAGATGTGCATAGCTGTACATAGCTGCCCCAGCCACCACCAATCTAGAACCTGCCTCCCTTCCTAGGTTCTTTCTGTGCTCCTAAGACTCTTCTGTATATGGCAAGTACTTTGTGACTACAGATAAATAATTACGTTGGCGATGCATGTTTCCTAGCTTTCATTTGCTTGTCTAAAATAATGATTTCTGGGTGATGCGACGTCTTCCTCCCTCCCTTTCCTTTTTAGGTGGAAGAGAAGACAGTGGTTTATGTTCAACCTGCATAATTACTTTTTAAAAAAATTGTGTCTGGTTGCAAGGTGGGGGAGAATGCATTGTTAACGTTTCATCTTTCTGTCGTCCCCAATAAAATATTTCCAATTATGCATGCCCTGCACGCATGAACTTTGAATACTTTCTTCTCCCTTTATGTATCTGCAGACAGAGGAATGAAACGTAAAATACCAAAAGTAAATCAAAGGGAGTGAGCAGAATTCCAAAGGTAAGAGTGATTGCAGGTTTACAGAAAGTGGTTTGGAAGCATATTTTAAAGCTTTTAAAAAAATAAAATAAAAATCAGAGCAGAAGCCTCAGCGCTCTGCCTGTATGCATATTCTCAAATTTTTTTACAGATAAGCACGCAGATTGTATATTAATGCACCCATTTTACTGTCTGCAGTATAAAAACCATAAAAACATTTGGCACATAGGAAGCTGCTTTTATGCTGGCTCAGACTTTTGGTTCATCTGTTTTAGTATTGTCTCTGCACTGACCCAGGTGGCGCTGTGGGTTAAACCACAGAGCCTAGGACTTGCTGATCAGGTCAGCGGTTCGAATCCCTGCAGCGGGGTGAGCTCCCGTTGCTCGGTCCCAGCTCCTGCCCACCTAGCAGTTCGAAAGCACATCAAAGTGCAAGTAGATAAATAGGAACCGCTCTGGTGGGAAGGTAAATGGCATTTCCGTGCGCTGCTCTGGTTCGCCAGGAGCGGCTTTGTCATGCTGGCCACATGACCCGGAAGCTGTACGCCGGCTTTCGGCCAATAAAGCGAGATGAGCGCCGCAACCCCAGAGTCGGACACGACTGGACCTAATGGTCAGGGGTCCCTTTACCTTTACCTGCACTGACTTGCAGCAGCTCTCCAAGGTTGGATGCAGGAGACATTGACAGTCTTCTCTGGAGATGCTGGGGATTGAACCTGGGACTGTCTGAATGCAGAGCAGATGCTCTACCACCGAGCTACAGCCCTTCCTCTAACAGGGAGGTAAAATGGTCATTTGCTCGGTTGCCACCTGCTTTTCCCATTGGCCCCTGAATCCTTGATATGGTTTTAATGTTGCAACCCATCCTGGGACCTTAACATGAATGGTGGGGATGCGTGTGGCGCTGTGGTCTAAACCACTGAGCCTCTTGGGCTTCCCAGTCAGAAGGTTGGCATTTCGAATCCCTGCGATGGGGTGAGCTCCCGTTGCTCTGTCCCAGCTCCTGCCAACCTAGCAGTTTGAAAGCATGCCAGTGCAAGTAGATAAATAGGTACCACTGCGGCGGGAAGGTAAACGGCGTTTCCGTATGATCTGGTTTCCGCCACGGTGTCCCATTGCACCAGAAGCAGTTTAGTCACGCTGGCCATGTGACCTGGAAAGCTGTCTGTGAACAAACGCTGGCTCCCTTGGCCTGATAAGTGAGATGAGCGCTGGACTTAACCATCCAGGGGTCCTTTACCTTTACCTGCCCACCCACCAAGCAAAGTCAGAGTGCCTTTCCCCTTAATAACAGGGGCAAACAAACCATTGCTTTCTGCCTGTGTTTCTAAAGGCTAGGAAAACCATTCCTCCTGGAGTTGTAGCCACTAGGCATAATAGGAGTGACTTGATGTGCTCCAGCAATGCTCCTTGCTCATTTGCTGGACCAGATAACACACACACACACGGAAAATGCATCGTTTTCCTGGTGGTCCCACTTGTATTACACTATTCTCATTTAATGGGGACCTGCGGGACTGTAATACAAAAGCCAAATGTGGTACAGGCAGGCATGCCTTTGCCCGATAAGGTGAACATACAAGTGAGCTTATAACCGAGATTCTCTCTCGCTGAGCCACACGAAACAATGAATGGAAATATTCTCTGCTGCAGCCGCTCTGATAATCCGGCTGCTGGAACAGCTAGCCAGAGGTGGCGCAGGCCACAGACATCTGCAGATGTGCCAACGCTGAGTCATTTGCAGCTTTGCCTTCTGGGTCAACTTTTTATTTTATATAGTATGCGCTGAAAAGGGGGCATTCGTTATGACGAGGGGACAGAAGCACATCATGTAATTATGAATCCTTTTTTTATCATTATTATTATTCACTCCCCTTTTGCATTTTCACGCTTTAGATCTCCCCCAGCTCCTTGCTGGGCAAATGACGCTCAGTTGCGGGTGGGAAAGATTTCATTTAAAATCACAAAGATGAAAGATTCGGGGGAAGGTGGTTTTATGCACGGCATAACCTCCAACATTCCTCAGATGAAAACAGGGACGTTTCTTATTCCTCATGCAACTTACCCTCCTCGACTCCCATTTTTTTGCCCTCACTTTTTTTGCAGAGCATTTCCTCTCCAAAGAAGGGTGAGTGCCACCACCGCTGTACCAGCCAGACACAGGATACACACACCCTCCTCTGTCCAGAGAAAAACCCTCATCCCCGAATTTATTTTATTTTATTTTATTCTTTGGTAGATGCACACAAACTTTGGTAGATATTCCAAATTTTATTTTTTGGGTAGATTTACAAAAAGAAAAACAGACCAATAAATAAATTTTAGAAAGGGGGAAGATTAGATGCACACAAAGCCTTTTTTTAATTTTTAATCTAGACTCCTTGTGATCCACTCTGCGGGTGGGGGAAATAGGGACATGCTGGGGTGGCTTTTGTAATTCCGTAATTTTAAAGGAGGGGCTGGCTGAATGTGTTTGCCAAGATCCTTGAGAATCTGATCAGGAGAGTTTTAAACTAGATCTTAAGCACGCATGCGGTGGGGGGGGGCATTATGAATGACAAAAGAGCATTGGGGATAATAGCTTCATTGATTGCACAGGAAACTGAGCTGGTGCTCCAGAAACCTGCTAAAGGGCAAGAAACTACAGAAAGGAAGCAGCTGCAGGGAATGACTCATGGTTTCAGTTGTCTCTACACAAATGCACAGAGTATGGGAAACAAACAAGATGAACTGGAGCTTTTAATACAGGATGGCAAATACAACCTGGTAGGCATTACTGAAACCTGGTGGGATGAGACTCATGACTGGAATGTGGGAATTGAAGGGTATAACCTGTTCAAAGGGAATAGATCAAACAGGAAGGGAGGAGTTAGCAGCATTGTATATAAAGGATGTGTACGCTTGTGAAGAAATCCATGACCTGGAGCATGAAAAGGTGCAGGTGTACGCTTGTGAAGCGTAGGTGTTGCTGCAGGTGTACGCTTGTGAAGAAATCCATGACCTGGAGCATTGTTTGCCTTCTTGCCAAAGGATGTAGGCAGCTACACCTGCAGCAAGTGCAAGTTGGTTGCCCTACTAGAAGACAAGGGCCGGCAACTTCAGGAGGGGGAAGGAACAACTGTAGTCGCCTGTAATTCCTGCGCAATGTTTGTCTTCTTGCCAAAGGTTGCAGACAGCTACACCTGCAGCAACTGCAAGTTGGTTGCCATACTCGAAGACAAGGTCCAGCAACTTCAGGCCCGTGTATCTACGCTCCAGAAAATTAAAGAGCTGGAGCTTTTCTTGGATGCAGCAGAGCACACTGTCTCCACCAAGCAGGAGACAGGGCACATCCCTGAGGAGGAGATCAGTTCCCCAACTCAGGAGCCAGATGTATGGAGGAACGTGACTCACAGAAGTAGAATGCCCAGGGATCGCTCTGAGTGTTTAGAACTACAAAATCAATTTGAAGTGCTCTCAAATCTGGAAGATGAAGACCAGACTCCATTGGAAGATCTCTCCCTCATCACAGTTGATGAGGTATATGAAGACGAGCAGCATAGTCAGTCCTCCGGGAATGTGCAGGCGACCTTGGAAGGGACAGCACGTGTAAGAATCCCGACCAAGCCTAAGAGGAGACGTGTAGTGGTGATAGGGGATTCCCTACTGAGGGGTACCGAAGCAGTGATCTGTGGGCCTGACAAGATGTCTCGAGAGGTATGCTGTCTCCCCGGGGCCAAGATCCATGATGTTACAGAACGGCTGCAAGGAATAATAAAACCTACGGATAAAAACCCCTTCCTTTTAGTCCATGTGGGAACCAATGACACCGCAAGCCATAGCCTCCAGAAGATCAAAAGTGATTATGAGGCTCTGGGCAGGAAGCTGAAGCAATTAAATGCACAAATTGTCATCTCATCTGTCCTCCCAGTTGAACGCCGTGGCCCAGGAAGAGAGGGGAAAATAGGAGAAGTGAACAACTGGCTTCGCAAATGGTGCCGGCAGGAACGGTTTGGATTCTTAGATCACGGCCTGCAGTTTCTTGAAGATGGACTTCTGGCAAGTGATGGGCTGCACCTCACAAGGGTTGGGAGGAATGTTTTTGCCAACAATCTCAAAAACCTCATCAGGAGGGCTTTAAACTGACTTATGTGGGGGAGGGAGACAGTGGTCCTGAAGGTAGGAGTCTATCAAATGCTGAAGATGATCATCCAAAAGTCAAGGACCAAATGGAGCAAACAGCACACAGACCTAGTGGTGGGAGGAAAAAATCCTTAAGTAGGAGACTAGGGGGAATGATCAATGGTTTTCAATGTCTGTATACAAATGCACAGAGCATGGGAAATAAACAAGATGAACTTGAGCTCTTGATACAGCAAACTAAATACGACATAATAGGCATCACTGAAACCTGGTGGGATGAGTCTCATGATTGGAATGTAGTAATAGAGGGATACAATCTATTTCAGAGAAATAGACCAAACAGGAAAGGAGGAGGAGTGGCATTATATGTCAGGGATGTGTATACCTGTGAAGAGATCCATGATTTAAAACTTCAAAGCCAAATTGAGAGTATCTGGGTCAAAATTAAGGGAGAGAAAAATAACAGTGATCTCATTGTGGGAGTTTACTATAGATCCCCGAGCCAAACTGAGGACATAGATGATGCCTTCCTGGAACAGATGACCAAGCATTCAAAAGGAAATGAGATAGTAGTAATGGGGGATTTCAACTATCCTGATATTTGTTGGATGTCAAACTCAGCCAAGAGCATAAGGTCGAACAGATTCCTCACTGGCCTTGCAGACAACTTCATTGTCCAGAAAGTGGTAGAAGCAACAAGAGGATCAGCCATTTTAGATCTGGTCCTAACCAATAGTGATGACCTGGTTAGTGGGGTAGAAGTGGCAGGATCATTAGGTGGGAGTGATCATGCTCTTCTGGAGTTTATTATACATCAGAAAGGAGCAACCAAGCATACTAAGACTCAAATTCTAGACTTTAAGAAAGCCGACTTCAGAAAACTTAGGGAAATGCTGGATGTGATCCCATGGTCAGTAATACTAAAAGGGATGGGAGTTCATGATGGATGGGAGTTTGTTAAAAGGGAGATATTAAAAGCACAACTTCAAGCAGTACCAATGCGACGAAAACATGGAAGGTGCCTAAAGAAGCCAGGGTGGCTATCTAAAGAACTTTTAACTGAGTTAAGATTTAAAAGGGATATGTACAAGAAATGGAAAAAGGGGGAAACCACCAGAGAGGAATTCAAACAAATAGCCAGCACATGTAGAGACAAAGTCAGAAAAGCTAAAGCACAGAATGAACTCAGGCTTGCTAGAGAGGTTAAAAGCAATAAAAAGAGTTTTTATGGGTATGTCCGTAGCAAAAGGAAGAACAAGGAAACAGTGGGGTCACTTAGAGGAGAAGATGGTGAAATGCGAACAGGGGACGCAGAAAGGGCAGAACTCCTCAATACCTTCTTTGCCTCAGTCTTCTCCAAAAAAGAAAACAATGCCCGACCTGAAGAATATGGAGCAGATGATTCAGCAGGGGAAACACAGCCCAGAATAAGTAAGGAGGTAGTACAAGAACACTTGGCTAGTTTAGATGTATTCAAGTCTCCAGGGCCAGATGAACTACATCCCAGAGTATTAAAAGAACTGGCAGAGGTGATTTCAGAACCACTGGCAGTAATCTTTGAGAATTCCTGGAAAACAGGTGAAGTCCCAGCAGACTGGAGGAGGGCAAATGTTGTCCCTATTTTCAAAAAGGGGAAAAGAGAGGACCCAAACAATTACCGCCCAGTCAGCCTGACATCAATACCAGGAAAGATTCTAGAGCAGATCATTAAGCAAACGGTCTGTGAGCACCTAGAAAGGAACGCTGTGATCACTAAAAGTCAGCATGGGTTTCTGAAAAATAAGTCATGTCAGACTAATCTGATCTCATTTTTTGACAGAATTACAAGCCTGGTAGACGAAGGGAACACTGTGGATGTAGCCTATCTTGATTTCAGCAAGGCCTTTGACAAGGTGCCCCATGATATTCTTGTAAAGAAGCTGGTAAAATGCGGGCTAGACAATGCTACCATTCAGTGGATTTGTAACTGGCTGACTGACCGAACCCAAAGGGTGCTCATCAATGGCTCCTCTTCATCCTGGAGAGAAGTGACTAGTGGGGTGCCACAGGGTTCTGTCTTGGGCCCAGTCTTATTCAACATCTTTATCAATGACTTGGATGATGGGCTTGAGGGCATCCTGATCAAGTTTGCAGATGACACCAAATTGGGAGGGGTGGCTAATACCCCAGAGGACAGGATCACACTTCAAAATGACCTTAACAGATTAGAGAACTGGGCCAAGGCAAACAGGATGAATTTTAACAGGGAGAAATGTAAAGTACTACACTTGGGCAAAAAAAATGAAAGGCACAAATACAGGATGGGTGATACCTGGCTTGAGAGCAGTACAAGTGAAAAGGATCTAGGAGTCTTGGTAGACCACAAACTTGACATGAGTCAACAGTGTGATGCAGCAGCTAAAAAAGCCAATGCAATTCTGGGCTGCATCAATAGGAGTATAGCATCTAGATCAAGGGAAGTAATAGTACCACTGTATTCCGCTCTGGTCAGACCCCACCTGGAATACTGTGTCCAGTTCTGGGCACCACAGTTCAAGAAGGATATTGACAAGCTGGAACGTGTCCAGAGGAGGGCAACCAAAATGGTCAAAGGCCTGGAAACGATGCCTTATGAGGAACGGCTTAGGGAGCTGGGTATGTTTAGCCTGGAGAAGAGACGGTTAAGGGGTGATATGATAGCCATGTTCAAATATATAAAAGGATGTCATATAGAGGAGGGAGAAAGGTTGTTTTCTGCTGCTCCAGAGAAGCGGACACGGAGCAATGGATTCAAACTACAAGAAAGAAGATTCCACCTAAACATTAGGAAGAATTTCTTGACAGTAAGAGCTGTTCGACAATGGAATTTGCTGCCAAGGAGTGTGGTGGAGTCTCCTTCTTTGGAGGTCTTTAAGCAGAGGCTTGACAGCCACCTGTCAGGAATGCTTTGATGGTGTTTCCTGCTTGGCAGGGGGTTGGACTGGATGGCCCTTGTGGTCTCTTCCAACTCTATGATTCTGTGATTCTGTGATTCTGTGAAAAGCAGATTGAGAGTATATGGGTAAAAATTGTAGCAGAGAGAAACAACAGTGACCTTACTGTGGGTGTCTGCTATAGACCGCTAAGCCAGGCTGATGTGCTGGTCCTGTGGGTTACCCAAAAGGAGAGGTCCAAGTCTGGTCCATGGTCAGAGGTACAACATAAAGGCAGTCCGTAGTCACTGAAGCTGGGTGCAGGGCAGGGAGTCAGGCGAAGTCAGGAACGGGTAGGCAAGCAGGGAACCAGGGCAGGTCAGGAGCTCAGGCAGGAAAGCAGGACAGGTTTCAAGCAGAAACACTGGCAGGAACTGCTCTCCAACGATGTTGCTCCTGCAACTTGGGGCTGGGGCTGGCCGGCTCTTATCTGCCCTGAGGCATAGGGCGGCCCTGATCCTCTGGTGACTCGCCTCTCCTGGCCTGGAGGCGAGCACTCCTCCTGCGGGAACTTAGTTCCCTTCGCCTCTCTGCCCTGAGCCTCTGCAGCTCAGGAGAGGCTGGAAGGTTACCGGATCCAGAGGCAACCTCAGCTTCCCCTGACAGGGCTGGGAGTGGAGCACCTGCAGGCAATGGGTCCTCCATCCCATCAGGAGCCAGAGTAGACTCAGCAGATGCCTGCACCTGAGGATCCAGCACAGGTGAGGACCCTTCAGACTCAAGCCCTAGCCCCGGCTCTGCTGGTTCTGGAGGCGGGGAATCCTGTGCAGGCTGGGATCCCTCAGGTTCAGCATCTGAGTCTGAATCCCAGCCTGCACAGCTGAAGACTTGGATGATGCTTTACTAGAGCAGATTACGAAACATTCAAAAAGGAGAGAAACAGTAATCATGGGGGACTTCAACTTCCCCAATATCTGTTGGGACTCAAACTCTGCCAAGAGTGTAAGGTCTGACAAATTCCTCCATTGCATCGCTGACCATTTCATTTCCCTGAAGGTGGAAGAACCAAGAAGGGGGTCATCTATCTCAGACCTGGTCCTCACCAACAGGGAGGAACTGATGGATGAAGTGGAAGTGTTCGGAAACGTGGGAGGAACTGATCATGTTCTCCTGGGTTTCAGGATACAGAGGCAAGGGAAAACTGAGTGTAGTCGGACACGCACTCTGGTCTTTAAGAAGGCCAATTTCGAAAAGCTGAAGGAGCTTTTAGGATTCAGGACACACACCTAATACCTATGGCCAAAACCTACCGACATCTGTAATCAAAAAAACTGTGGCTTGTATAAAACCCAGGATGTTTGTCCTGTGATTATTTCATCTTCCATTGCTTTGGGCCCACAATCTATTACTGCAAGGAGTATAACTGCATCTGTGTTGAGATATGAGATATTTTATTTTCATACAAATGTCTGTCTCTCTAATTATTATTCTTTAAAAGAAAAGAAAATGTGGTTTGAACAAATTGTCTTTGAATACTAATGCGGACTTGCCTTGCGCACCCAGAATTAGATACTCCTTCTGCGGAAGATTGCCACATCCTGAAAATTGCCTCCATCCCTCTCTGTTCTTAAGGCTTCCCATTTTGTCCTTTTCTAATGAGAGCATTTCGCTTGTTATTTGACTAGGGAGGAGAATGCATCAGTGAGTATTTTGAGATGATTGCCTTAACCTCATCAGTCATAGTGTACTTCCACACCTCTCTCCGTATGAGATAAGAGATCAGAGCTTTGCCAAGGTCAGAGGCAAAGCTTTTAAGTAGGTTTTAGTCTCAAGCAAGCTGAATTCGCGTACAGCGAATTAACTCTGTGCATTATCTTCTGAATTGCAGCCTAGCTTCCCTCTCTTCCAGTGGCCTTGGTGAAACAGGACTGTATTAGCTGGTAACAGGGAGAACAGATATTCATAGATGCATAGAATTGTAGAGATGGCAGGGGCTCTATTCCAACCCAAGGCAGTTCCTTGTTACAAATGCTCCACTGGCTACTAGTTCATTTCCTGGCACAATTCAGTTTAAGTATTTTCAGTGCTTTTTTTTTAAGGGTTACTTATTTAATTGTGTTTAAATATTTATATTTAGTGTGTGTTATTAATTGCATCTGCTTTATTTTATGCAATGACCTGCCCTGAGAGAAAGGTGGAGTATAATTAATACAAAAAGTTTGTTCCATCTATGTTTCCCCAGAAATATGCCCCACTCTTGTCAGTGGGGTTTGTTCCGCAGTCAGTGTGTTTGGGATTGCAGCCTTAATAATGCTTCCTCCTTGCGATTCATCAGCAGTTGCTTGCTTTAGCTCTTCCATTAATAACCTCTTAGACCTGAGTATTCCCTCAGAAGAATCTGCCGTAAGTTATTGCACACACATTTAATTAAAGTGGTGCCCTTTAGTAATTATAAGACCAAACAGGATGAATGAATATCTGGCGTATCGAAAACCTGAATGTTGTAATGACTTCTGGGTGCAATGGCAACAGCTCAATACAGTACGGAGGAACAAACCACAGAGGTAAGAAATTACGAGGCAATTGCAAACCTTACATTTCCTAACAACCTTACTCAAGGCAAGTTCACATGGCCATCTTTTCAGAGGTGGTGACAGGAGTGAGCCAGGAGTGAGCACACCAAACAACTTGGAGCTTACCGGTACTCTTTATTAGCAAAAACAGGATCTGCCAGGCCGAATGAGAGCAGCAACTCTCCTGCGTCCTCCCCCCTTCAAAGCAGTTGCCAAGAGTAAAGGTTCCCGCCTCCCCACAGTGGCCAATGTCTCCTCCTCCTCCTCCATGGTTTTTCCCAAGCAATCTGAGACTGCGCCTGCATGAAGCTAACTTCTCCTCTGCTCTCTTCATGCCTCTCCTGGTTCTGAGAGACCAGCAGGAAGAGGAGCTGGTCACAGCAGGATGGGAACACACTTGTGACTTCACCAGCTGGATTAATCTCTGCTGTTTGGCTTCCCTCCTCCCCTGCTTCAGCTTCTGGACTTCTTTTTTTGAAATACTTTTTATTGGTTTTACAAAATAAATCACACAATTAAATTTTGAAATAAAACGAGATTCTTCTGAATCTTAGAACTTCCCTCCTCCCCCTTAACTTCCCCCTTATCCTTACTGTTTTCCAGTTTGGATCTAATGGCCCTAGTTGTCAGCCAGTGAGAAGGTCACAAATACACAAAATGTGGCTCTGGTTGACTTGTTACCAGTTTTCCTCCCCTCCCAGGTCTGCTGCAGTCAAGCATGAATCTACCTAGAGAAAGTAGTAGCATGTTCCATACAATAGAGGAATAGGGCCTTTACTGTGGTGGCTCCGAGACTATGGAAATCCCTGCCGTTACATATCAGGCAGTCTCTGCCTCCATTGTCCTTTTGGTGTCCATTGAAGACCTTCCTTTACCCCAGTCTGCATTTGTATTGGATTTTGAAACTGTTTTAAATACATGGGATTGCTTTTAAGTGTTTCCACAAACAGTATTATTTGTATTGTTTTTTAAAAATCTATTGACTGGCATCCAACTGAATAATAATAATAATAATATTAATTTATTATTTATACCCCCGCCCATCTGGCTGGGTTTCCCCAGCCACTCTGGGCGGCTTCCAACAGAACATTAAAATACCGGTACAATAATCTATTAAACATTAAAAGCCTCCCTAAACAGAGCTGCCTTCAGATGTCTTCTAAAGGTCTGGTAATTGTTGTTCTCTTTGACATCTGAAGGGAGGGCGTTCCACAGGGCGGGTGCCACTACCGAGAAGGCCCTCTGCCTGGTTCCCTGTAACTTGGCTTCTCGTAGTGAGGGAACCGCCAGAAGGCCCTCGGCGCTGGATCTCAGTGTCCGGGCTGAATGATGGGGGTGGAGACGCTCCTTCAGGTATACTGGACCGAAGCCATTTAGGGCTTTAAAGGTCAGCACCAACACTTTGAATTGTGCTCGGAAACGTACTGGGAGCCAGTGTAGGTCTTTCAAGACCGGTGTTATGTGGTCTCGGCGGCCGCTCCCAGTCACCAGTCTAGCTGCCGCATTTTGGATTAGTTGTAGTTTCCAGGTCACCTTCAAAGGTAGCCCCACTGCACATTGCAGTAATCCAAGCGAGAGATAACTAGAGCATGCACCACTCTGGCGAGACAGTCTGCGGGCAGGTAGGGTCTCAGCCTGCGTACCAGTTGGAGCTGGTAGACTGCTGCCCTGGATACAGAATTAACCTGCGCCTCCATGGACAGCTGTGAGTCCAAAATGACTCCCAGGCTGCGCACCTGGTCCTTCAGGGGCACAGTTACCCCATTCAGGACCAGGGAGTCCCCCACACCTGCCCGCCTCCTGTCCCACAAAAACTGAATCACTTATGTTGTAAATCGTTGTAGTTGCTACCTTCTACCTATGGTTTATTTATTTTGGTTTTATTTTGTTTGGCAGTGATCTATAACTGTATATGAAACAGAGCATGAGACTCAATCTCAGGGATCTGGGTTTCAGCAAAAAGATTCCTGCACTGCAGAGGGGTTAGACTAGATGAGCCTTGTTTTCCCTCCCAGCTCTACAATTCTCTGATTCTATGTATATTGCCACCAGATCCTGTGTGATGACACTGTATTTTGCAGAATCTTGTATAACAATTTTTAAAAAAAATGATAATAATAATAATTATTTTTAAAAAGAAAATGAAAACAAAAACTGAACATCTTTCTTACTCTCTAACTCATTCTCCTCTCACACACATAAGCTTGGAGGTTTTATGGGAAGTGACTCATAAACGGAATAAAATCAAATAGTCTCTTCTTAACACGGCCCAACATACCTTGGGAACAAACAGTTAACAGCATCTTTCGTGTCTGCCACTGGACCTGCTAATTCCCCGCGCAAAGAGAGTTTCCACTATATCACATTGCCTTAACACCTGGCAATGTTTGTTCAGCACTCCAGCAGCAAGCTTGGGGGGGAAGGGGGGGTGGAGTGGGGGCTTGAAAATGGGCAAGGAGGCGGAAAGGAGGAGAAGGCATTTGGGGGAGGTTTTTCTATCGAAGTGCTTTTGCCAAAGATGTCATCACGAAGAGTGCAAATGCAAAGCGGGAAACTTGCCAAAGCAAAGATTTTCTTTGGAGACTTACCGGTAATTTGCAGCCACAAGTGGATTCCCTCTTCCAGGCAAGCGAGCTGCTGCTGCTGGAGGATCTCCCTGGCTTGGGAGGAAAGAAGACTTCAGGGGTTCATTTCCCATCCAGGCTTCATGCCAGAGAAGAAGAAGAAGAAGAAGAAGAAGAAGAGGAGGAGGAGGAGGAGGAGGAGGAGGAGTTTGGATTTGATATCCCGCTTTATCACTACCCGAATGAGTCTCAAAGCGGCTAACATTCTCCTTTCCCTTCCTGCCCCACAACAAACACTCTGTGAGGTGAGTGGGGCTGAGAGACTTCAGAGAATTGTGACTAGCCCAAGGTCACCCAGCAGCTGCATGTGGAGGAGCGGAGACGCGAACCCAGTTCACCAGATTACGAGTCCACCGCTCTTAACCACTACATCACACTGGAGGCACCATCTCGTTCTTCGTCCGCACTCTTTATTTCTCTCAACCATCTTGCAGTATACCAGTCACAAGGGAGCCGTTTCAAAATTATTATTATTATTATTATTATTATTATTATTAAGTGACTCAGCGACCAGGCAGAGTGCAGGTTGTTTCTCAATAAGGAAGCAAAAGCGTCTTGTTCCCTTAGCAGTTCTGCAGGACAGAAAAATCCAGGAACTGCAGCTTCCTCTCTATTTATCTTTGGATAACAAACTGTGCCCGCTACAATCTCATACTCTAAGCAAAAGAGTGTTGACCCTTACATAGCCAAAACGATATCATCCACACATCTCCAAGGAGGTATGATCAGAGGTCGAGGGAGGTTAGCAGTAGCCAAAGGAGAGAATGTGGAAACAAGAATTTTGGCTGATCTATTAGGTCAGAAGGAAGCATCGGTCAGCGAAGTCCTGCGGTGAAGCCTTGAAGAATGTAATTTGCGAGTGGCTAAAGAGGGAAAGAGCTTTGTTGACAAGCAAGTCCAAGGCAGCCCTGGATTCAAAGAACCTGCACAATTCGTATTTGCAGAAGGAAACAAAGATGAGCTGGAGGCATCACCACCCAAGAAAGATCACACATCCATTATTTCCCCTGTAAATGTGGAGGGTGGTGACTAACACCAGCGAGAGACGGCGGGAAGAAAGGTCACTCGAAAGAATGCATGAACACAGCTGCTCGTAATGGCACAAATACTGGAACAGAACAGGGAGGAACTTCTTGAACGGCCACAAAGTGCATCCTTCAATCCATCAAAAGGGAAGGCAGAGAATGAAAACTATGGACCTCGACGTCATCAAAGCCCTCAGAAGCGAGGGGGTGACCATTTATTGCAGGGATGGCAAATTCTTTGGCCCTCCAGTTTATGACTGGGCTATAATATATCTGTATATATCTGATATATCCAGTATATCTGAAGGAGCGTCTCCACCCCCATCGATCTACCCGGACACTGAGGTCCAGCGCCGAGGACCTTCTGGTGGTTCCCTCACTGCGAGAAGCCAAGTTACAGGGAACCAGGCAGAGGGCCTTCTCGGTAGTGGCGCCCGCCCTGTGGAACGCCCTCCCACCAGATGTCAAAGAGAACAACTACCAGACTTTTAGAAGACATCTGAAGGCAGCTCTGTTTAGGGAAGCTTTTAATGTTTGATGGATAATTGTGTTTTAGTATTTTGTTGGAAGCCGCCCAGAGTGGCTGGGGAAGCCCAGCCAGATGGGCAGGGTATAAATAAATTATTACTATTACTATTATTATTATTATAATTATTATTATGATATAATTCCCATCATCCCTGCTCACTGGGCCTGATGGAGGTTGGGGTCCATAGCAGGAGTGAGAACCAGGCCATGCAGAGCTTGTCTGAGGCCTGGGGGGCAGGAGTCTTGTTAGAAGAAAGTTATAAACTACAGGGTAAAACTCCACCCCAAAATTTCCTGCCATTCAGAGGAAAGGAACAGCATGGGGGTGGGGTACTCCTCTCTCTCTCTCTCTCTCTCTCTCTCTCTCTCTGTGTGTGTGTGTGTGTGTGTGTGTACATACACCTTCACCCCCCCAAACAATGCATCAACTTTCCAAAGCCAAAAACAATGTTACATTGTGCAGTTGAGGAACGTCATATCATATCATTATTATTTCAGCCAAGATTAGGATGTTCAAATAATGCAATGTTCCTAGTTCCTAGCAGGATACTTGGGGAATCCAAAGTTCTTGAGAAGACAAATCATCCAAAGGACAAGACTGAGATAAACAGGGGCTAGAGGAATACAAATTAATTAACCCCCCCCCCAGCCCGAGCCAATGTTATTTTTCTTTTTTGGACAAAGTTATCGTGTTTCCTCATCATATTTGCTTTCGGCAGAAGCCCTACATGTTCTGAAGGGGGAAGGAACAGTTCCCAGAACAGCAGAGAAGCACAGAAGGAAAGAAATTTGCCAGCTTTTGGCATGACATGGCTGGATTATAACCTCTCCATGCTAGGCTACACCAGGATATCCTAAGTGGATATCCTGCTTGTGGGTTTCTCACAGACATCTTGTTGGCCACTGTGAGAACAGAATGCTGGACTAGATAGGTCACTGGGTGTTACTTGAATTCCAACTCCCATCAGCCCCAGCCAGCGCAGCCAATGGGCGGGCATGATGGGAACTTTAGCCCAACAGCATCTTGAAGTCCACAGATTCCCGACTCCAGTTTTAGAAGCAATTCACATTCCTGGCAGTAGCGTTGGAGGACATGTCAGGAAAGAACTGGTGGGTCTGTGTTCAGCTGCCCCATGTGGTGAACCTTTGAATTGCAGGTGACAGCATCTCCAGGCCCACCCCAGTTGGGGTCCACCTTGGCAGGAAAGAGTCTAAGAGGCCATTCAATTCCAGTTGGGCGTGGCTTGAGCAGCAAGGTCTTCCTGAGCTCTGGTGGGCTCCTAAATTGTTGATTATACTATGATCCTGATTTCTGGTTTGCCCCTGGATCCAGCTCTGAATTTGTCTGTTGATTCTGGCTTATGATTTGGTCCTCAACACTCTTGGCTCCTATCAACACTCCTAAGGGAAGCATTTAATGTTTGATGTTTTATCGTGTTTTTAATATTCTGTTGGGAGCCGCCCAGAGTGGCTAGGGAAACCCAGCCAGATTTTTTTTGGGGGGGGGGGATATTATTATTATTATTATTATTATTAGGCTGCTGACAGCAAGTCACTTCATTTGGCTGTAGTAAGCCTAGCACAGAATGCAGAGCTCCGTATTTTCACCATGGGACAGGGGGTGTCATGCTACAAAGCAAGACTTTATCTTTACATAATAATAATATTATAATTATTTATACCCCACCCGTCTGGCTGGGTTTCCCCAGACCAAAGGTGGGCCACTCACCCCAGAAGGAGCACAACGTGTCCCCCACCCCTAACTTCCCCATCCCCTAACACCTCATACAATAACAATACAATTTATAATTTTCATCAATTAATTGATTCAATGTCAAAATACCTTTTTTCATCCAATTTTGCCAAATTATTACTTGATTTCCAATTTTTAATTTTGGGTTGGCCCATATTGTTAATTTCTCATGCTGATAGGGGTCATCCTTATTATATTTATTTATATTCATCCAAATTTTTATAGGTGCTCTAATAGTCTCCAGGATAGTAGGATATTTAATAAAATTGGAGCCGAGTTTAGTCCACCCTACAAGAGGTTCAAAGAAACTATATTCGAGATTAGCCCAAATGGGATTCTTGCTACCTCTCCAATAATTAGTCTTACTCAGCAGGTAAGCCTGGTGATATGATTCCAAATTTGGGAGTCCAAAGCCACAATATTAAAATCAGTTAAAGCATTGCACAAACAGACATGGGTTCTTGTTCTGCTTCTGCTGCTCTTTTGCAAGCCCCCGATTCTGATCATACCTCCTTGGAGATGTGTGGATGATATCGTTTTGGCTATGTAAGGGTCAACACTCTTTTGCTTAGGGTATGAGATTGTAGCGGGCACAGTTTATTATGCAAAGATAAATAGAGAGGAAGCTGCAGCTCCTGGATTTTTCTGTCCCGCAGAACTGCTAAGGGAACAAGACGCTCTTGCTTCCTTATTGAGAAACAACCTGCACTCTGCGCGGTCCCTGGTCGCTGAGTCACTAAAATAATAATAATAATAATAATAATAATAATAATAATAATAATAATAATAATAATAATAATAATTTTGAAACGGCTCCCTTGTGACTGGTATACTGCAAGATGGTTGAGAGAAATAAAGAGTGCGGACGAAGAACGAGATGGTGCCTCCAGTGTGGTGTAGTGGTTAAGAGCGGTAGACTCATAATCTGGTGAACTGGGTTCGCGTCTCCGCTCCTCCACATACAGCTGCTGGGTGACCTTCTTTGAAGTCTCTCAGCCCCACTCACCTCACAGAGTGTTTGTTGTGGGGGAAGAACGCATGCGCACTCCATCGTGACGTTGCGTCGTGATGTCACGAAGTGACGTCACGGCGCCCCGCCCCCAGGGGAAGCCCCCGTTCGCCACCCCGGGTGGCGGGGAGGCTTCCTCCACCCCTGCTTATCTCCTTCCTTCTCTTCCAAGAAGGCAAATGTGACTCATCAGGTTTTCAAGCAATGGTTCTCCTTTAGGCTCAAGGAGGGATTCAGGTTCAGCTTTAGTCAACTGCAGAGCAGCAGAGCATGAGAACTCTTAAGAATGTAAGAAGGGCTCCAACCAGATGCCTGTGCGAGACCTGCAAGCAGGAGACAAACGCAAGTGACCTATTCCCTCCAGCAGTTTCCAGCAACAGGTATTCTGAAGCATTGGGGGGGGGCAGTGCATATGCATTCCTATGCACACTTTACCATGGTGTGTGCATTTTTTGTATCTATTGCCTGGGGAGCTGCACTGCAAAATTCAGAGAAGCGTGAATTTCGAAAGGTGGCTGAGATTTGTTTCGCTTATTGCTCAGGAAAGTGCAGATTAGGTACGTTCCCTTTCGAATGCAAACTGAGGTGAATTTCTCTCATAACCCTATAGACCAGTGTTTCCCAACTGGGGGCCATATGGCCCCCTGGAGGGCCCTAGAATATTCCAAGGGGGTCACAGGTGAAAATTGTGTAAATTGGGGGGGCACAGCAAGAGGCTAGGGGGCCACAGAGGGAAGTGAGAAGTGAATATATATATATCCTGCTTGGCAATCACAAGCAGGTAAGGGGGCGACCCACCAGGGTCTAGCGCTAATTTTTGCCACCAGCGCTTTCTTGGTGCAGTCTTAGTTTGTTTCTGGCTGAGGCTCCCGTATTGATCAGTAGAGCCCGTGATCCAGAACCCCCAAGTCAGCTAAGTGCAGTGAAGAAGAGTTTGGATTTGATATCCCGCTTTATCAATACCCTGAGGAGTCTCAAAGCGGCTCACATTCTCCTTTCCCTTCCTCCCCCACAACAAACACTCTGTGAGGTGAGTGGGGCTGAGAGACTTCAAAGAAGTGTGACTAGCCCAAGGTCACCCAGCAGCTGCATGTGGAGGAGCGGAGACGCGAACCCGGTTCACCAGATTACGAGTCTACCGCTCTTAACCACTACACCACACTGGTGGGGTAGCAATGGGTAGGGCTGGACGAGCCAAAGCTGCTTGTTGGTTCTGCCAATGCTGGGCCCGGTAGCAGCCTGGGCCTGACTCTACAAGGCACAGGGTGTAATCCACCACAGACCTAGTGGATCAGGGCCTTCGGATGTTGCCGAGGGGCGCAGGGCCCGTTGACAGCATCAGCCCGGCTCTGCAAGGCATGGCGTGAAACCCACCCCAGCCCCTAGCTGAGCGGAGTCGTCTGGTGCTGCTGACTTGCATCTAGGCAGGCACTCAGTACAAGATTCTGGGAAGAAATTTAATGGGGTTGTTTCATTTTTGTAAAAAAAATATTGTTTTTATTTCAGTTTTTATAATAACAGTGCAAAATACAACAATTCAGTACAGAGCAGTCCTGTAGTTCATATCAATATCCACAACATATTTCATTGGCACCATCACGTAGAAGGATAAACATAAAGTGCCAATTGTGATATAAATAATTTGGGTATAGGTCCAGAATGTCATGTCTATTTTAATGTTTGTATCACTTTAAAAAAATAATAATGCTTGAACACTAGTAAACCACTTAGAAGCCTATTTTGGAATTAAGCAGTAAACCAGCAGCAGCAACAATTTATTTATCTTCCTTTAGGGTATCCATAAGCACGCTGAGCTGGTCCTGTGTGTGAAATTCTCCACTGACACAATTCAGTAAATAAAATAGAGCCTGCACTGCCTACCAGTTTTATTCCTCAGTCAATCTGAGAAACTCTTTCATCAATAAACCTGCTCTGTTTTGACGGTCTCTAAAAGGTATCTCTTACTTTACAGTAACTCCGCAGCACGCCAGATACTTCTGAGAGCTGCCAGCCATAGAGTCAGAGTGCTCGATGCGGTGTTTAGGTGGAATGAAGTGATGGAAACATCAAGCGGAAGGAAAATCTGTCTGCAAACATTTGCCCGTGGCTTCTTGAGACCTGGTCTAAGGTCTGGTCTGCAGCAGCACATTGTGGACTGCGCAATGGGATGGAGATTGTAAAATTGGATCGCGCCACTTCAAACTGCAATGCTTTTTTATTGCCACTCTGAATGAAAGTCCACATTAAAATGAAAGAAGAAGAAAGTTTTCTTCCCAGAGTGGTTTAACAGAGAACTCTGGGAATTGTAATTCTGTGAGGGGAATAAAGGTCTCCTAGCAACTCTCAGCATCCTTAACAAACTACAGCCCCAGGATTCTTGAGGGGGGGAAACTCTGGCTGTTTAAAGTGGCGTAATACTGCTTTAAAAGCATCGTGCAGATGGGGCCAAGTTTCCCTGTGTGTGGCTCATGGAGAGTCAAAGTTAATTAAAAAAAAGATATTGGTTTTACATAATTTTATACATTTTAACTTTAACCATTTCAAAACATTATAATAAAAAGGTTCTTTCGAACCTTCAGACCTCCTTTCCTCCGTCCATGGGTTCCATTTCCAAAGAAAATATATTCTTTTTTTCCTTGTCTGCATCTTTTACCGTTATCTATCTGTTATATAGATAGATAACGGTAAAAGATGCAGAAACGGTATATAGCTATCTGTTATATAGATAGGTAGACGCGGGTGGCGCTGGGACACGGGTGGCGCTGTGGGTTAAACCACAGAGCCTAGGGCTTGCCGATCAGAAGGTCGGCGGTTCGAATCCCCGCGAAGGGGTGAGCTCCCGTTGCTCGGTCCCTGCTCCTGCCCACCTAGCAGTTCGAAAGCACGTCAAAGTGCAAGTAGATGAATAGATACCACTGCAGTGGGAAGGTAAACGGCGTTTCCGTGCGCTGCTCTGGTTCGCCAGAAGCGGTTTAGTCATGCTGGCCACATGACCCGGAAGCTGTACACCAGCTCCCTCTGCCAATAATGCGAGATGAGCGCTGCATCCCCAGAGTCAGTCACTACTGGACCTAATGGTCAGGGGTCCCTTTACCTTTACCTTATCTGTTATATATTTATAGCTTCCCAAGTTCATTTCACATTACAAGTGTCATTGTATCCCTGCCAATGATTTTAACTGTTTACAGTGGTCTTTTAAAATTTGTTAGAATATATATATATATATATTCCAGTCTTTTTAAACATACTTGATCTTCCTGGTTTCTGATCTTTCCCGTCAGTCTTGCCATCTCTGCATATTCCATTAAATTGGTCTGTCATTCTTCTCTGGTCGGCACTTGTCCCTCCTTCCCTCTCTGGGCTCATGGAGAGTCATAATTAATTGGCTACAGCTCCTGAGCCACCATTTTGGACCTGGCTCCACCCCCCTACCTGCCGCCATTTTCCACCTGGTTTCAATTGGCAGTCCTGTGTTCGATTAGCGTTGCCATATTTCAAAAAGGAAAAACCAGGACACCCCAAAAGTTGTTTCCTTTCGGAAATTCCCCCCGGACGTCAATTCTGCCTTTGAAATCCTGGTAATGTCTGGAGAAATCCGGACGTATTTTCAATTTTAAAGCAAAGTAGGTTCTGCAAGCCTGAAATCTGCCCATATTTGAACCCTAAGTGTACAAAATGAATCACCCCTGTGTTGCAAACAGGAACCAGCGACAATAAAGGCAACACAATGACCAATAAAAGATTCTGGCACTATAATTATAGAAACATAGCATACATAACGTAAAACGTAAGTACCCAAAGTATGTTCTTGAAATCTGAAATCAAATCAACAAAAGTCTCTGGAAGCAAAGCAAGTCTCTAGATGAGGCGATATAACAATGTTCGTCTGGAGATGAAGTAGTCAATCTATATCTACTCATGGAATAATGTCCAAGTAGTAATGTGCAGACAGTGATCCCGGATAATCAAACTGTTTCGCAGGAGTCTTCTTCAGCACAACTACAACTACATCAAAAAAACTAAGATCATGGCCACTGGTCCCATCACCTCCTGGCAAATAGAAGAGGAAGAAATGGAGGCAGTGAGAGATTTCACTTTCTTGGGTTCCATGATCACTGCAGATGGTGACAGCAGTCACGAAATTAGAAGACGCCTGCTTCTTGGGAGAAAAGCAATGACAAACCTAGACAGCATCTTAAAAAGCAAAGACATCACCTTGCCAACAAAGGTCCGTATAGTTAAAGCTATGGTTTTCCCAGTAGTAATGTACGGAAGTGAGAGCTGGACCATAAAGAAGGCTGATCGCCGAAGAATTGATGCTTTTGAATTATGGTGCTGAAGGAGACTCTTGAGAGTCCCATGGACTGCAAGAAGATCAAACCTATCCATTCTTAAAGAAATCAGTCCTGAGTGCTCACTAGAAGGACAGATCCTGAGGTTAAGGCTCCAGTACTTTGGCCACCTCATGAGAAGAGAAGACTCCCTAGAAAAGACCCTGATGTTGGGAAAGATTGAGGGCACAAGGAGAAGGGGACGGCAGAGGATGAGATGGTTGGACAGTGTTCTCGAAGCTACCAACATGAGTCTGACCAAACTGCGGGAGGCAGTGGAAGACAGGTGTGTCTGGCGTGCTCTGGTCCATGGGGTCACAAAGAGTCGGACACGACTGAACGACTGAACAACAACAACAAGAAAATTATGAGAACGATGACCCGCATATGCATACAAACAGCATGAACAACACATTACAAACCATAAATTGTCAATGTATGGCAGCCCCTATTTTCGATTTAAAAGCAAAGTAGGTTCTGCAAGCCTGAAATCTGCCCATATTTGAACCCTGGCACCTCTTCCGAGAAACGAATTGCCCAGACAAACCACCGAACTTTCCCTGTTGTGTTTTGCATGCTGCCAGTCGTATACCTCACCCGTTGCTATTTATGCAGTAAATGCTAGACATACCAATAGATCTAAACAGGGCTGTTCTAGGGGATAAATGGTCTTATCTTAGACGAGAACTGTGCAGACAAAACAGTGCTCATTTCCCAAAAGCAGGAAGGCTAAGAGCCAGCCTGCAAGATGGCCAACTATGTAGACTTAATGCTCCCTGAGATTTCAGAACTATGGCTCCCCAGTAAGATTGTCACTTATCCCAAAAGCTTCCTGCGGCTGTTGTGAGCATGTGTGTACTTTTGTATGTGTGGGTATGTACACATGAATGAATTGCAGGTGTTTGATCGAGAATGTTCATGTTTTCTATGAATTTTTATGGTATAATATATTTAGGTTTAGGTTTTTAAATGCAAGTTGTTTGGAGACCTTGGTAACAAGTGGCTAATATATCTAATAATGGGCAATAATAATGCTAGAAACAACCCCCACTTATCTGAATGTCTCTGTTAAAGCTATTTATAGCTCATAACACACAGCAGTGTTAAAACATAGCAACATAGCAATAAATAAATACATTTTAAGCAGGTTAAAGCATAGCAGCATTTAAAACCAACTATAATCTTATAGCTGAAAAGTGGTGTGTAAATATATTAGTACTGGTAATAATAAAAACTATAAATTAATAATATAAAGAAAGAAAGAAATTCCCACATAGCACAAATACCATGTTCACACACCTGGGGAGTTAGTTGCTAGTTGTCCCTCCTAGGTAGAAACCCACCTAGGATCTTTCTTCATACAAAGCAGGTAAAAGTATTTTCTGGCCACACCCAAAGTCTTAAAACCACACACACACACCAACATTTGTAGCCCTAACTTCCATTGACATGACAAACACTTATTTCTGAGTAACTATATTTAGGGTGAGCATGCAAGATAATGCATGCAAGTCATTTGTTTATTTTTATTTTTTATTTTTTTATTTTTAAATATTTTATTACACTTTAAAATGCGTATTACATTTGATTACATGCTGTACTTCATTTCTATTAACACAAAATCAAAATTAAAGTCAACAATAGTATGATAGAGAACAGGAAAAAGAGAGAAATGAAAGAGAAAGAATATGTTGAAAGAATAAAGGCGAGGCAAGGAAGAAGTAAAGAAGAAAAGGTAAAAGAAAGGAGAAGACAGGAAGTTGAAAGGTTTCATACCGAAACCTTTCAGATCTAGACAAAAATAAATTTTTACAATTGAAATATCAGTAAGTGACTTCCACTGCTAGCTACAACGTTTCGTATTTCTCACATCACAAATGTCATCTGTCATTTTTTAATTATTACAACCAATTTGTACATTTTCTAATTCCATCTCCATATATATTCTAACATCCTCACAAACAGCAAGTCATTTGTTTCTTTGAAGCAGGAGAGAATCCAAATTTCTTCATGCGTCTTCATCAATGGATTTTTTGGTCCAGCTCTATAATCATTCTAATCTTAGGCAAAAGGCTTCCTGATAAATGAGGTTATCTTCCAGACACATCCGAAGCCCTTTTTTTAAATCCCCAGAGCCTGTTAAATTATCGAAAGCCAAGATCAGATACGCTTCTTGCTATGTACTTGTTGCCAAGCAAACAACCAGCAATATATTTTCTGAAGGCTTTTTCCATTTGCTGTGACCTTTCTTTTCACCCCCTGAATTGCAATTCTTCAGTCAACATTCAGAATCTAAGTAAGGTCTATTAATCCAACACTACTTTTGGTATACCTCCAGTCTTTGGAAGCAAACCTCCCTAATGGCTGTCAAAAGTCTCATTTCTACATTCAAAGTGTGTGCAATCCCTGGACCTCCATATTCCCCTCTCTGCTTGCTCCACCTCAAAGCTCCCTGACAAGCTGGAACGTGTCCAGAGGAGGGCAACCAAAATGGTCAAAGGCCTGGAAACGATGCCTTATGAGGAACGGCTTAGGGAGCTGGGTATGTTTAGCCTGGAGAAGAGAAGGTTAAGGGGTGATATGATAGCCATGTTCAAATATATAAAAGGATGTCATATAGAGGAGGGAGAAAGGTTGTTTTCTGCTGCTCCAGAGAAGCGGACACGGAGCAATGGATTAAAACTACAAGAAAGAAGATTCCACCTAAACATTAGGAAGAATTTCCTGACAGTAAGAGCTGTTCGACAGTGGAATTTGCTGCCAAGGAGTGTGGTGGAATCTCCTTCTTTGGTGGTCTTTAAGCAGAGGCTTGACAGCCACCTGTCAGGAATGCTTTGATGGTGTTTCCTGCTTGGCAGGGGGTTGGACTGGATGGCCCTTGTGGTCTCTTCCAACTCTATGATTCTATGATTCTAAGTGGGAAAGTCTAGTGTGTTTGTGAACATTCTTAGATCTGTCAGAACTTCCTGTTCAGCTCAGGACGGTTGGAGCAAGCAGCCGTGAGAGCAATGAGGAAAGGCCATGGTGTCTCTTTGGCTCAACTGCTCATCTAGAAAATCCTTCAGATCCCCAGTGAATTTCCAAAGAATAGTAGAGAACTGCTAGCAGGGCTGAGGTGGGAATGCAAAGCAACCACATATAGCTTTCCCCTGCATTTCAACCTCCCTTTCTAACTATACTTGTGTTTTCTTCCGAAAACCGGCGATGACAAAACAACTACCTTAAAAGCCACCATATAATAAACGCCACTTATTTCGAGAACTCCGTGCACAAAGGACTATTTTTCCGTCTTTCATTCCGAATTCAATTGGAAGGCGGATTCATAAAATAATGGCAGCCATAGGCTGCAAACGTACTCATTGTCTGCATTTGATCGCTCTCCTTGCAGAGGGCTAAAATTCGTGGGCTTAATGGCCTGACTTAAGACTCCTTGTGTGATTGCAAATGTAACTTTGGCAAAGCCCCCCCCCCCAAATTATAGTATGCATGCAGTAAGGAACTGAAATATCCCAAAAGACCAAACAATGAGCATAATCCCAGCTAATCTAACTTTGCCCTTCTTCTTTTTTTAAAAAAGTGACCCTGAAATTATTGTAGAGGGAACAAAGAATGAAAATTTTGAGATGTACCGTAGTCTGAAATTTCTTAGCCGCCCACAGCACTTATCAGAAACCAGTGCCATTTTCACATTACAACAGTTCACAGTATACCCTGGTGGCTGCAGTTTGTGAATTATGTGCATCCTACATGTTTTGCAATCAGTGTGTGTCACAGAATTTGAATCTGTGCACTGGATGAAGTCCATATTCTTCTCAAATGGGATAGTTAGACAAATTGATGGAGGTCTGTTAAAGGCTACATAGCTATCTGGAACCCCTGTTTCCCTAGCCTGAGTCCCACAGCTAACCCCTACACACCATTGGATGTGAAGAAGATGCTCAGCAAATCACAGCAGTGATATTTTAACAAACGAGTCCAAGAAGGCAGTGATTTTTCAGTCGAAACTGCCTTATGCAGAACCAAACCATTGGTTCATCTAGGTAAAGGTAAAGGGACCCCTGACCATTAGGTCCAGTCGTGTCCGACTCTGGGGTTGCAGCGCTCATCTTGCTTTATTGGCCGAGAGCCGGCGTACAGCTTCCAGGTCATGTGGCCAGTATGACAAAGCCACTCCTGGCGAACCAGAGCAGCGCAGGGAAACACCGTTTACCTTCCCGCCGGAGTGGTACCTATTTATCTACTTGCACTTTGATGTGCTTTCGAACTGCTAGGTGGGCAGGAGCTGGACCGAGCAACGGGAGCTCACCCCGTCGCAGGGCTTCGAACCGCTGACCTTCTGATCAGCAAGCCCTAGGCTCTGTGGTTTAACCCACAGTGCCACCTGGCACAGCTTTTTCTGCAAAGAAGAGGCGGTGGGGTTTCAGGCCGGAGCTTAAAATGTCAGAGATTGCACTCGGGACTGACCATCTGCGCACAGATCACTGACCAACAGTCCTGAGCAGATAGAAACTGCCCTTGGTCAGTAAGGGACAGTTGGGGCACGTGGGATCATCAACCAGGTGCAACTTCTACCCTGATGACTTCTCCTGGAAACAAACAATGCAGCTGCGTCCTATTCTCCCCCTTTTGTTCTCATCCTTAAGCAGCAGGAGAATGTTAGCTTGTTTGGATAAGGAGGATTTGGCGGGATGGAACGTACTTGTCAGGAATGCAACAGGCAATCTGCTGCATTGTCCAAAGCCATTCCAAATGGTTGCCTTTGCATTGACCTTTGATGGCGAAGCATCCTTGCAAGTTTAAGCCCGGAGAGCCACTTTTTGAACCCTTTGATCTAGAGCATAGATTAATGACTCTAGACACCTTGAGCCCCAAAGATGCGTCAGATGCCCTCTTTGGCTGTGCGATTTTGCATGCTGAACACATTCTTGTTTAGATCACAGAAATATGTCGGAAGATTACATTGACCCTACGGCTCTTACCAACTACTCCTAGAGGCAGTGGCAAAGCTGCATGCTCCGCTATCGGGGGCAGAGAGCAGGCGAGGGTGTGGCTGGTGCCCCCCGGGGTGTGTGGCGCGCATCCTGGGGGGTGTGGTACGCTGCCCATGAGGGCATGGTGCACCTTCTAGAGGCGTGAAGTGCCACCTGTGGAGGGCGTGGTGCCCAGCGAGCAGGGGGGTGCGCAGCGCGTGTCCGGGGGGCAGCCGTGATGACACCCTGCCGGAATAGTGGTGCCCGGAGTGGTCCGCTCCCTCTGCACTCCCTTTCCTCCGCCAGTGCCTATAGGAAGCTCAGTAAGAAACTCAAGATGCACTCAGCCCTCCCAATTAACTAGAAAGGCAAGTCTAGATGAGGAAGAATCAAAATGGCAAAAGTCTACATCTCATCGGCATTCTTGGCCATGCTTTTTCTAGTGATACCGGAGCAAGCTCTTCCTGCTTGCTTTTAAGGGTATATTATTATTTGCACTGCCACTTATATCAGTTTGATACCAGCTTGCCGTGGCTTTACCTCCAAATAACCCAGTGGGCATGCTGATAATTATCTGTTAAAGGTGACTTGCCCTCCTCAGTGAAGTACGGACCACAGGGTTCCTTGGGCAGAAGGAGTGATGTTAAAACTAGCTTAAACTGAATAGGGATGCCCTGTCAGAACACACTTAAGTCACAGCAAAGAGGCATGGCTTCTTCATCCCCCACCCATCTTCTCGAATCTGCCCAGGATATTTTTTTAGCTTTTGGCATTTTAGACCCGGACCAGAGATTCCCTATCCTTTCAGGATGCAGAGGAATTAGGGTGCAGGCCAGGTTCAAAGTGAATGAACCGCAAGGGGGGTGGGGAGCAGAGATCCTGCCAGTTAACACTTAGAAGAAGAAGAGTTTGGATTTGAACATTAAAAACCATGAGTGTCGATCTGTCCCTTGTCAGAGAAAGATATTTTTGAAAAAGATATGAGGGTTCTTTTGGCGCTCCCTAGGAAGAAGAAGAAGAGTTTGGATTTGATATCCCGCTTTATCACTACCCAAAGGAGTCTCAAAGCAGCTAACATTCTCCTTTCCCTTCCTCCCCCACAACAAACACTCTGTGAGGTGAGTGGGGCTGAGAGACTTCAGAGAAGTGTGACTAGTCCAAGGTCACCCAGCAGCTGCATGTGGAGGAGCGGGGACGCGAAACCGGTTCCCCAGATTACGAGTCTACCTCTCTTAACCACTACACCACACTTAGCTCCCAGACAGCAGATTGAGCACACCTCACCTGGTCACTTTGATGAGTTGTGTTTTATTTATATTTAAATAAAAATCCTACTTATGAACTGAATTGTATTATTTATTGCTGGTCTTTGACCGTATTAAAGTTTACTACTACTTTATATTTAAGGTTTAGTCATCATTTTTAATTTTGCATATATGCATATAAATCAGCAAATGAAAAATTCGATTCAAATCAATATCCTGTTTTGTGCTCATTTTGGGTGGCAGGGCTGAGAACAGAATCCTAGAGTTGGGAGCAAATGATTCCCACCCAACCTCTGTTTTTAGAAACCTCTAATGAAGGAGAGCCCCTCACCTTCCAAAGTAGTCCGTTCCATTGTCAAATAGCTCTTACTGCCAGATGTGGGTGGCGCTGTGGTCTAAACCACTGAGCCTCTTGCTCCTGCTGATCAGAAGGTCGGCGGTTCGAATCCCCGTTGCTCTGAGCTCCTGTTGCTCTGTCCCAGCTCCTGCCAACCTAGCGGTTCAAAATCCGTCAGTGCAAGTAGATAAATAGGTACTGCAGTGGCGGGAAGGTAAACAGAGTTCCATGTGCTCTGGTTTCCATCATGGTGTCCTGTTGTGCCAGAAGCGGTTTAGTCCTGCTGGCCACATGACCCGGAAAGCTGTCTGTGGACAAACGCTGGCTCCTTCGGCCTGAAAGCAAGATGAGCACTGCACCCCATAGTCGCCTTTGACTGGACTTAACCGTTCCAGGGGTCCTTTACTTTTACCTTTTTTACTGTCTGAAAGTTCTTTCTGAATCTCCTTTCTTGTCATTTGGATCCATGAGTTTGAGTCCTGACCTCTGGAGCAGCAGAAAACAAGCTTGCTTCATCTTCTACATGACCAGTCTTTTAGATACAGTATTTGAAAATATTGTCACTTCTCAATCTTCTCTTTAGCAGGCTAAACATACTCAGCTCCTTCACTGTGCGTAGCTATACTATCCAGAAACCAGGCCCCACCCAAATAACCCTTTTAGCACATGCTCAGAGTCCCTCTTTTTCCTTTTTCTTTTTTACATTGCTTCAGCTGGTCAAGAATTGTGCCTGGGCAGCAGGAACCCAACTTCCAGACCTGACCTGTGGCTCAAATTCAGGTTTGGGATTGCTCGACAATGAAATAATCTTGATCAACAAAAGATAACATGCAAAACAAAACCATAACAAGAGGCCAAGGTAATGGAGAAATTAATGTCATTTCCTGGCTATTCTAGTTTACACAGCATTCATAACATCTTAGAGAAAGAAGCGTGAGCAATAGGGTAGGAATTTTTATTTTGGAAGCGGACGCAACGGTTTGCACCAACCTCCTTTCCAAGGCCATATAATTATTATTCTTCCCCTCCGATGAAATGAAAACAGGAATAAGTGATTTATAATTCATTGTAGATTTTTATGAGTTCAGAAATCAGCCCTGCTGTTTCTAGGTAGTTGCCAGGGAGATATTTCGAGTTCTGAGCAATATTATGAAGGTAGAGTGGCGTGTGCAAGAAGGAGAAAGAGACTGTATTATTCAAGGCCAGAGGTGGGCAGCCCAAGGGACCCTAATGTCATCTAGATGCTAAAGGCTTAGGTGAGAGTAGCAGAAAGGAATTCAGAGAGAGAATTGTCCATGCCCATGTTTGGCTCTGACTCTCCCCACCCACTGTCAGCTTGTGGCCCCCAACAGATTGTCTCTGAAGGAACGTGGCCCTCAACAAAACAAAAAGGTTTCACATTCCAGTTTTAAGCTAGAATCTTATCATGGAGATAGGGGGAAATAGGGCAATAAGCAGCGATGGCAGCTGGTAGGATGAAAGGCAGGGAGCTGAACAGTAGGTGGCGCCAGTGCCAGTGACAAGCAGAGCCAACAAGATCTAATTTGGTCCCCTTCCTCCTCCTCCTCCTCCTCCTTCCTGTTGTGTTCTGCAAGGGCAAGACCTGAGACTAAAGAGGAAGGGAGCTGGCAGGCAGTGCACTGGTTCTAAGTAGGAGGAAAGGCAAGTGGTTGCTGGCTGAGGGCAGAATGAGGTTGATGGGGCAGTGCCCCATTTGCCCTAATGGACCAGCCTCCACTGGGCTGAGTTAATGACTGGAGATGGAGGACATCCTCTGGTGGCTCCAGAACTCTTGAAGAGAATGAGGTGATGGAGATGGAATGTACCACTTCAGGCTGAAGGTGGGGGACTCCGCTTTCCGGAGTCTTTCCCCATTGTGAGAATGTATGCAGGGGTGAGAACAAGCTGTCACTTGGCGCTCTTGCCCTGCATTGGCATTTTCTGGACTATGCACAAACGAGGGAGGACTTCATAATGTTATGGATACCGTGTTAACTCTGAGAAGGCGCACATCTAATATTGGGTCCAGGGATATGATGAAGGTGTGGAACCAGGGATGTGATGGGCCAGGAAGATTGGGAAGGGGGAAGTCAGGACAAAAATAGAGGTCGTAGTGATTGTTGCTTCATTTTGGTAGAGTTTTCTCCGCTGGAAATTTGGGCGAATGCTGATGAAAAGAAAAAGCTCTCAACTGTCAGGGCACAGAACAGTGTGCAAAGAGTTCTGTTGTGCTCAGGTCTTGCTGCCACTCCTTGCACATTTATTTGGGAGTGAGGCCCATTGAATAAATTGAAATTGTCATGTGAACATGCAAAGGACTGCATTTTGATGGGCATTATTTTCTCTTTAGAAAGAGCTATTTTTTTCAGTGTGCATACCCCACCCCATTCCTCAGCTTTCATTCTGGCACAATCCCTTCTCCCGACTTGCTTCTCTGCGCCTGTTATTGCTTTGTTGTAACTTAACGCAATCGTTTTCCTTTCCTGGAGATGTGAGACTCTTCCTGTGTTTTACAATTTATTTAATTATTTTGAGCCTTTGTACTCCACTCCTCAGCCGAAAGGGCTCCCATACAATCAATTAAAACAATACACTCCCTGCCTGCAGGCTTACAATCTGAAACAGCAGCAGCAGCAGCAGCAGCAACAACAACAACAACACAACACACAAGGGGAAAGGGACAGGGAGGGAAGAGGAAAAATAAATCAAACCTAGGCACCGAGTTTTATAGTACTGTTACTGTTATAGTAACTACCAGCTTGCGTAGCTCAGGGGTAAGAGGTTCCCAATAGAAACTATAGAAGAATGGCAGATGGACTATATGGAACTTGCCGAGCTGACTGCGAGACTCCACGACCAGAGGAAAGAAGCGGTGGAAAAAGAATGGAAGAAATTTAGGGAATATCTTAAAAATTATTGCAAGATTTAGAGATAAGACAATGCTGGAAGAAAAGTAATTTACAGAATAGTATATAGAATGATTAAGTGAAAATATGATGTATGATTAGATAAGCTTAGGATAGAACTTGAGTAAGAGAAATATATGTGATAAGGTTTGATAAGATAATAAGGAGATAAGATATGAAAATTGATCAGGATAGTAAAAATAGAACAGAATATTAGAAATATAATACTAAATGATGAGAGGAAATTGCTAAAGATGATATACAATGAAACTCAGAGGGAAAGACAGGAGGAAGTCAAACAAAAATGTTAAGGAAATAAGAAGGGAAATTATTATTCTTGTAAGTGTGTATTTGTAGTGTTGTATTTTTTGTTATGTTTGTTTTATATAGTATTGTGATTAGTTGTATGTTATGTGTGTAAAACCCAATAAATATTTTTTTTTTAAAAAAGAGGTTCCCAATAGAACTGTCACAGCAAAGCCAATGGATTATTATTATTATTATTATTATTATTATTATTATTATTATTATTATTATTATTATTATTATTATTTATACCCCGTCCACTCTGGGCAGCTCCCAACAGAATATTAAAAACACGATAATGAGCTCTGCTTTCCATCTCTCCCACTGACAGTTGAGAGAGAGGCATGGGCGTACCCAGGGGGGGCAGGGGGTAGCTGCCCCCCCCAGAAGGCAGCTGCCCCATCCCCCTAGTAGGAAAAATGATCAGCGTCCATTCAAAGCAAACCTGAACGACCATGGCTTGCCCCCCCCCCCAGTTTTGATCCTGGGTACGCCCCTGGAGAGAGGAGATATCAACTGATGATGGGCTACATTTTTTGTTTCTGTTTTTTTTTTTTGTTTTTTTTTTAATAAAAAACATCTTTCTTAAGAAACCTCCAATAAAAACAGTTGGAGTGGAGGATAACCAGCCTTGGAGGTGACTGTGATTATAAGCAGCAAGCCAGAGAAGAATTCTCGTTTCCTATTTCTACCTTCGGGGGGGGGGGGGAGCTGTCTACTTTTATGTGATCTGGACGAGAACATGTCAGAACAGAAGGTTAATTGCATCTCCTAATGTTTCCCTGGAGGAAGAACCTGCACATTTGAAATGTGTTGCAAATCAGCTAAGCAATAAATTATTTTCTGCACCCCGCATGGGCCTTGTGCATGGATCCATGATGGCCAGCTTGCAAACTGCATATTCCCATTCATTTCATCGCAGCAGCTTATAGGGGAGTTGACTAGGGCTCAGAGATAGAGCTCCAGGTTCCATCACTGGCACCTGCAGCTGAAATAATAATTTTGTTGTTGTTCAGTCGTTCAGTCGTGTCCAACTCTTTGTGACCCCATGGACCAGAGCACGCCAGGCATGCCTATCCTTCACTGCCTCTCTCAGTTTGGCCAAACTCATGTTAGTAGCTTCGAGAACACTGTCCAACCATCTCATCCTCTGTCGTCCCCTTCTCCTTGTGCCCTCAACCTTTCCCAACATCAGGGTCTTTTCTAGGGAGTCTTCTCTTCTCATGAGGTGGCCAAAGTATTGGAGCCTCAGCTTCAGGATCTGTCCTTCTAGTGAGCACGCAGGGCTGATTTCTTTAAGAATGGATAGGTTTGATCTTCTTGCAGTCCATGGGACTCTCAAGAGTCTCCTCCAGCACCATAATTCAAAAGAAATAATAATAATAATAATAATAATAATAATAATAATAATAATAATAATAATAATAAATTTATTTATTTACACCCTGCCCATCTGGCTGGGTTTCCCCAGCCACTCTGGGCAGCTCCCAACAGAATATTAAAAATATGATAAAACATCAAACATTTAAAAACCTCCCTCAACAGAGCTGCATTCAGATGTCTTCTAAAAGTCAGATAGTTGTTTATTTCTTTGACATCTGATGGGAGGGCCTTCTACAGGATGGGCACCACTACCAAGAAGGCCCTCTGCCTGGTTCCCTGCAACCTCACTTCTTGCAGTGAAGGAACCACCAGAAGGTCCTCAGAGCTGGACCTCAGTGTCCAGGCTGAAAGATGGAGGTGGACACGCTCCTTCAGGCAGTGGCAGAGCTGACTGCATGGGTGCCCGGAGTGGCGGCCATGCCGTGCACCTGGGGGGGGGCAGAGCAATCCTCTGAGCATGGCAGAGCAGCCATTCTCCACATGTGGTGACAGCAGTGGCGGTATGATGCTCTGTGTGCAGCAGTGGGGCGATCCTCTGCATGCGGCGGCGTGCCCAGGGGCAGCGGGGCGAGTCGGTGTGTGTGTGCCTTTTTGTCACCCCCCTCAGAGATGGCACACGGGGAAGACCGCACCCCCCTGTACCCCGGCGCCCCTGCCTTCAGGTATACTGGGCCGAGGACATTTAGGGCTTTCAAGGTCAGCACCAACACTTTGAATTGTGCTCAGAAACGTACTGAAAGGATCGGAGAGCAGGGAATGATGGGAATGGCCTCTGGCTGAGTCTGTGGAGAGCTGCCATCAGTCAGGGAAGACAAGAGTGGTGGCTGCTGCCCATTGAGACTGGTGGGGCAGAAGGACCAACCGTACGTAGGTGGAGCCAGAACCAATGGCAGGTGAAGCCAACTTCAGTCTTGCCTGCTTCCTCTTCTTGGAAACAAAGTGAATCTGGTTCTACATGGAAGGCTACCAAAGGACCATGTACGTACAGTGGTACCTCGGGTTACAGACGCTTCAGGTTACAGACGCTTCAGGTTACAGACTCCGCTAACCCAGAAATATTACCTCGGGTTAAGAACTTTGCTTCAGGATGAGAACAGAAATCGTGCTCCGGCGGCCCGGCAGCAGTGGGAGGCCCCATTAGCTAAAGTGGTACCTCAGGTTAAGAACGGTTTCAGGTTAAGAATGGACCTCCAGAACAAATTAAGTTCTTAACCCGAGGTACCACTGTACAAGCTGCTTTTTGGTCCTGGGAAGAAGAGCACTGCATTGAGCCATCCTCTGTGCAATTCAAACACCATCATTGCACATTCGACCCAAGGTGTAGCCCTAAGCAATCCATAAGAATAATTGTGTTTAATGTCAGACCCTCCAAGTGTCCCTATTTTCCAGGGACAGTTCCGGATTTACAGAATCCCAGATTCTAATTTGACCCTGGAATGCCCCGTTTTTCCTTAGGACGTCCCTATTTTCATTGGCGAAATGTTGGAGGGTATGTAATATTCATTTCTCCTATAATGTGCTGGGGGGTCTGTGTCGATTTCCTAAAGCTATGCGCTAGGAACCGAGATGAAAAACGTAATTATCACCCGGACAGCAGGACCAAATGGATCCAGTTGATTCTTTTTAGCCATTGGTCATGGCTTGCTGATGTCATGTTGTTCCCACGCACCCATGCTCCTTGCATTCCCATCCCACTCTGTTTACATTTGCCAGCCCTGCTGTCATGCATGGCAGCCACTGCCTCCTCGCTTTTTGTTTTCTTTTAAGGTAGAAATGTTTGGGAGGGGTTATTTGAGGACATCGCTCTGGGTGACCTTATGTTATATTTTGAATGGAACTCGGGCGAGGGAAATTGGTCTTCATGCTTCAAAGAGGAAGGGAGTGAAATGAAACTCCTGGGGTGTGGAATCCGGGGGCTGCAGTTCCACACTCTCCTGCTGGTGAATTCAGATACTGCAAAACATTTACATCGGAAGATTTCGGCCGAAAAATTGGCTCATTATTTCGACTCGGTATATAACATTTTTTGCCTTCCCCTCCTCCACATTTATTGGCCTAATATCAGGGAAACACCTTAGAGCAAATGCCAGTTCGGGACCTTATCTGTTTGAATGCATTAGACTGGGGGGAAATAATATATATTAATTGCTCGATGGGTACTGTTCTCTCTTCATTTTTGAAAATGATAATGTTCTTTGGAGAACGATTCAAACTGAATTTAAGCAGAGTGGCAGACCAGGAAAAAACTTCAGACAAGAAGCTTGAGCAAGATAATGTCTTGGACTCTCATTTCATCCCACTCAGTTCCATTTGACACTTGTTTTACCCCTTTAATCCTTAAAAGCACTGAGTTACCCACCCAGCTTTCTGCTCAGATGTTAAAATATGGCAGTACATCTCTGGTCTCGTTGCTTCAAGCACTGTTACTAAAAACAGAACTTATCAGATGATAAGAGTTTCATTTTCATCCATGCTTGCATGGGTTTCTGCTATTGCACAGTACAGTACTGTGATGGTGCCGTCCGCATTTATGATATCTTTACGCTGCCCGAAAAAGCTGAAAGCAAGCTCAGCTTTTCTTTTACAGCAAAAATGTACCTGTGTTGCTGATACACGTGGTAATCTAGTATAACAAATGCAACACGTAGGCGGCACACAATAATATTTAGTAACAATATAATAACAAAATGTATATGTTCAAAACTCAAGTCTTTTGGGTTCCTTTAAATAATTCCTGAAGATATCAAAAAAAATAAGTTCACTGTGATGATGTTACCAGGAAACAAAGGTAAGTTCACTGTGATGATGTTACCAACAAAATTCCTGAAGATATCAACAAAGACAGGGTGCCGGCATTTTTCACCTGTTTCGCCCAGGCAATCCTGTAAGCCATTATTCGCCCCCAATGGGGCCCTTTTGCTGGGCTTGCGGATGGCACACTCCCACGAAAAGTTCCGGGCTTCTTCAGTGTTTCTCAGGTTTTGGAGTCATATACAAATATTCACTGATAATGCAAACCGAATCTTATTAGTGCTTACAAATATGCAAACTTACACATCAATTATATATGGCTTCAAAATTTCTACAAAATTTCTACAAGAATTTCTACAAAAGTCAATACTTACAATTCATGAAGAGAACTTTTTCTCGGCTTAAGCTGAAGAACTAAGTTTGCTTAGCAAAGTTACTGTGTTTGGATCTAAGTATAAATACATTCTCAGCTTTTCTTTTAGGCTGTGAAGATGTTTTGGTCTTTCTCCACATTTTTGGTCTTTCAAATCTGCATGTGTGGAATGCACTTGTCCCTCACCTTTAAGGAACGAGGGTCATAGAATTGTAGAGTTGGAAGGGACCCCTGAGGGTCATCTAGTCCAACCTCCAATGCAGGAATCACAGCTAAAGAATCCCCGACTGATGCCCATCAAACCTGTTTAAAAACCTTCCGTGAAGGAGAGTCTGAGGTAGTCTGTTTTTAAAACTGCTGATTAGATTTGGTCTTTTTTTTTTAGGCTATCTTGTTTTTTAACACCTGGTTTTATCAGTAATTGCGAAGTGCATTTTATATTGTATGCGTTGTGTTTACAGGTTTTAATGATTGGGTGTATAAACCTTGTTAGATAAAAAGAAAGGGATAAAACTCAAAGCTCCCCTGTTCTCAATGCCGTTTTGCCACTATGGAATGGGAGAGGTCCCGGTTATTGTCCCATCAGCAGGGGCTACTTACATGGTGGGAAATGGGGCAGGGCCTTTTCAGGGGTGGCACACTTTTAAATGGTATTCTCTTCCTAATAAGAGATTCATCTGTTCCCCATATTAGATACATTACAGGGAACCAGGCTGAGGGCCTTCTCGGTAGTGGCACCCGCCCTGTGGAACTCCCTCCCTCCAGATGTCAAGGAACTATCTGACTTTTAGAAGACATCTGAAGGCAGCCCTGTTTAGGGAGGCTTTTTATGTTTAATAGATTATTGCTTTTTAATGTTCTGTTGGAAGCCGCCCAGAGTGGCTGGGGAAACCCAGCCAGATGGGTGGGGTATAAATAATAAATAATAATAATAATTATTATTATTATTATTCAAGGATTTGAGATGTAAACACCACTTCTGTAGACTTGGCTGCTGTTCTGTGTTGTCGTATTATATCTAAGAGCTGCCTTATTACTTTTTCAGTTTTTTCACTAGATTCTTTCTATTGCAAGGTACTCCCGTACTCCCCATCAGGTGCAAGAAAAGCATGAGACTATTAATCTCTAGGTCATCAGTTCAAGTCCCAGGGTTGGGCAAAAATAAAAATAAAAAAATAATAATCCTGCTTTGCAGGGGCATTGGACTAGACATCAGTGATGGCTAACCTTGACAACTCCAGATGTTTTTGGGAACTACAACTCCCATCATCCCTAGCTAACAGGATCAGTGATCAGGGGTGATGGGAGTTGTAGTCCCAAAACATCTGGAGTGTCAAGGTTAGCCATCACTGGACTAGATGATCCTCTATAATTTTAAGAACAATTAATTAATTAATTAATTAAGCAATCAATCAAACAAATAAAACCTGTTGACTATGCTTGGAGAAACTGCTGCTGCTTGTGATTACAAAACTGGGCCAAATGCAATTTCTTTCCCTTTCCTTGAAACAGAGGTCCTACCACTTCTCTTTCTTCTTTAAAAATAATAATAGTTGGGATTGCAAGCCAGGCAACCAACTGGGGGAGCTTTTCGCAAGTCTGGAGATAGAGGCGCTTTGCAGTGCAAGAGGGCAAGAGCTTCACCTGCTGAACTGCTTTTTCTTTGTGTGTGCCTCTCTTGCAACTGTTTCGAAACCTGTTGTTGCTGTTCTTGTTCGAAGCAAAACCACAACTTCGCACTCTGGCATCAAACTGATAATAAAAGTTCCAGGGTGATGATGGGACGGGGTGCGCAAAAGCACAGGGGAAACGTTGCATGCGCAAAGAGCCCCCCATCAGAGAGCGAGCGGTGAATTCATCGGAGCACAGGAAGACCCCCAACTCCACTCGCTCCTCCTTGTCCCAGACAAAGGAGCCCGTCGGCGCCCACCCTGGAGCTGTCTGCTAGGCGCGGGGAAGGTGGGGAGGGAAGGAAGAGGGAGGGAGGGGAGAAGCGACTAGATTTCTTCCCCCGGGGCAGGAGGGGGAGGAGGGGAGGGGGTCCAGGGAAGAAGAGAGAAGGGGGGAGGGGGGAGGCCGGAAAGAGGGGAGGGGGGAGGCTTGGCTTTCCAGCGGCTGAAAAGGAAGCCAAGCTCTCCCTCCGGCCGGCCCCCCAAAGTACAAAAGCAGAGAGAGAGAGAGAGAGCCGGTGGCGGGACTCCTTCATCGGCCGGGACCATGGCTGCCTCCTGCCAGAGCTGGCTCGCCAACGAGGGCAGCAAACACCTCCTTTTGGTAAGAGAGACCTTTGCCTTTCGGGGGTGCCTTGCTGCCTCCATCGCAAGGATGTTGCTCTCGCTGCGCTTGCGCGGGCGTGATGCTCGGGAACCTGCCCATGCTCAGGAGCGCTCTTGCCCCCCCCCACGCAGGGTTGGGTCCAAGCCCTGCTCGGGAACGCCGAGCCTGGAGCCGTCCTGTGGGAAAAGGCCAGGAAGAAGAGGAAGGGGGGAAAGGAGAGAGCGCTCCTGAGCATGGGCAGGTTCTGAGCATTACGTGCAGGGTCACAGGGTGAGGATCAATGCTTTTGAATCAAATACAGTATAATGGAGAAAGCCATCTCTGCCTCCCTTCTGGAAGGCTCATAGCGCAGTGGCAGAGCAGCTGCTTGGCATGTAGAAGGCCATAGGTTCATCTCCAGGTAGGGCTGGGAAAGACTTCTGAAACTTTGGAGAGCTTCTGCCAGCCATGATATTGAGCTAGATCAGCCAAAGACCTTACTGGATATAAGACTGGTTCCTGTGTTTATTTCCCCATGTAAATCAGCTTGCATTATTCCCACAACAGCCCTGCAAGGTAGGTCAGCATTACTGCCCCTCACATTTCCTCCATTTTTACCCTGGTCTTTGACACCGGGAATGTCTGTTTTTAGGACCCACCCTGTAAGTAGTTTTAAAACTGTTTTTAATGTTGTATTTTAATTTTTTTTATTGTCATCTGCCCTCAGACCTTAGGGTGAAGGGAGGTTATTAATAAAGTAAAACCGTCACCATCCTAATTCCAATGTCAGAATGACAGGTTTGCCTAACAACACAGTCCTAGACAGGGCTGCTCAGAAGTAAGTCAGTGGGTTCAATGCGGCTTACTCTCCGATGGGAGTGTAGGTTTGAAACCTAAGTAGTGATTTTGTGACAGATTTGCTGTGTCAATTACAGTACTCTGTTTGGGAGGTGGCATGAAATGCGAGGTTCATGGCACAAAACTAGCACTAAACTTTGGCATCAGTTTTTTTGGGAGGGATCCAAAATTTTGGGGCCACACGTTAATGGAGCTTAGAATTTGAAATGGAGGTTCCCGTGAACTGTCTCCTTTGTTGAACTGTGCTGGCTTTTGCTACAGAGGAACCCAAACCAACCGGGGCGTGTTTGAGTGTGTGTACATACATATGGCATAAGCACATCTGGGATTAAAAAGTACTTTCAGTGCTGGGTAGCTGCTTTAGTTGAGATTCCTTCATTGCAGGGGATCGGACTAGATGACTCTCAGGGTCCCTTCCAAGTTTACATTTCTATGATTCTATATATGACCTTAAGAAGCTACTACAGTGGTACCTTGGTTCTCAAACTTAATCCGTTCCAGAAATCCGTTCCAAAACCAAAGCATTCCAAAACCAAGGAGCGCTTTTCCATGAAAAGTAATGCAAAATGGATTAATCCGTGCCAGACTTTTGAAAACAACCCCTAAAACAGCATTTTAACATGAATTTTACTATCTAATGAGACCATTGATCCATAAAATGAAAGCAATAAGCAATGTGCTGCAGCCACACAATCAATCAATCAATCAATCAATCAGTAGCTGAACTGGGTTCCACACAGTCACACAAAAAAAGAGCCACAAAAACACAAAATAAATAGCAAAAAAAGACAGACCTCAGCATAACACTCAAAACGGAGGCGTGGCACTCAAATTGGAAGCGTAACACTCTAAACGGAGCATGTTCGGCTTCCGAAAAAAGTTCACAAACCGGAACACTTACTTCTGGGTTTGCAGTGTTTGAGTTCCAAGTTGTTTGAGTACCAAGGTGTTTGAGAACCAAGGTACCACTGTATTGGTCCACCCAACTTAGTATCATCCACACTGGCTGGTATTGGCTCTTCAAAGTTTCAGGCAGGAGTCTCTGCCCGCCCTACCTGGAGAAGCTACGGATTGTGCTTGGCAGCTTCTGCACTGAATACAAATGAGTTCAGGACCTTTCCCAAATTCCCGATTAATTTCAGTACCCACATTTTTGTTCTAAGTGTATGTTTGATGGACAGATCTTCTGTGCAGGTTTTGTGGACTCTCCAAGCTGGTCAAGATTATACTGTGATAACTTCATTGGGATTCATTGCTCCTTTGCTTCTGTTCACGCAGGCTGGAAGGTGTTAGTGATGGGTGGCCTTGGGTGACTTAAAAAGTGCTTTCAACAAATTTGTGGAGGATGAGGCCACCTGTGGCTAGTAGTCAAGGTGTTCTGCCTCCACTGTCGGAGGCGGTAGCCCTCCAAATGCCAGTTGCTGGAGGTCAGATGTGAGCAAGGGTGCTATTGCACCCAAGTCCTGCTTCTGAGCTTTCCATGGGCACCTGGAGGGTTGCTGTGAGATGCTGGACTGGATGGGCCATTGGCCTTAGGGTTCCTACAAATCCAGTAATCTGACTTGTCAGTTTAGGGCAGGCATCCCCAAACTTCAGCCCTCCAGATGTTTTGGACTACAATTCCCATCATCTCTGACCACTGGTCCTGTTAGCTAGGGATCATGGGAGTTGTAGGCCAAAACATCTGGAGCGCTGCAGTTTGCAGGGCCAGCGCGTCCATTTAGGCGAACTAGGCAGTTGCCTAGGGCGCCAAAATGGAGGGGGCGCTGGCCAGCCTGCCCCCCGCCCCCGCCCCCCGCCCCAACCAGCGGCGGAGCAAGCAGCTTGGGGCGAAAACCGTGGCGGCGGGGGCGCTGGCCAGCCTGCCCCTCGCCCCCTGCTGCCGCCCGGTGCCGCCCCAACCAGCGGCGAAAACCGCGGCAGCGCAGGGCGCCCGGCGGGCAGGGGGCGGAGCAGCGTACGTCATGCGCAATGACGTCACGTGGCCCGCCCCCTCGCCTAGGGTGCCAAAATCCCTAGCACCGGTCCTGAGTTTGGGGATGCCTGGTTTAGGGGCATTGTTCTCGCTTCAGCATTTGAGAGGTTCTGGGTTCAAATCCCAGACAACTGTGGTGGGGGCCAGCTGTCTTTACCATTGGGAGTTGAAGCTCTGAGGTAGAGCACCTGCTTTGCATGCAGAAGATTCCAGGTTCATAGAACTGTGGAATCATATTATAGAATAACGGAATCATAGAATTGTAGAGTTGGAAGAGCATCATCTAGTCCAGCCCCTGCAATGCAGGAATCTCAGCTAAAGCATCCATGGCAGAGGGCCATCCAACCTCTGCTTAAAAACCTCCAAGGAAGGAGAGTCCACAAACTCCCGAGGGAGTCCGTTCCACTGTCAAACAGCTCTTACTGTCAGAAAGTTCTTCCTGATGTTTAGTTAGAATCTCTTTCTTTGTAACTTGAAGCCATTGGTTCGAGTCCTACCCTCCAGAGCAGGAGAAAACAAGCTTGTTCCCTCTTCCATCTGACAGCCCTTGAGATATTTGAAGATGCCAAGCATATCATGCCAAGGTCCAGTCTATGGCATCCCCTATTAGAAGCATCGGATGATGGAGAAAGCCTTTAAACCCTAGAGCAGGGATGGGGAACCCGACACACTTCAGATGTTGTTATTCTCATCATCTCTGACTGACACCTTTTCCAGGTGGGAGCTGTAGTCCATTGACATCTGGAGGGCCACAGGTCTTCCACATCCCTGCCCCAGAGGGCCACTCCCAGTCAGACTAGATGCAACTGGACTAAACAGACAAAAAGCAGCTTCCTAAGAAGAAGCTGCTATTTGTCTGTTTAGTTCAGTTGGCGCTGTGGGTTAAACCACAGAGCCTAGGGCTTGCTGATCAGAAGGTCGGCGGTTCGAATCCTCGCAATGGGGTGAGCTCCCGTTGCTTGGTCCCAGCTCCTGCCTACCTAGCAGTTCGAAAGCACATCAAAGTGCAAGTAGATAAATAGGTACCGCTCCGGCGGGAAGGTAAACACATTTCTGTGCGCTGCTCTGGTTTCGCCAGAAGCGGCTTAGTCCTGCTGGCCACATGACCTGGAAGTTTTACACTGGCTTCCTTGGCCAGTAAAGTGAGATGAGCGGCGCAACCCCAGAGTCGTCCACTACTGGACCTAATGGTCAGGGGTCCCTTTACCTTTAAGAAGAATGCACAGAGGGGTCACAGCTTATTGATCATGCACATTTTTTTTCATGTGCCTGGGGCCAGCAGGTTTGATCCCTGGCACCTCTATGTAGAATAATATGGTAGCAGGAGATTGCTATGGCTTTCGTGCCCTGCTTGTGGAACCTATGGGGAGCAGGATACTGGGATACATGGGCTAGACCAGTGTTTCCCAACCATAGGTGTCAACCCTCCCTTTTTTTGCGGGAAACTCCCTTATTCCAATGCCGTTTCCCGCTGCTATCCCGGATTGTTGATATCCCTTAAATTTCCCAGATTTCAAAGGCCCTGCCGGCCAGGGAGGCACCTCAGCTGCGTTGCTCGGCTGCCAATAAGGAGTCTGAGACCGACTGGGGGCGGAGCTTGCATGCCTTGTGCAGCCAGACCCTCACGCCCAACCAGCCAGCCAGCCTGCCTGCCGTCTACGCGCTCGCTCTTTCGCTCACCCGTTCCCGCGCAGCCTCTGGAGCGCAGGGTGGCGAGGCTACTTGGTGCCATTGCACCGCCCTCGTGGCATCCCTTATTTTCAAATCCGAAAGTTTGGGGAAAATCCCTTATTTTCAAATCCGAAAGTTGACAGCTATGTTCCCAACCTTTTTCCAACCGTGGCCCCCTTCTGACCATGTCTTCTTCCTGTGCCCCCTCCCATGGGTGTAGCCATGGGGGAGGCAGGGGGCAGCTGCATGACAAACGGTGGCTCCCTTGGCCTGAAAAGTAAGATGAGCACCGCAACCCCATAGTCGCCTTTGACTGGACTAAACCTTCCAGGGGTCCTTTACCTTTTACCTAAACAGATACTTATGGGATGCCTACAAGCAGTGGCTGAACTAAATTGCAATCTCTCCATTTGTGGCTCTCAGCATCTGGCATTCAGGGGCATGTGTCCTTTGACAGTGGAGGGAGAACGCAGCCATGATGGCAGCTTCCTATCAGGTCTCCTCTTAGTCACACCCCCCCACCCCCATCCTAAACTTAAGATCTAGCCTAAGGGTGCATTCTTGGGATGGCTGAGACTGCATGATTACCTTGTTATCATGTATTGCAGCTGGCAGGTCCATTTAGAGCCACCTTAGCTCATCATGTTTGCTAGCCTCAGCGCCAAAAGCGATCTCTTATCATTTTTAAATGCAGACCCCACTGAAACAAGTTGGTCTGGACAATATGCATGCCCCCCCTCCCACTCCCCGCCATCGTGGCTCCTTATTTGTAAATTCTGTGGGTTGAATACACACTAAACTGGCTGCACTTAGTTCCCACTGACATCTATGCGCCTTAAGCCATGACTACGTTGGGGCAAAAAAATAAATAAATCCCAGTGCTTGGACACAGAGCCTTAAAAGCGCGAGCCTCTGCCTGGAAAGAGCGAGGTGAAATCTAAGTGTGGATCAGCCCTTAGTTGCACTTAGTTTCCACTGAACTCAAAGGGACGTAATCTGTTATTGTCTCATTGCTTTCCGTGGGACCAAAGTGCGGCCGATCCAACCTGGATCCAATGCTATATCTGTGGTAGGACTCCAGTGTGTATTGGGGATTCTCAGTCAACAGAGGATGGTTCTTCCAGACAGCCCATTTACTGAGCATTCATTTTGATTTGTTTACAGGGAGGTTAGACAGTGTTGGCTATTTAATGAATAATCATTGTGATCACACACACCCCCACACACCCCACACCCGAAGGAGCGTCTCCACCCCCATCGATCTACCCGGACACTGAGGTCCAGCGCCGAGGGCCTTCTGGCGGTTCCCTCACTGCGAGAAGCCAAGTTACAGGGAGCCAGGCAGAGGGCCTTCTCGGTAGTGGCGCCCGCCCTGTGGAACGCCTTCCCATTAGATGTCAAGGAAATAAACAACTGTCTGACTTTTAGAAGACATCTGAAGGCAGCCCTGTTTAGGGAAGCTTTTAATGTTTGATGGATAATTGTGTTTTAGTATTTTGTTGGAAGCTGCCCAGAGTGGCTGGGGAAGCCCAGTCAGATGGGCGGGGTATAGATAATAAATTATTATTATTATTATTATTATTATTATTATTATTATTAATGACTTTCCATCAAAAGAGAGTTATGCCACACTTTCCAGTGCATTTTCCTCTCCCTTTCCTTATTGCGAAAAGTCTGATTATTTTGAGAGGGGGGTGGGGAGGGGAGGGGCTTTATTGCGCCAGAGCTCCCAATCAGCTGCAACTGAGAGAGGCAGGGTGGTGCAGTGGTTAGAGTGTCGGCGTGGGAGACCAGGCTTCGAAACGTCCCTTGGCCCCATGACTGGGTGACCTTGGCCCAGTTGCTGCCTCTCAGCCTACCTCACAGGGTTGTTGTGGGCGTTAAATGAGGACGGGAGAGAATCATGTACGCCAGGAAAGAAAAGATGGGATTTAAATACTGTAAATCAGTGTGTAATCTGAATTTGCTGATATGTGAGAGAATCCCACTGAAAGCATCCCATGTTACAGTGAGATCATCACTGTTGGAAACCTTCCAAAAACACAGCTGGTGGGGCCCAACTACCCCCCCCCCCCATTTTATTTCTTAAAAGCCTTTGTCTCGTTTTTCTCACTCAGATTTCTGAGCCTCCCCCTGCCCCGAGAGTTTGTTGCCTGTTTCTTCTCTCTGACGGAGAGAGTTCTGGTTTTGCACATGCCGTTTATACATGTAATAATAATAACAACTTCTTCCTTGTTCTCTCTCTTCCTCCCCCCCCCCCTCACTTTGCTTCCTTCAGCTGCTCTGGCTGTCTCTCAACGTGGGGCTGTTTTGGAAAACCTTCCGGATGTATTATCGGGGGCCTCAGTATTACTATCTGCATCAGATGCTGGGGGTAAGTGGTAGACGCTTGCTTCTCCCCCCTCCCTCCCTCTCCCCTGCTGTCTTTCCTTGGGGCTCTGGGAACGAGAAGGAAATGGAAAGTTTTGGCTAACCGGGCAGATCCGAGGCTTCTTGGTGACTCACGAGAAGGAGAAGGGGTGAATGTTTGGGGGGGGGCAGAGGGGTTATGTAAGGGCAGGGGTGGGTGGGAGGGAAAGGAATAGGCTGGAGGCTGTTTCTGAATAAAGGGAATGGCTCTGTCCAGGGTCTGGGAAAAGAGAGCTCCCTGCCTGTCCGTTCTTCCCCAGCTCCCAGCTGCAGACATCATTTTTGGGCTCTGGCATGTGAGCCGCACTCAGCGGATAGCTGGGCTTGCAACTGTTAGTCATGGTAACTTTAACCAACCTCGTGGGCCTGTTCCGGCGAGCGCTTACATGCCAGCTTTCCTGATGTGCATTTCTCAAGGGAAGGGATTTTATTTTATTTTATTTGAATAAAATGAACCTTCCCATCCTTTCCATCGTACTCTCATGAGCCCTGGTGCTGTTTTCGTTCGGAAAACGCTGTCAGCCAAAAGAAAAATAATATTGGGGGAGGGGGGAAGAGTCTACCCAGGATGTTTTAGCTAAAGGTGGGGAAGAATTTTGACACAGCTTACATTTAAAGGTGGGCGTACGTCATGCACACTTTTCTGAAACAACAATAATGGGGCAACATCATTCCCATTTTGCAGTTGGAATCAAGACTGAGAGACGGCTGTATATACACCCCAGGCAAGATTCTTCCCTGATTGCTGTTTCCGCGTGTGTGTTTTGCAAGGAAACCTAGATGTTCAAATATGCATGTGTTATATGTGCTGTGCATGTGTTTTGCACTTCAAAGTCTCTTTGTTTATTGCACCTGTATTGAATAAAGCAGCGAAGGCATTGCTCGCTCAGTTTCAAACTTATCCTTTCACCCATTGGTGCTGCCTTCCTTTTAATTGCAATGTACCTTTACAACCTTCAGGGCAGAAATCCAGGAAGAACAACTATTTCTTATGTGGAGGTATAATAATGAGAGCATCTTCGCATGTTGGTTTTCTCCAACATTAGAGCCAGTGTATTGTACTGGTTAAGAGCAGTGGACTCGTAATCTGGTGAACCGGGTTTGCGTCTCCGCTCCTCCACATGCAGCTGCTGGGTGACCTTGGGCTAGTCACACTTCTTTGAAGTCTCTCAGCCCTACTCACCTCACAGAGTGTTTGTTGTGGGGGAGGAAGGGAAAGGAGAATGTGAGCCGCTTTGAGACTCCTTCGGGTAGTGATAAAGCGGGATATCAAATCCAAACTCTTCTTCTTCTTCCCTGTCGCAAGGTGGCTCAAGGCACTTAAAGAAACCTGCCTTTAAAATGCAATGACAGCCCATGTCATTGTAAGGTCTAGAAAGTTGATTTCTGTTTTTAATAACAGAAGTAAAAGTTCTGATGCATTTGTAGATAAATAGGTACCGCTCTGGCGGGAAGGTAAACGGTGTTTCCGTGCGCTGCTCTGGTTCGCCAAAAGCAGCTTAGTCATGCTGGCCACATGACCCGGAAGCTGTCTGCGGACAAACGCCGGCTCCCTCGGCCTATAGAGCGAGATGAGCGTGCAACCCCAGAGTCGTCCGTGACTGGACCTAACGGTCAGGGGTACCTTTACCTTTATGCTATAACTACTGGTATAGTTGTGGTCTTGTGCAGCAAATCTCCTTCGTCAAAAAAATCAGGCTTTTTGCAATAAGGACTGTTATGGGAGAGAAGGAAAATGCGCTTGCTGTGACGTACTATCATCCAACCTCCCTGAAAACAAATAAAAATCAATGCTCATGGAATAGCCAAGAGGGAAGAGGGATCAGTTTTTAGACCTCTCTGGGAATTGTAGCTCTTCGAGAGGAATATGGGGCCTCCTCATAACTCTTAGCAACCTAAACAAACTACATTTCCCAGAGTTCTTTGGACAAAGCCATGGCTGTTTAAGGCCATATCATAGTGCTTTACATGTATGGTGTCAAAGTGGGCATTGATGTAGCAGCATGTAAAAGAAGACCGGGAGACAGTCCTTTGGCTGAGGACAGTGGGATAGTCAAAATCCGAGGAAGGAGGTTTCTCCTTCGAAAGGGGCAGGAAGAGCAGCAAGAAAAGCACAGAATTTTAGTTCTGGTTTCAGCTCAACTGCGTTTGCTTGTGTGTGATTTCCCTGTACAAAGCCGAAGAACAGATTTGGCTTGGCGGGTGGAGAGCATAGGTTTGCAGTAGACCTTTCTCCTTAGAGGCAAAAGGCAGTGAGACAGAATGAACCGATTTGCTGGCTTTTCTCTTATTTATTTTTAGCCGTGCTGGCTGGGGGCTGATGGGAACATCTGGAGGTCAACAGATTCCTCCATCCCCCTTTAAAGGGTCCTCAAGCACATACCGAGGATGAGAGCATGAGCAGAGCATGAGACTCTTTATCTCAGGGCCATGGGTTTGAGCCCCACGTTGGGCAAGAAGATTGCTGCATCGCAGAGGGTTGCGCCAGATGATCCTCACGGTCCCTTCCAACTCTATGATGAAATATAATCTCAGATAAATAATCCCATTTCAGATGCTAACGGAGGGATCACCTGTTTTGCTTCAGGGCCACAAACCCTCATTGCATGTCGGAAGGACACTTTTTAGGAAGCGATGCCACATATAGCTCTGCAGTTAGGAATGAAAGACCTTCCTTTGTTTACACCACTGTCTTGCCGCTTCTCCGGAGAAAGCTTTCTCATTACGTCATAATTGCATCCTTTATTATTTTCTCGCCTGCAATATGGTCCAGATGTCCCATCAGTTTGCTGCCCCTTGATGGGATAGATAATAAGGAGGCCTCTGTACGTCCTTTGCTCCAACACGAGAGGAGCCTCGCTCTTCTCTGCTACCTCCACATCGTGGTGGTGGTGGGGGGGAATGGAAATGCTTTGTTCCTTGGTCCCCATAGTACAAGGCTGGCTTTTGAAACAGTGGGGTGAAGGAGCACAGACCTAGACCCTCCCTCATTCTGTCAAATGAAGATAGGGACCTGTTTGCACTGCCCAGATTCTCACACCGAGAGAAACACTCTCACACTGCAGAGTCATAGACTCATAGAGCGTTGTAGAGTTGGAATAATAATAATAATAATAATAATAATAATAATAATAATAATAATTTATTTATACCCCGCCCATCTGGCTGGGTTTCCCCAGCCACTCTGGGTGGCTTTCAACAGAACATTAAAATACAACAATCTATTAAACATTAAAATCCTCCCTAAACAGGGCTGCCTTCAGATGTCTTCTAAAGGTCTGGTAGTTGTTGTTCTCTTTGACATCTGAAGGGAGGGCGTTCCACAGGGCGGGTGCCACTACCGAGAAGGCCCTCTGCCTGGTTCCCTGTAACTTGGCTTCTCGTAGTGAGGGAACCGCCAGAAGGCCCTCGGCACTGGACCTCAGTGTCCGGGCTGAACGATGGGGGTGGAGACGCTCCTTCAGGTATACTGGACCGAAGCCATTTAGGGCTTTAAAGGTCAGCACCAACACTTTGAATTGTGCTCAGAAACGTACTGGGAGCCAGTGTAGGTCTTTCAAGACCGGTGTTATGTGGTCTCGGCGGCCGCTCCCAGTCACCAATCTAGCTGCCGCATTCTGGTTTAATTGTGGTTTCCGGGTCAACTTCAAAGGTAGCCCCACGTAGAGCGCATTGCAGTAGTCCAAGCGGGAGATAACTAGAGCATGCACCACTCTGGCGAGACAGTCTGCGGGCAGGTAGGGTCTCAGCCTGCGTACCAGATGGAGCTGGTAGACAGCTGCCCTGGACACAGAATTAACCTGCGCCTCCATGGACAGCTGTGAGTCCAAAATGACTCCCAGGCTGCACACCTGGTCCTTCAGGGGCACAGTTACCCCATTCAGGACCAGGGAGTCCTCTACACCTGCCCGCCTCCTGTCCCCCAAAAACAGTACTTCTGTCTTGTCAGGATTCAACCTCAATCTGTTAGCCGCCATCCATCCTCCAACCGCCTCCAGACACTCCCAAGGGATCCCAGGGGTCATCTAGTTCAACCCCCTTCAATGCAAGGAATCTCAGCTAAAGCATCCATGTCAGATGGCCATTCAACCTCTGCTTAGAAACTTCCAAGGATGGAGAGTCCACCACCTTCCGAGGGAGACCATTCCACTTGCGGACAGCTCTTACTATCAGAAAGTTCTTCCTGATGTTGAGTCGGAATCTCCTTCCTTGGAGCTTGAAGCCATTGGTTCGAGTCCTACCCTCCAGAGAAGGGGAGAACAAGTTTGCTTCATCCTCCATGTGACAGCCCTTGATATATTTGAAGGTGGCTATCTCCTCTCAGTCTCCTCTTTCCCAGGCTTAAAGACTCTACTCCAATAGTCTTTGACCTTTGCAGACCCGAGAGCCACTTTTAGCCCCAACGTAAATGGTGGGATCCACTTCTTAATTTGTGGGTGATGGTAAAGCCGTTGGAACAACCCAGCACAGTTCGGACTGTGATGCAGATGCGAGTTTGGACCCACCAATTGTAGACTAATGCTTGCTCTCCTCTTTCTGTTTCTGGAGGGCAAGCCATGCAGCAAAAATAACAGAGCCTTGTGGCACCTTAAGGATTAGCACAGTTAAAGGCCCTGCTATAGCAGGTGGCTCTGTGGGTTAAACCACATAGCCTAGGGCTTGCTGATCAGAAGGTCAGCGGTTCGAATCCCTGTGACGGGGTGAGCTCCCGTTGCTCGGTCCCAGCTCCTGCCCACCTAGCAGTTCGAAAGCACGTCAAAGTGCAAGTAGATAAATAGGAACCGTTCCGGCGGGAAGGTAAACGGCGTTTCCGTGCGCTGCTCTGGTTCGCCAGAAGCAGCTTTGTCATGCTGGCCACATGACTCGGAAGCTGTACGCCGGCTCTCAGCCAATAAAGCGAGATGAGCGCCGCAACCCCAGAGTTGGACACGACTGGACCTAATGGTCAGGGGTCCCTTTACCTTTATAGCAGCCCAAAGATCCATTCTAGGAAGGTCTGTAGCTTAGTGGTAGAGTATCTGCTTTGCATGCAGAAGGTCCCAGGTTCAATCCCAGGCACCCCCAGGGTGTTAAAAACAGACATCAATTAACCATTGTGGAAGGATGTATTCTTAATTGCCTGCATGTGCCCTCGGATGATTGACAGGTGGATTACCCTGCAGATAGAAAGGTCCTTCTTCCTGACATAGTGCTTTTCTGTCTGCACAAATTGCTATGTAAAGCAGCCAGGCAACTTCACAGTCTGAAATAATGCAGCCAAGCTGGTTGCATTGCAGGATTCTGCCGAGTGCGTGTTTCGGCTCTGAATCTCCGAAAGGGTTGCATGCCTGCTGAACTTCTCCCGTTGATGTTGGGAGCGGAGAGCTGCTGCAAATGCCATTTGGAGGTCCCTGGAAAGCGGATACGCAGGATCGCTTGTGGGTGGTGCAGACATGTGCTCGGACGCTGGCAATGCAAACATCCATGCGGAGCCTTCAGAGCAACAGTTTCCAGAGGAGGCACGAGCTTTGCCATTTGGCTTTCGGACTCCTCCAGGCAGCAGCTGTCCGTGGGATGCCGCGTGATCTCCCTTGGCCACTGTAAAGCACACTCTGAAGTACAGGAAGTTGGGTCACTGCTGTGTGTGCCATAGGACCTCTCCCTGAGATTTTAGCAGGGTGGATAAAAATCAATGATTTTTTTAAAAAAATCAAAAAAATCAGATTTTTTTTATTTAAATTGGATTTTTAAAATAAAATGCTTTTGGAGGAAAAACCTTTCTAAATATAGTCTTCTATTTAAGTTACATTGTAGTCCAAAGGCTATTCATCAGGAAATAAGGATTTGTTTTAAGTTTATCAAGTGTGCTAAAACTCAGTCTAAGTTTTTTAAAAAAATGTTTAACCACATCAGTTAACAAACATGGATACATATGCTATCATGTTATTGTTTTAGTTAAATAAATTGTTTAAATGGTTATTAAGGAAATGATTATTTTTCTCCTTCCAATAAAGTACAGCAGAAAAGTTGTCCAAATATAAACAGTTAACTTATTAAACCTCACCATAATTTCATATTTATCTGTCTATGTATTTCTAGTAGTATAACCAAATCAGTAATTTTTGATATAACTGTAAAAACTACTCTGAAAATCTATTATTTCAAAAATGAAACCTTCATATGGTTGTAAATATTAAGATTATACCAGCAAGAATGAGTCTTTCTGTAAAAAAAATATTTAAATCAAGTCTTACTGACTAGTGATTTAAATCAAGCCTTACAGACTAGTGATTTAAATCGTGATTTAAATCAATTTGATTTAAATAAAATCCACCCTGGATTTTAGCATTCATTAAAAGAAAAAAGAAAAGAAAAAGATTAAGCCTCTGTAGCCCTTTTGCTTTCCAGCGATCTATGGCAGGAATGGGGAACCTATGGATGCTTTAGAACAGTGTTTTTCACCCTCTTCTGGGCAACGGAACACCTGTCTTAGGGAAAAAATCTCGCGGCACAGCACCCACAGCGCGCGGCTTTTTCTCCATGGGGGGGGGGGCCGGCACAGTTTTTTTCCGGGCCTCCGAGGCCCAGCGCGGCTTCTTCCCGCGCTGGGGAGGCCCGGCGGGGCTTTTCCCCGCGTCGGAGAGGCCCGGCGGAGCTTCTGCTCACGCCGGGAGGACCCCGGCACAACTTTTTTTTTCGGGCCTCCGAGGCCCAGCGCAGCTTCTTCCCGCGCTGGGGAGGCCCGGCGGGGCTTTTCCCCGCGTCAGAGAGGCCCGGCGGAGCTTCTGCTCACGCCAGGAGGACCCCGGCACAACTTTTTTTTCCGGGCCTCCGAGGCCCAGCGCGGCTTCTTCCCGCGCTGGGGAGGCCCGGCGGGGCTTTTCCCCGCGTCGGAGAGGCCCGGCGGAGCTTCTGCTCACGCCGGGAGGACCCCGGCACAACTTTTTTTTTCCGGGCCTCCGAGGCCCAGCGCGGCTTCTTCCCGCGCTGGGGAGGCCCGGCGGGGCTTTTCCCCGCGTCGGAGAGGCCCGGCGGAGCTTCGGCTTTCCCCCGCGGCACAGCACACGGTGTCTCGCGGCACACTACTGTGCCGCGGAACACCGGTTGGGAAACGCTGCTTTAGAATTAGACAAATTCACAGAGGATCAGATTATGAATGGCTTCTAACTATGCTTTGCTTCTATAGTTAGAGGTACCAGCAGTAGTTGTTGTTGGCTTCCATCCATCTCGAGATACAATGGAGTGCACCTCCGGGGGTGAAGTCAAACCATTGCGTTAGCAACACCAAAGTGACCTCCCCTGGGCGCAAGCCTAGGCATTGTGTATGGAGGTCCTGGGCTGCCCAGACAACAAGACCCGCCTCTTGGCCTCGCTGATATGGTCCAAAAGAAAGCAGAGCAATATGTTTGGCACCAGCCTCACTGCAGGAGTTGCTGGAATGAGGCATACAAGATGCTATCCAACCTTCTAAGGGACTCCACTCTGGATTTGTGTATGATTTATTCCTTAGCCAGAGGTAGCAATGCTTTTGAATTCCAGTTGCTGGGAATCAGAAGCAGAGAGAGTGCTATTGAGCTCAGATCCTGCTTGCAGGCTTCTCACAGGCTGGCCACTGTGAGAACAGGATGCTGGACCAGATGGGTCATTGGCTTGATCCAGCAGGCGCTTCTTGTGTTCATATTATATTTGTATTTAAGTATCAGTTCTTATGGGACGCGGGTGGCGCTGTGGGTTAAACCACAGAGACTAGGGCTTGCAGATCAGAAGGTCGGCGGTTTGAATCCCCGCAACGGCATCAGCTCCCATTGCTTGGTCCCTGCTCCTGCCAACCTAGCATTTCAAAAGCACGTCAAAGTCCAAGTAGTGCTTCCCAGGCGGGAAGGTAAATGGCCAGAATTGTCCTTCAGCCTATCCCATAATGCAAACTCCCTCCGTACTGGAACAGGCCTATAAAAAGCGTGAGCTACCCAGATAATGTAGCTCACCAACTGTATATGGCAGCTCACTCCGCCTCCCCTGTTAGGTGGGGGCTGCAATGACAGAGGTATTGCCAAGCATGGTTACAAAGGAAACTGCCTAACACCAGCTGAAACTGTTTGTCCACCCAGTCCAGTATTTTCTCTGTTGTGTGAATGACAGCAGCTCTCCGGGGTCTTGGGCAGGGAAGCGTCTATTCTAGGGGGTGAGAAAGCTGTGGTTGATGCTGCTTTTCTCCCAACTGCCATCAACTCCACCCAGCAAGCACAATGGTGATGGACGACGGGAGTTGGATTCCAGCAACATCTGGAGAACCATAGGTCCCTCACCCCTGGTCTGTTTCATCCCCTGTTACCCTGAGTAACTGGAAACGGCTGGGATTGAACCTGGCACCTTCTGCATGCAAGACAGATGTTCTGCCCCTGAGCCGCGGTCTCTCCACAGATCCTAAGATGTGACTTGTGGGCTCTTCTCAGTTTGGTGGCTTGGGAGCCTGAGCAGGCCTGCTTCTGACCCTTGCTGTTTTTGTTTAGCTAGGATTGTGCCTCAGCAGAGCTTCTGCGTCGGTCCTGAACCTCAACTGCAGCCTGGTCCTCTTGCCCATGTGTCGGATTCTCCTATCCTTCCTCCGAGGATCTCGGAAGGTAAGAAAGAACCATGCAGGTATAGCTAGTGAGCTAGCACAAAGCCAGTGGGAGGCTGGAGGTGACAAGCTTCCCTATCTGACCTTTGCTTTCAGTTCCTTGTGGGGTGGCAGGGAGGTTGTATCACCACATTTAATGAGTCACTTTCATTGCAGTCGTATCCCATCCCGCCTCCAAGACACTATTTATGAGACACCTGGATGTTCAAGGCTGAAGATGCTATGTGTGAGCTAATTGGAAATTAAAGACATACTCAGAGGGCAGGGATGGGGTTCCTGTATCCCCCCAAATATCCCTGGGCTCCAGCTACAGCCAGGAAGGCTAATGATCAGGGAAGAGCTTCTGACAATGATCTCTGTGTACACTAGTGGTGGGGAACTGGTGATCCTCTTGAGCAGAGCTGGGGGACCTTTGGCCCTCCAGATGTTCTCCAACTGTCTCCACCCTTGAGCATTTGGGCTGTGGTGGTGGGGCTGATGGGAGCTGGAATCCAGCCTTTGCTCCAGAGCCGTGTTCCTCAACCATTAGTCCTCAGATGTGTTTCAACTACAACTATCATCATCCACAGTTAACTTAGCCAGTGGTCAGGGAGGATAGGAGCTGTGGTCCAACAACACCTGCAGTCCCAAGATTGGAAGACTCTGCTCTTAAGAGCAAGGTTGGGAAACCTTTGGCCCTCCAGATGTCATTGGAATACAGTTCTTGGAATCCCCATCCAATGTAGCCACTGGTCTACAGCTGGCAGGAGCTGTAGTTCAACAGGGAGCAGGGATGTGGCCTTCCAGATGTTGTTGGATTCATCCCTGACCAATGGTCTTTCTTGTTTGGACTGATGTGATCTGGTTAGTCCAGCATCTGGAGAGCCACAGGTTAGACCAAGAGTGTGCAGGCTTCAGACTTGTTTTCTCCAAGAGCCTTGGGATCCACCAGCCAGCTGCAAGAGACATACACTGAGAATTCACTGTGCCCATGAATTCCTTTTGAGTAGAGCTGAAGAGAACTCACAGCTCTCCTATAAAAATAAAATAAACCCAAGCTTCCTTCACTTCATCAATATGACATAAGGTGCAGTGGAGGGGATTCATTTTTATTGTTGCTTTAGTTGCACAACCGGGACTCAGAAATCCTTGCCGATCTACTGCAAATCACCTCAATATTTACCAGGAGAGCTGGGTCTGCCTTCTTCCCACAAACTGCTGATTCACTTTGAGGCGAGAACTGCTGGCTCACTTGCGGATTTCTTTTTCCAGGTGGCAAGCCGAAAAACCAGGAGGCTTCTGGACAAAAGCAAAACGTTCCATGTGACATGTGGCGTGACGATATGCGTCTTTTCAGGTATGTTCCTCTGTTGACATAAGCAGCAGCTCTCGCTAGGAAGTCCGCTAAACATTACAAGTGCTCTGTGACTTTTCTTCAGATGTACACAACGGGATAGCCTCTTTCTACACTTCTTCTTATTGAATCGAGGACTGACAGCCCTTCAAAATAGTGGACCAAAGTAGGAGACATGGTTACCCTCCCTTTAGGCCAGGGGTGGGGGACCTCAGCCCTGGAAGAGCCCCAGTTTCCGAGCCCAATTCAAAGTGCTGGTGCTGGAGCCTTACACGGCTCAGGACCTCAATACAAGAAGAAGAAGAAGAAGAGTTTGGATTTGATATCCCGCTTTATCACTACCCGAAGGAGTCTCAAAGCGGCTAACATTCTCCTTTCCCTTCCTCCCCCACAACAAACACTCTGTGGGGTGAGTGGGGCTGAGAGACTTCAGAGAAGTGTGACTAGCCCAAGGTCACCCAGCAACTGCATGTGGAGGAGTGGGGAAGCGAACCCGGTTCACCAGAGTACGAGTCTACCACTCTTATCCATTACACCACACTGGCTCACTTAAGGATCACCTCTCCCCATACAAACCAACCCAGACCCTGCGCTTGTCATCTGAGGCCCTTCCCTATGCCCCCTTTCCCCGAGAGGTTCAGAGGGTGGCAAGATGAGCACAGGCCATTTTGTTGGAGGCTCCCTGAAGGTGGAATGCTCTCCCCAGAGAAGCTCCCCTGGTGCCATCGTTAGGTGCCACATTCCTTTGGCCTTTGGCCATTAAATAACCTATGACCTGTTAAAGCTAGGGTGGGGGCCTGTTACTGTGATGGTTTTATTATTATGCTGCCTATTATTATGCTTTTATTATGTTTTTATCATTGTGCTCCATAAAATGTGTTCTTAATGTTGTACTTTTGCTGGTCCTCGACCGTATTAAAGATTTACGATTATGATTATGAATGTTGT